>CM076574.1:853411761-853777162 GCA_034641835.2 Pinus albicaulis
TGATTGCCTCATTCGCCTCTCCAAAGTCATACTTTATAAATAAGACTAATAAAATAAAATAAATTAATAAATAAATGAATAAATTAAAATATAACAAAAATAAAAGTAAATTATTTGTATTTTATTCTAATAAATAAATAAATGAACATACATACACCAATAAATAAAATAACAAAATAACAATAAAAAGACCAAATCGTAAAAATAAAAATAAAACCAAAGAATAAAATGACCCAGTAAAAAATAAAATAAAAGAATTCAAGTTAAATTCATAAACTAAAAATAAATCATTTATAACTAAATAAAAATAATAAAAATAAATCAAAAATAAAATAATTAATACACACATATATATATATATATATATATATATATATATATATATATATATATATATATATATATTATTTTAATAAATGAATAATTAAATACTAAAATAAAATAAAATAATAGAATAACAACCAAAGAATAAAATGAGCCAATAAAGAGTTAAAATAAAACCAAAGAATTCAAGTCAAAGTCATAAACTAAAAATAAATAATTTATAAATAAATAAAAATAATAAAATAAAATCGAAAAATAAAATAAAATAATAAATTAATTAATTAAAATAAAAATAAAAATAAAAATAAATAATTTGTATTTTATTTTAATAAATAAATAATTAAATACTAGAATAAAATAAAATAATAGAGTAACAACCAAATAATAAAAGGAACCTTACAGGAAGTGAAGAGATGGAGTCCAACAACTACTAACTTTGCATCCATCATCCCTGTTCAACGTGCGAGACCTCTTCTCAATCTCAATCGCCTCCCTAAATTTCCGGTGATGGAAATGGTCAACCCTAGCAAGGATTCTAGTGCTCTCCATACAAATGTGATGCTTCGTCTTTTTTACATGCTCAGCTAATGCAGAGGACTTTGTTCTACCATGCCTAATATCTACAGCATGTTCCTGAAACCTTTTATTAATCGATCGACCAGTTTCACCAATGTAGGGAGTCCTGCAAGAGCACGGAATCAATTAATAAAAGGTTTCAGGAACATGCTGCGGATATTAGGCATGGTAGAAGAAAGTCCTCTGCATTAGTTGAGCATGCAAAAAAGACGAAGCATCACATTTGTATGGAGGATTCTAGAATCCTTGCTAGAGTTGACCATTTCCATCACCAGAAATTTAGGGAGGTGATTGAGATTGAGAAGAGGTCCTCCACGTTGAACAAGGATGATGGATGGAAAGTTAGTAGCTGTTCGACTCCATCTCTTCCCTCCATGTAAGGTTCCTTTTATCTTTGGTTGTTATTTTATTATTTTATTTTATTCTAGTATTTAATTTTTTATTTATTAAAATAAAATACAAATTATTTATTTTTATTTTTAGTTTTATTTTAATTCATTCATGTATTATTTTATTTTATTTTTTTGATTTTATTTTATTATTTTTATTTATTTATAAATTATTTATTTTTAATTTATTACTTTGACTTGAATTCTTTGGTTTTATTTTAACTTTTTATTGGGTCATTTTATTCTTTGGTTGTTATTCTATTATTTTATTTTATTTTAGTATTTAAGAATTCATTTATTAAAATAAAATAAAATAAAAATTTCTCTTTCATGTATTAATTTATTTTATTTTTTTATTTTTTATTTTTATTTTTATTTAGTTATAAATGATTTATTTTTAGTTTATCAATTTGACTTGAATTTTTTAGTTTATTTTTTACTGGGTCATTTTATTCTTTTGTTTTATTTTCTTTTTATGATTTGGTCTTTTTATTGTTATTTTGTTATTTTATTTATTTATTTATTGGTATATGTATGTTAATTTATTTATTTATTAGAATAAAATACAAATAATTTATTTTTATTTTTGTTATATTTTAATTTATTCATTTATTTTATTGTATTTTATTGTATTTTATTAGTCTTATTTATAAATTATGACTTTGACTTGAATTATTTATTTATTTATTTATTTTTTAACATATTTTTTTTTTTTATGGGGGAGGTAATTTAGTTTTTAGGGTTGATTTTATAATTTTTATTTTTAATTTTATTTTTTACCGTTGTTTAACTCTTTTGGGTGTGATCGTTGCTTCTCTCCTCCTGGTATAAATGTGTTTGTCAGATCAGCTAATCCTCATTATCTTGATGATGAATTACAGTTGGTAGTTCGAAATGTGTCAATTCCAAAAATTCCTTGTGTGATTTCCCGTAAGATTTATAATTAAAAAAAAAAAAAATTAGTATCTCTTTGTTTTAACACACATACTTTCTTTATCCTAGACTATCTTAGTTTTCCAATAAGAATTCATCTCTTTCAAAACATTAGGCCAAGATCAACCCTCCAAATTTTTCTAAGAAAAATGGTACAAAAGGGTTGTTATATGGTACTTTGCAACCATATTTTTTAATTATTTTTAAAGAGTGTTTTATATATCAAGTGGGTACTGCATGCACTTGTAAATTGATATAACGGTTATCTCTCTATACCTGTTTACAAAAATGGTAAACTTGTTTAGTTCTTCCTATAAGAACATATGATAATTCCTAGGAAAATAAATCATTAGTAAAGTTTTTATTTTTATTGTTCATGTTAAGATCATATTTATATTTTACTATGTTAGAGTGATTATTCAAAAATTTCCAACCTTTCATAAATAATATATACATTTAAGTATGAAGGTTTAGGCATTGCATTATGTTAGATATTTTTTTTTGATTCAATTACGTTAAGTAAGTCATTCAAGAATGATCATTTCCATGAGAGGTAGTAGTAACTGACTAATTTATCATGATTTTGAATAGTCCAATTAACACTCATTGCATCGGTGATGCTCACATGGGTGAAGAAGTGGGATTGAAACTAGTGAAATTGATCACATAACGTCAATCATCACTTTCAGAGCTTGCACTTGATAACTGGGGCTTTCTACGAAGTCACTCATCCTAGAACTCCTATGGCTCAAGTGTGCTTAACTGCATCAGTTGATACTCAAGCACGCTTAACTATTAGTATCACCCGATGCAATAAGTGTCAATTGGACTATTCAAATTCATACACTTACAACTACCTCTCATGGAACTGGTCATAGATGAATGACATACTTAACACAGTTGAATCCCAAAACTATATCTAACATATACATTCCTAACTATTCTTTATTCACCATAACAACATATACTTAATTTTATACTATGTTTACTATAAAATAATAAATGCATTCATGCTTAGTTTGTTTTCAAAACTACATACAATCATGATAATTACTAAATTTCTATTACTCCATGCTCGATGTATTTCCTTAGAACACTTAGAATTATATTATGAGCACTTAGAATTATTGTAAGAAGAAGCACATTTCTTTCACCCAGTAAATTGGAAACACAATAGTGTATGCCAAAAGTCATGGGTCTTTAGTATGAGCCACCTATCATTACTCAACGATCTTTTTCACCATTCAGAGTTTAGATACATCTTAATTTTTCTTAATGTATGTCTTCTTTTATTTTCTACACCTATTATTTTTACATAAAATGTTTTATTTTTTTAAGACCGTTGTGTTTGTTTACAGCTATGCTTTTTCTTTCCCTTTTCATCCAACATAACATTTTATCGTCATTTTCCCTATCTCTTAGAGGTGATTATTCTCATCTCTTGATACAACAATTATATATATAAAAATACAGTTATTTATAATTTTATTAAAACTTTTTGTGACAATTTTGGATATATTATATATAAATCAACTAAATTAAGATTTAATTTTTAATTATTATTATCATTATTAATTAACAAAATAATTAATATATTGGTTAAACAACATTTTAGATTCATCTCAATTTATCATGGAATTTCTTAATTTATCACCACAAAATACTTTGATCTATCAATACCACATTTTAAATGGTCTTTTTCATATAAATTTCAAGCAATATTGTCAATTTTTAAATACTTAAAATGCATTCTTAAATGCATATATTGATTCAAGAATCTTTGAAGAAAAAGTGAAGCATAAAATTTAACATTTCAAACAATCTAATCTCAAGCTTTTAAAAATAAATGTAAACAAATTATTTTCCTTTTGAATATTGAAATATTAACACATACATACACACACACACACACACATATAAAAGAATTAAAAGTAATTTTTCTATATTTTTACTATATCTCTTTTGTATTGGTTGTAATACTAGTAAAAAATTATATGAGAATAATGAAAATGAAGTTATAGATGTTTTGTAATGCTTTTAATTAAAACTAACCAAACATGTATAATCATATGCTTTTATTATAGTCTACATTTTTTTTTTTTTTAGAGTATGATACAATCAACTTCACTTTTAATGCAATGAAATGGCAAATCACGCATAGGAGTCATACTCAATTGTAGAATAAACTTAATTAACTCTTGATATGTGAATACTATGTCTCAAGGTTAAATTTCTACTATACACCTTAAAATTATATATAAATTTCTACCATCCACCTTAGAATTACGTATAATTAAATTTAATTAAAATTTTGAGAAATCTGTTATAAAACCTATTGCTTAATAAGAGTGATAAAAACTTATAAATATTAATTATTTTTATAGCTACTAACTTAGTTTAAATATAAATCATTATTATTTTAATTTATTTTAATATAATACCAATATTATATATTTTTGATATTGTATAATTTTAATAATTAAAAAAGAAAAACTTGCCATATAGCAAATTAAATATAGTTGACATAATAATTTTATATTTTTTTAATTAAACAACATTATATATAAATATATATCTATCTCATAGAACCATTTTAATTATATATTTATATCATACTTCTTATATTAATTTTGATTAATTTTATATTTAACACTAATGTTAATATAAGGGTGTACTACAACAGTTTCTCCAACCCTACTATAAAACATATTGTCATTCAAAAAAAATCATTTAATTTCATTAAAAAAAAAAAAAAAAATTCCCATCAGCTAATGCAGAATTAACAACCTTTTTTCAAGAAAAACCATACCACTTTAGACAAGTTTTCTGTACAAAATACCTATGGTCCTAGACTAATAATATATTTCGTGTCCAAAAAAACTGTCTGAACCAAACTAAAGCTAAAACATACTTCAGCTCCGGAAAATAATGGTTTTAAATTCATATATTATAAAACATTATAGATAATATAGATATTTTACTTTTTTATATTTTCATTAATTTTTAATAAAATTTCTAAACGATACATAGTCACAGAAAGAAAAATATAAACGCACAAAGTATTTCCCTTGTTGACCTTAAATCTCAGATAATACCTACGTTACAACTATTTCCCTTTTTGAACTTTACCGCTCTCTACTTTCAAAAATTTAAGGGTATTTGGATGCGAAAGTTGAAGCGTCCGAGCGCATTGCCTCCGATTAGGTGAACCGTTCATGCTGGGCATCAATGCATCAGGTTTAAGGAACATTCTCTTAATTAAAGTTTCCATATACTCTAACAATGGGCGACGCAGAAGGTGGCATTCAAAAACTGGAGTTTAAATCTCCAGAGGATGGTGCGTGGTATCGAGTATCCATCAACTATGGAAACCGTCAAGAAATTCCTGAAGGAACCACATACTTCGATGTGAATTACGAAAGCGGACCTCGAAGAGGGCAGGTTTATAGCGTCAATTTGAATGACAGTAACCTCATCGAGGAAACGAGAGCGAGATTTCGATGCGAGTCCATTCCATTCCAATATTCGCAGCCCGGCGAATTGCCAAAAGGAAGAATCGTATGCGCTGCATTCCGCAAGGACGACAACAACAATCTTCCGTACTTTGATGCAACTGTCAGACAGTTTCCCTGGTCTTTTACAAGTTTATTCTTTACTTTATTCTTTATTTTCTGCATAATATGACTTCATAACTACATGCTATGCTTGTTTAGATTAAAATTTTATGTCTACATTAAAAAATTTTGAAATATTTGATTGGATCATGCTCTTAGCTTCTTTGTGGAACCACAACCCTGTAGACAATAATTTATTACACGATTATTAATACAATCAGCTATTAATTGTTACAATCAGCTAATAAGGCAGCTGATATGATTGCAGGTCACGTCAGTTTCACCCGATGTTTCCTGGCTCTTTCCATCTAAATTTTTGTATGAGATTCTTCCCGCCAATGATATCCGCTTGTTGTCGGCTGTAAGCATTGAAGGTCACCCTGTTATACAGTTTCTTGACAGGGCATTACAGGAAACTAAAGGGAAAACTTATTTTGATGTGAATGTGCCACTTAATTTTGAGGATGATTAAGGGAAGAAAGGACAAATTGAAGATAGGATAAAGCTGAAGAAATTGTTTACGCAAAAGTAGATCTCGTTTTGGCTATAAAATATATAGATTGATTCGATATAATTGTAAGGTTTTCTTATTGTAACTGTTTATTTTAATCGTTTTGTTCATTAATCTTTTTAATTGTAATGAAAGATGCAAGTATATTCTGATAGTAGCCATGGTAGTACTAATTGAAATTCAAATATGTAAATCATATGTTTAAATCATATTTATTAATTATAATTACAAAATTTTACCATTTATTAATTATCAATTATCAAGATTAGCATTAAGTAAAAAGATATAGAAAACTAAAATAAATTAAAAAAACTAAACAATTTCACATTTACACAATAACAATTAATATTTACTATATTAGTGTCATCAATAACAATGATAAATAACATTTATGAAACTGGTTCCATCCTCTATGGTTGTTAGCAAAGTGGTTGTTTACTTGTAGTTGTTTGCAAAGTGGCAAAAAATGTTAGCATTAAAAAAGAAACACATAGAAAAATGTAACAAAATATAGCATATTTAGATTTTATAGAAGAAAATTTATGTTAGTGATAATTTTACATCATAGCATGTCTTGTGTTATTATCATTAATAATAATAATATAATTCCTATAACAACTATAATATGGCTATAGTTTTCCTAATAACAATTTTAATATATATATATTTTTTTATCTCAAAGAAATATTTTCTAATAATAACTGTAATCTTGCCATTAATGGTTATGTGAACCATGAGCTCATAGGTATTTAAATACTATGTTTCCAAATTTTATTTTATTTTAGCTTGTTAAATTAAAACAAATGGTTGTTCACATTTCACAAGAAAAAATAGATACAAGACGAAATCAACACAATGCTACAAATAATTTCAACACAGAGAATCAACATAGTGTTGCAAATAATCTCAACACATTTACACTTATGAAGGTGAAGGTTCCACGAAGTTCCTTTTTGATAAAAAAAACATATGAACAAATTTTTTTAGTAATGGATTTTTTTTTTTTCAAATATGTTAGAGGTTCATTATCAAATGTTGGTTTCTTTTATAAATTTTATTAAGGTTTTATTTTATGAGGGTCAAATAGATTGGATTTGATATGCATTTGATATACAAGTTTTTTTTTATTTTTATGTGATAGCCATTTGATCTGAGAAATTTATCCTAGCATTAATAGAGGTACATAGTTAAGATCAATTACATTTCTTAATAATTGGGGATTTATTGGTTTCAAGTTTTTTCAGATAATTTCAAGTTATTTAAGTTCTATTTTGCAAACATTATTATTAATCAAATAGTATACATCATAAATTTCTTGTTTTTATATTCATTGCATTAATACATCATGGTAATTTTAGATAGTCTTCCAAAAACCTATAGGCAACATATGTTTTTTAAAAATTATTTTTCATGATCAGTAAGATTTAATGAAATAATATACATAAAAAAAAAAAAACAAAAAATCTCTACTTACTAAACAAAAATGAAACTATATTTGTTCACATTTCAAAATCAAGTAAACCAGAAGAAGAAGCAATTCTTTTTTATGTAGTGAGTTGACATAAGCCTTAATTATCTTAGACATTATAATAGGCATAACATGACACAATAAAAGTAAAAAAACTCTCCACACATACACCAAATATGCCTTTGCAATTATCATAGCTAGGAAGCATGAATTCACTCAAGAGTTTGTGGTTTCGTGGACCATATTATAATATTGTTCTTTCCTCATGCTTTAGCTTTCCTCTCTAGTGTTTTATCAACAACCCCCATTTCTTCTTTCTGAGCATATATCTAATGGGGAGAAAATATTGAAGTAAAGTTGAAGTGTCTCACATAAAAACATATATTAATTTATTAGAAAATTATCTGATTTTATTATTTTATTATTGATCACATAAAATTTACATATTTCTAGTTTTCAGTAAAAATTTTATATATTTATTAAACATTGTAAAATATTATATAGATTATGTATTTAAAACATTACATTGAATTTATATCATTTTGTATTGAATTTATATAATTTTATATTTTATGTAAATTTAATATATTGGTTAGATTTATGTTTTAATAATGATAAAAAGCATTATTTTTATCTTATAAATACCACATATTGAATTTATATTTAAACTAAATAATAAGAATAAGAATTTTTATAAGTTGAAATTTACTTTATTTTATGCAAATATTTATAAATTAAAATATTTCTAATTTTATTAATTTTCTTTTGAAACAATAATAAAAATTATTTAAAAAATATTATTTGTGAAAACAATATTGAAAACCTCAGTTTTACTCTGGTACATAGTAATAATTATTTAATAAAAAATTAAATTAATAATTTATCATTCATTTTTAAAATATATAAACATGTATTATTTTACAAATTTAAAAGATTACGAATCAGCACCTTCCTATGTAATAGATGACATGAGTCTCAATTATCTTAGATTTCACAACCCTAAATTTTTTCCAAAAAACACTCAAAACACTCTCCACACTTGAATACATTTTTCCTTTGCAATTAGCATAGCTTGAAAGCATGAATTTCCTCTAGAGTTTATAGTTTTTTTTTCCACTAACCCTTTTTCCCCTTCCACATGTAAGCCATGGAATAAGAAAGTTAAGTAAAGTTTGAGTGATTCAACTACTACATATTTTAAATTTTGGTTAATGAATTAAGTAATCTTATTATTTATGAAAAAAATTATATATTATTTATTTTTATAAAAAAATTACATATTTTTAATATTTATATTTTTAATATAAATTTATATTTTATATCAATTTAATGTATTGGTTAGATTTATATTTACCTTGTAAGGTGTCATTATTTGAAAACAACTCTCCTAGCTGCTACTGTGTCTATGTTTGAGCCATTGCATTACATGTTAGAAGATTGAAATGTTTTAGGCCATTAGATCGGATAATATTTTTATATATGTTTTTTATAATGTTAGTTTTATTATTTTTAATAAGTTAGATTGAATTTAGGTTTTGGTGATTATAGAAAGGTTGTAATGTAATGTTTAACATTTTGACTATGTCAAATTACACAAAATTAAAAGTAAAAGTAAATTAAATAAAAGGATTGACATACTGTAATGAAGATTTTAACTCAGTCAAAATACAATAAAAAAATAATAAAATAATAAAATAAAATAATGATAAACTATAAATACAGCCCATGGTATTGACCCATGCTATTCATGTGGAATGTAGCTTCTTTACAGGGGGAACTAAGATGGCCTAAATAAATCTTAATTATCAATCTAAACTAATTATTTAATAAAATTATTTTTAAATGTTTATAACCATTATTTTTTTATAATTTTTCTTAATAAAATGTATCTAATTTCATACATCCAAATATGCATAGGTTTTCCTGTTATGTATTATTTTTGTTACAATTATTTTATTATTCCAAAAATACATGGTTTTTTTGGTTATATACTAGCAATTGCACCATCACCAAATGTTGCAAAGGAAATGCCATAATATTTTTAAAGAGATCCAATAGTTTCTAAGCAAGATATTTGTAATGATTTTGGTCGATTTTAGTAAAGGCAGGAAACTAAACAACATTGAAAACACCACAAACATCAAACTTTCATTTCTTTTGATACAAACAACTTCATGCTAGTTAATTTTCTAATTAATTCCTTGTGATTGGTTTTTTGGTCAAAAAATAAAGTTTTGTGAGACTATAATTTTGGAGGAATGGTGACTATATATCAACAAGCCTTCCGAGCGGAAATTCTCCAATGCTCGAAATTTGTCCCCAAAGATTGTTCTTTGTAGAGAAATTTAGTAAGTATGACAAATTCTTCAAATTCCGGCCTCTGAGTGAATAACATAAATTATATATAAAGTACGATATAATGATGTATCCAAGTTCCTGCAATATGAAAGTATTGAATCCTCAATTCAATGGAATACTCCATGCCCAGAAATGGTTGTTGTAGTGCCACAGTTGATGAACTCTTGGGTTGAGACTGTGCAGATGGATCACATTCAAAACTGTTTTTCAGAGGAGATCAAGAACTGTCTGTGAAATTAAGCAAGAGCCTTCTATCAATTGCAGTGTAAGTAAGTATTGATTTCTCAAACTCACAGATTCTCGTGAATTGTGCTAAAAGATAAAGATTCTGCTGCAGGTGAGGAGACAAGTATGAAAAGTATGGCTCAATTTTGAAAAAGGATGAGTTTTGCTCTGAAAACTGTTTAGGTGAAGGTAAAATTGTTTAGAGGCTTCGTCAAATAAGAATTGAAAAATGCAGCAATTTATGTTGAGGTTGAGGGATTGGAGGTTGCTGCAATTCATGAGGGGCAGTGGGACAATCCCATAGAATTTTATTGAAACCCAAATGAAGCTTTTCCAAGCTCTGCAGATTGCATAGGCCGGCATAAAGAGGCCCATTGAGAGATTTGTCTTCGAGTGCGATTTCAGCAACCATACCTGTAGAATTGTCGCAGGTGATTGCATGCCAATTACAAGGCGCATTGACAAAGCCTATCACCCAGTTGTACAATGCATTGTGGGGATCATTCTTGAAGATTTCCTTCAACCGTCATTCAGTTAAACATAAAGAATCGGTTTAAATGAAACTGTTTTTTATCGGATGGTGTAAAACTATTGAATCGTCTAACATTTCATCGGACATTGCAGACTTGTACACCCTAGCACTTAGCAAAGTTGTTTTCAGATAAAACGCCTACGGCGTAATTATTTATAATTCATGAGTATTATTTATTAACATATAAAAAATTAAATTAATAATGAAATTTATCTTCAGCATTAATGATGGATTTTCATAATTCTCATTTCTTAAATAACACTAAATTTACCTTTAAAGGGGTTAGTAACAATTGTTTGTATCAAAGTCAAGGATATATAAGAAAGGAGACATGCTGAATACAACCTTGCAACCTTAAACAAGCCCTAAAAAGGGATAAACTTGAATGTATGGAATCCATTTTCCCTCATAAAAATGAGAAGTGCAATGAAAAATATTAGAATTTGGAAAAAGTCAAGAAGCTTATCTCATGTTCCGTTCATTTAGATTTGAAGTATATGGAAGAATAAAAGTAGGACAATGGATACTTAACAAGAATGTATTATTCTTTAGAAGGAAACGACCTTGACAAGGCTATGGAGGACCAAATATGTGACATACATACATACCAAAAAAAAAAAAAAACATTACCCAAAGTAAAACTTACCATCCGACATTGAATTACACTAGTATAATTCTACAAAACCATATAACTTGAACCTTTCCTCACCATGGGAATTCTTGTCATAATATATGATTTTCATTAAGGTGTAATTTCTTAATCCGAGGGCATCAAAACTTAATGTTGGGTATGGATCTAACCCTGCTTATTGAATGATATTTTTAGTCTTGATACAGCCGAGGTAAACCTGGCATGTCAAGGAAAATAAATGCAACAGGTACTCGATATTAATACCACCAGACAGATGTGAGATTCATCATGATCTTTGAGTTTTCGATGAACTTCCTGAGATCTCGACCATTGATTTTTGGGGCAATCGACGATCGTCGTTTTAGACAGGAATTCACATGGTAAACCCTGCCAACCCTAGGTTTTACTAGCCTTTGTCACTATGCTTGTGAATTAACTCTTCCACTCTGAGAAATTATCACTGTTGTGATTTTCTTCCAAGCTTCGACTCCACCATTATTGATTCTTCACTCCAGAATGGGAGGACCTCAAAGGTGAAACGGCCATTAGCTTTGCACCAGGATGGTTTAAGGTTCCATTTTCCGAATGCAGTGAGTTATAGGTGTATTGAGACCTCCATTGTCATGGCTATTCTTTCCATTTTCATTCCTACACTCCTCACCGCAGCTCAGGTAAAAATACTTCAATTTCCCTGGCTTATACAAACTTTTCTTTTTATGCATATTTACTCTCAATTCTTAATCTCTTATTTCGAGTTCCTCATCAACTCTGTTTCATAGTGTTAAAGGATTTCAACACTAGGATTTGTTTGTCGTGGCGAATTTATTTTTTACAGGAAAAAATACCCTATCAATCCTTTAATTAATCTAATAGGGAATTCTCTGTTTGGATATCTATATGCTTAATGTCTGGAACACTCTCCTTACTCTTTTAATTTTGCATGGCTATTGTTTTCAGGTCTTATCTTTCTCTATTGGTCGCTCTCATGCTTAGAAATATCGCTTGAGTTTCCATATACTTTAGAGCATGGCTAATACATTGCACTCACCTACACATACTCATAATGTCTGCACTCGGACTCAGAAGCCTATCTGTCTCAAGCGAATCTTCTAGAATTTTTCTGGTGTTTAGAAACCCATTTCTTGGCTTTCTCCATTGAGTAGTATGTCAACATTATTTATGCTATGGTTCAATTTATATATATATATATATATATATATATATATATATATATATATATATATATATATTGTGAAATTTAAGATATAGTTTCCAGCCAGAACCCTTGGGCCTCGGATATTTTTCCTCAGTTATGTTAAATCCATGTATTTTTATTAAGAAGGGTTCATCGTAGTCTTCTTTCCTTATTACTTAGCATGCATTGTAGAACGGTCAAAGGTTTCAATTATAAATATCGAATCTTACTCAGTTTGAAGTATTAAAAGGGTGAATGTTGTAATATTTACTTTTTGTTTTGGAACAATCGTTATTTGTTTGGAATGTATGTAATATTTGACACACGGTGGACTTTCGCTATTTTTTAATGATATGAAAGCTTATTCTCGCAGAAGTATGAACATATTCCAGTTCCAGTTTTCATTATATTTATTTCCTTTGTTTATCCATATTGATAATATGTAGTTAAGCTCGACAGTCGGTCTTAGTTTTTTTTTCTTGAGGACTAATTGTTTTTCTGTCTTTACAGTAATTAAAAATAAACTCAATTTTTAATTTCTTTCTTTACAATATATTTATTTCTACCTTAGGTAATTACCTCGGTGACCGGACCACCTACAGTGTCCGTGTATAGTTGTGCTTGAGGGAAAATGCGTCCTACGTTAGGGTTCTACCCTGTACTCTCGACTGACATTCCCCTCTATTGTTTTATCAAAAGAAAACTTCTTTAAGCATGTATATGTGTGTTTTTATATTTACAAGATATAAATAAAATCTCCTTCTTTTTACACAGTTTACAGTTCATTCCCTTAACTTATCTATATTTTACTGAGTATGAATGTTTACTGTAAAATTTATATTTATACGTATATATCTGAAATCTTCTTTTTCCCATTTCCTATACCAAACAACTTCTACTGTCTAAACTGGAACTTAGATATTCCATTCATTTATTGATATAATCATAAACACTATGCTTTAAATGTAATAAATGTTCTGTGCATAATCATTATACCCATGCTTCTCTATCACTGCGATACACAATGAGATAATAATAGTAAAAAAATTAGTACCATTCTCTCTCAGAACTTTCCTAAAATATACCCACTGTTACTGTCACTATTAAATAAATACTTCTACATACATAGTGTAAAATTAATGCAATGCTTAACTCACTGAAACACACCGTTACTTATCTCATTATGCATTTTATAGTTGTCGTCCTCCCAACCTTCAATAGGGGTGATCAGATCCTACTCTTTCCCCTGTGCTCCACTCCTGAAAGGTATGGGTTGAAAGTGGAATATCTGCTGTGACCTCAGGACTCCTGGTCCAGTGAGTAACATAAATTAAATTAGGATTTACTGAGTGATTTTCCACTGGTCTCTACCAGCTCATGAAAATTCTCCACTCTCTCCTTAGTCCATGAAAATAACCCCTACTCGTCACTGGGATTAGTCTCTTTTCCCCAGAGGAGAAGGTAACGGTTTCCAACTATCCAAACTACCTTCCAGTTCCTCGAAAACATTTACCATCACCTTTTACTTTTTATGGAATCACTTTCCATAACTGATTTTACTATTCATAATTAATCACTAATGAAATTTTTTTTTTCCAACAAAACATTAATAGTTCCAGTCTTTTCTTAAAACAAATAATTAAAATGTCTTTTAACTAGTTAACAACTAGTTATCATTAAATGTAGATGTCACAAATTCCCCTATTGGAAGTAATATTGTCCTCGATGTTTCATTCTAGCTCAAAAAATAACTATGGGAAAACCTCGTGCAAAAACCCTTAATCTTCCCAAGTAGCCTCATCCGAGTCGAAGTGCTTCCACTGCACTTTAACTTGGGTAATGACTTGCTTCTGGAGCACAATTTCTATCCAGTCAAGTATGTCTTGTTGCTCGACCAGAAGCTTGTTGGCCATCTCTACCTGCAAACAACAAATTTCCTTGTCAAATTCTCATAAAGAAATCATATTTCAAGTTAGGATTTTTAATTCTATCCTAACTGTATATTCTACCAATGAATTACATGCTTCGGGTGATGCACATAACGTTTCAATAGGGACACTGAAACACATTGTGTACTCGGATGTGACTAGGTAAATCCAACTGGTAGGCCATAGGTCCTACCCTTTCCAAAATTTGAAAGGGTTCACAGAACCTGGGAGCAAACTTGGCACAAGAGGTCCACCGAAAGGTACCGCTCTTGGATTTGATCCTCACATACACATGGTCTCCCACTTTGAATTCCCAAAAAGTCCTCTTCTTATCTGCATAGGTCTTCTGCCGATCTTGTGCGGCCTTCAAATTTTGTTTTATCTTCGTTATTTATGATTTGATTTTAGCAAGCGTTTCTGGTCCCAAAATTAATTTTTTTTTGGGACTACTCCAATTTATGGGTGTGCGACACTACCTCCCATATAGGGCTTTAAAAGGAGTCATCTTAAGTGACTCCTCATAACCATTATTTTAAGCAAATTCAACCAGATGCAAGTAGTCTTCCCATTTGGTTGCTTGCTGCATCATGTACATGCGCAACATGTCTTCCAAAACTTGGTTTACCTACTATTTTTAACCATCTGTCTGGGGATGATAAGCTGTACTAAAATTTATTTGGGTCCCCAGACCTGTAAACAGAGTCTTCCAAAATACTGATGTAAAATTTACATCCCTGTCCGAGATAACCATCTTCGGAATACCATGCAACCTGAAAATTTCTCTCATGAAGATATTTGTTATCTGTATAGTATTGTAAGCAAACTGCACAAGTGTAAAATGTGCAGATTTCTATCAACTACCGCCATGATGGATTCATTGTGCCTTTTTTACCATGGTAAACCTATAACGAAGTCCATTGATATGACCTCCCACTTCCATTCAGGTACTGGTATGGGTTGCAACAATCCTACATAATGGTGATGCTACACCTTAATCTACTAACATTCCAAACATTTATTTAGATACTCAACAATATTTTTATGCATACTAGGCTAGAAATATAATTTTATAATAGTTGTTAACATTTTTTGGTATCCTAGGTGTCCTGCATAGTTACTCTGATGGTATTCATCCATGATTAACTCTTTAAGTTCCACACGATTTCCTACATACAACTTTCCTCTAAAGGTTAGCAGTTTTTCTTATTTAAACCCATATTCAAAAGTACTTCCTTGTTTTCTAGTCTCTTCCATTTGCTACCATAGGAATTGATATTTCAGTTCTTTATGTGCTTCTTCTTTTACTTGATCTAAGGATTTATTTTCAAGCTGGTTGTAGTAAATCTCATAGACACAATGTAGCTTTCTAATTAAAGCATCAGCCACCCAGTTTTCCTTACCTTTCACGTGCTGGATGTCCATATCAAACTCACTTAGAAAGGCATTCCATCTTGCCCGCTTTGAGTTTAAATCAACTTTCTTGAAATAACTAGTCAAGTTGCTATGATATGTTTTTAGGACAAACTTTTTACCCAGCAAGTAGTGTCTCCATACCAAGAATGCATGTACTACTATTGTTAATTCTAGATCATAGGCTCAGTACCTTTGTTCATGTTCCTTCAAATTTCTTGACTCATATGCCACTATTTTTTCTTCTTGAGATAAAACTACCCTAACACCCTCTTTACTTGCATATGTACAAACTTGAAATTCTTTGTTGGGGTCAACTAACCTCAACACTGGTGCAGTGGTCAATAATTTCTTCAGCCTCTCGAAACTATTTTGGCACTCAATAGTCCACTTAAAGACTTTCCTTTTCTATGCAAGGAGGTAATAGAAAAAACAATTCTAGAAAGTCCCTCAATAAATCTCCTAAAGTACCCATCTAATCCCATAAAGGATCGAATATCTTCCACATTATAGGGTACTCGCCATTCCATTATTATCTTGATTTTCACTGGACCAACAACAATTCCTTATGCTAAAATGACATGGTCTAGGTACTGGATTTCTATTTTAAACAAATCACACATGTTGAACTTAGCGTACAACTGGTGTTTTCTTAGCATTTCCAGCATAATCCTTAAATGCTCCTTATGTTATTCTTGGTTTTTAGAATAGATTTAAATGCCATCTATAAATATAAGTACAAAATTATCTAGGAAAGGATGAAATATACCATGCATTAACCTCATAAAGGTTGTTGGTGCATTTTTTAACCTAAAGGGTAAAACCACAAATTCATAATGCCCGTACCTGGTACGGAATGCAGTTTTGCAAATGTCTTCACCCTTGATTCAGATCTGGTGATATCGAGATCTTAAATATATCTTTGAAAATAGAGTGACCCCTTCACCTAATCGAACAAATCATCAATCCTTGGTAGAGGATATTTATTTTTAACTATTAATTTATTGAGCTGCCTATAGTCCATGCACATTCACATGGTTTCGTATTTCTTCTTAACGAACATCACTGGTGCTCCCCACAGGGACACACTTGGATGAATATAACCTTTGTCCAACAGTTATTGTAACATCTTTTTTAACTCAGTTAGTTCTGGAACACTCACTCTGTAATGAGCTATTGACATAGGAAATTCTTGTGGCGTTAACTATATAGTAAAATCGATATCTCCTCTTGGTGGTAATCCAAATATATTTTCTAGAAAAACATCCATGAAATCGTGTACCACTGGTATGTTTTCCATTATAGGTGAGTTTTCCTTGGAATTAGGATACCCCACCTGAATATATCTGGCATCCCTTCCTCATACATTTATTCATATGGAATGATGTAATTGGACGTAGTTGTAGCGGATTCTTGATTCCCTGAATCTCCTTACGTGTTCCATCTTGCATTCTGTAAAAAATGATATTTTCCTTGCATTCCACTAAGGTCCAATGTTTTTCTAGCCAATCCATGCCCAAAAAAACATCATAGGACCCTAATGGCAGTATGTTCAGGTCCACATTCAACTGTTTTTCTGCAATTGCTAATGTACATTTGGAATCTTGGTTGTTTCCTTTCTTTTTCCTCATGTGGCTAGCTGTACCAACCATAGATTTTTTAATTTCTTCCCTTTTAATTTACAAATTTCCACTATTTTGGGACTAACATAATTTAGAATTCCCCCTGGGTCTAGAAAAATTGAAATAGGTTGAGACAATAATTTACCTTCCAACTCAATCATTGTTGGTTGATAATCTGCCTATCGATCCTCGAATGCCGTGTTGATATGATGAATGTTTCGCGCCCCATCTCCTACTATAGAAGCCTTCGACAAATTTTCAACTATGTTATTTCTTGTTCGCTGTGGGACGTTTTTATAAAAGTGTGCCTCACCACTCCCCCAACACTGTAGAGGTGGCTTAGTCACCAGTCCTTGCTCAGGTTCGCTAGATGCCTCGGTAGGCTTCTCTTATACTGGCCAATGGGTTTTTTGATGATTTATATCAAAATTTTTACTAATAGAAATTTGCACAGAATTATTAAAGTTATTTCTTTTGGCTCCTATGAATTTTGAGCTATTTTCCTATCCTTTTCTTGGCTACCAACTTTTTCCAACCTCCCCTTTAGCCTTGGACTGCTGATATCACATTCGTGCCTTACGAATGTCTTCATCCATGGTTCTAGGATTTACAAATTCAATTCGCTCTTTCATATGTGTTGGAAAACTGCCTAGAAATATTTGCACCTTAGCCTTTTCTTCTCGGAGATATGGAACATATCTTAATAGGGAGGTGAACTTGGTGATATACTCGTCCATAGTAATCTATCCCAACTTCAAGTCATGAAAATCTTTAGCTTTCTCAGTTTAGAAACGTTATGTTAAATAATTGTCTTTAAATTATTGCGGGAATGATTCCCAAGTAGCATCTTGGTCCTCAATGCTACGAACATTCTTTACCTATTCCCACCACAAAGTGGCTTTCTCTCTTAACTGATATATGGCTAATCTGGCCTTCAAGTTGCTACTGTATTCGTACACCTGAAAATATTTTTTCATGTTTATCAACCATGCCTCTGCCACTTCCTCAGCTTCACCATCAAATGTTGGTGGTTTTATTCTCTAAAACTCCCCTTGAAGTTCCCCTTTCTTCTTCTTAACTTCTTATTGATCTGACACATTGCCAGACTCTGCTTCATTATAGTTTTTGTTCTTATTGCTTCGCTAATAACGGTTTATTTCCACTCTGTCAGTGGTGTGTTCCCTTTTTTGTGACTCATCACCCTCTTGCATGTCCCTATCACCACTTGGGTGTTCCATTTCTTGATTTTGATTTTCTGACAAGCTCTTAAGTATCTTCTCTTTCTCTTGCATCAAGTGCTCATTATCGCTACAAACTCGCACCATCTCTTCCTGTAGTTTCTGTACTGTACTAAAAAATATACTGGTTTGATGTTGTTGCTCCTCCAACAGTATACTTGTTTGTTGGTGTTGATCAACACTCAGCTGAACCCACATCTCTGGGGCTCACTACCGGTTGTGTTTGGGTTTCCCCAGTATCTTCGGGTGGTTATTGTGTTGCTCCCCTTTTCATGATGTTTCCTATTATGCTTCTATTATGTGCATTAGTATACACATGACTTAAATTGTTAGTTTCCCTTAGGGTCCCAGTGTATGAACGCTGCTCTGATACCACTTGTGACATACACACATACCAAAAATAAATAAAAAATTACTTCTTACATTACCCAAATCTAAACTTACCATCCTTCATTGAATTACACTAATATAACTAAAAAAAATTACTTCTTACATTACCGAAAGCTAAACTTACAATCCTACATTGAATTATGCTAATATAATTTTACAAAACCATATAACTTTAACCTTCACTCACCATGGGAAGTCTTGTCATAATATATGATTTTGATTAAGGTGTAACGTATTAATCTAACGACATCAAACCTTAATGTTACGTGTGGATTTCAACCCGCTTATAGAAAGATATTTTTATCCTTCATACAATCGAGGAAAACCTCGCATGTCAAGGCAAAAAATGCAACAGGTACTGGATACTAATACCACCGGACAAATGTGAGGTTCATCGTGATCTTTGAATTTTCAATGAACTTACCTGAGATCTCCACTGTTGATTTTCAGGGTGATCGACGATCATCGTTTTAGGTAGGAATTCACATGGTAAACCCCTACAACCGTAGGTTTTACTAGCCTTTTTCACTGTGCTTATGAATTAACTCTTTCGCTCTCTGAAATTGTCACTGCCGTGATTTTCTTCTAAGCTTCGCCTCCACCATTACTAATTATTCACTCTAGTATGGGAGGACCTCAGAGGTGAACCACCAATAGGCTTTGCAACAAGATTTTTTTGAGGT
Source organism: Pinus albicaulis (assembly GCA_034641835.2). NCBI lineage: Eukaryota > Viridiplantae > Streptophyta > Pinopsida > Pinales > Pinaceae > Pinus > Pinus albicaulis. Next base: position 853,431,789 of record CM076574.1, read on the forward strand.
TCCATTTCTCGAACGCAATGTGCTATAGGTGTATTGAGACCTTCGTTGTCATGGCTATTCTTTAAATTTTCATTCCTATGTTCCTCACCGCAACTCAGGTAAAAATACTTCAGCTTCCCTAGCTTATAAAGAATTTTCTTTTTATGTGTATTTACTCTCAGGGCTTAATCTCTTATTTCGAGTTCCTCATCGACTTTGTTTCATGGTGTTAAAGGATTTCAGCACTAAGATTTATTTTTCATAGCAAATTTCTTCTTCACAGGTATAAATACCCTATCAATCATTTAATTAATTTAACACAGAAATCTATATTTGGATAACTATACGCTTAACGTCTGGAATGTTCTCCTTACTGTTTTAATTTTTCCCGGCTATTGTTTTCAAGTCTGCTATTTCTCGATTGGCCTCTCTCATGCTTCGAAATAATTCTTGAGTTTCCATATACTTTGACACATGGATAATACATTGCACTTACCTACAGGTACTCATAATATCTGCACTCGGACTCAGAAGGTTGTGTGTCTCAAGCGAATCTTCTAACATTTTTCTAGGGTCTAGAAACCCATTACTTGGCTCTGTTTATTGAGTAGTTTGTCGGCATTATTTTTTTTTTTCTAAGTAAAAGTATTCTATTATGAGTAAAGTATGAGTACGACGAGTCAAAGCCTTAGGTGCCCGGTGTGGAGGCATTTTGACAGACAAAACATAGTTTGAGGCGCCTGTGAGGCTTGACTGTACTTGCCACCATTTAAAAAGATCCCACGCGGGGATCAATCTTGTAGAATTCTAAAGATTTTCACGACAAGCGGATATGAGAGATAACGGTAAAACAAAAAACAAGCCCTACGGGAGAGGGCGAGAGACATAACAAGAAAACCATAAAAGAGAGCAGAATTACTCATCAGGAGCCACCTCCTCAATCCTGCACCCATAATCTTCCGGTTCGCCACGATCGTTGGAGATGTCTGCATCTGAGTGTACCACTGTTTTGGAGGATGGATTTTCCACCAAATCCGCCTGACAGTGTCCAGAGTCTCCCTGCAAAACATCCTTTCTCCCGTTGGGCTGGCCCCTCGAACCCTGAAGCGCCTCGTCCTGATTGGTGCAACCAACAAGACCCTGCCCCTCCGTAGGATTCTAAATCTTCTCATCCTGGGGCTCCTCAAGAAAAACTACAGAAATGGCGACAGAGACTCTCGGACGGTTGAGGGAGCAATCAAATGAGAAGAGAGCGGTGTGGGATTGAGCTGGCAGCGTAGAGGACAAGGGAGAGTCCAATTTGCATCTCGAATGGAGCAAACGACCATGGAGAAGATGGGGGAGGCTATCTGAGGGGGAAGAAATCTCTGAAGGCGAGCTGGAGGGGGAAGGCGAACGCCTCCCAGCGCTTCTGGTAGACCCACACCTGCAGCACATCCTTTGCCTTAGTCTAGGCATGCTTGCAGCTGAATTGGGACTAGAATTCCAGAAGGCCAAAGGATTGACAGGGGGCTGCGTCGGAGGAGTATTCAGAAAGACTGTGGCCGACATGCATGAACCAGAGAGAGAGATGTGAATGCTATCATCGAGCTCCAAACAACAATTGTTGCGGCTTCTCTTGCCAGTGGTGGTGCACTCGTTTTCCTTACCCGCATCAGGATGGCACCACCAGTTCACCGGCGCTGGGGAAAACGGGGCCATGGAATTTAACAACTCTCCTCTGCAACGAGAAATCTTCAACATTGAATAACCATTCAATTGAGCCTGATATGAATCAATAATACAACAGTCGAGAAAGCCTCGAGTATTTGCTTTCGGATTGTGATGTGCACCCATATTAAATGTCATTAAGTCCATGAGATGTGTGCGTTAACACTTATCAGGTGGGATAGCCGGTCTCATGCGGGAAGGCAGGTGGCCTCCCGTCCGGTGAACCTCCGTCCCATCAATGCTATTAACCATTCCAAAGACCTATTTCCGGGAATTTCCGTCGCATTATTTATGATATGGTTCAGTTTATATATATTATGAAATTTAAGAGATGTTTTTTGGCCAAAACCCTTGGGCCTTGGGTATTTTCCCTCTACTGTGTTAAATCTATGTATTTTTATTAAGCAGGGTTCACCGTAGTCTTCTTTCCTTCTTACTCAACATGCATTGTAGAACAGTCGAGGGTTTCAATTCTAAATCTCGACTCTTACTCTGTTTGAAGTATTGAAAGGGTGAATGTTGTAAGGTTAACTTTTTGTTTTGGAACAGTTGTTATTTGTTTGGACTGTATGTAATATTTGACACATAGTGGCCTTTCGCTATTTTTTAATGATATGAAAAGCTTAGTCTACAAAAAGTATGAACATATACTAGTTCCAATTTTCGTTATATTTATTTCATTCGTTCATTTGTATTGATAATATGTAGCTAAGCATGGAAGTCAGTCTTAACTATGTTTTCTTGAGGAATAATTTTTTTTTGTCTTTACAGTAATTGAAAATAAATTCTAGTTTTCATTTCTCTCTTTACAATATATTTCTTTCTACCTTAGGTAATTACCTCGGTGACCAGACCACCTACAATTTTTGTGTATAGTTGTGCTTGAGGGAAAATACATCCTAGGTTAGGGTTCCACCATGTACTCTCAACCGACAGTCCCCTCTATTCTCGTAGCAAAAGAAAACTTCTTTAAGCATGTATATGTGTGTTTTTATCTTTACATTATATAAATAAAATATCCTTCTTTTTACATAGTTTATAGTTCATTCCCTTAAGTTGTCTATATTTTACTGAGTATGAATGCTTACTGTAAAATTTAAATTTATATGTGTATATCTGAAATCTTCCTTTTCTAATTTCCTACACCAAACAACCATTGTTGTTTAAACTGGAACATAGATATTCAATTCCTTTCTTGACGTTGTCACAAACACTAAGCTTTAAATGTAATGAAAGTTATGTGCATAATCCTAATACCCATACTTGTTTGGTGAGATACATAATGAGATAATAAAAAAAAAAAATTAGTACCATTCTCTCTCATCACTTTCCTAAAATATACCCACTGTTACTGTCACTAGTAAATAAACACCTGTACATACATAGTGTAAAAAAAATGTAGTGCTTAACTCATTAAAACATAGAGTTACTTATCTGATTATGCAGTTTATAGCTATGGCCCTCCAAACCATCAAGAGAGACGATAATATCCTACTCTTTCCCCTGTGCTCCACTCTTGAAAGGTATGAGTTGGCAGTGCAATTTCCACTATGACCTTAGGGCTCCTAGTCCAGTTAGTACCAAAAATTAAATCCATATTTACTTAGTGATTTTCCACTGGTCTCTACCAGCTCAGGAAAATTATCCACTCTCTCCTTAGTCTATGAAAAACACCCCTACTCCTCGCTGACATTGGTCTCTAATCTCTAGAGGAGTAGGTAACTATTTCCAACTATCCAAACCACCTTCCAGTTCTTGGAAAACATTTACCATTAGATTTTAATTTTCTTGGAGTCACTTTTCATAACTGATTTTATTATTCATAATTATTCATTAATTATAATAACTTTCTTTTTCAACAGAACGTTAATAGTTCCAGTCTTTTCCTAAAACAAATAATTAAAAATATATTTTAACTAGTTGTCATTAAATACATTGTCTAATGGGAAAAGGGGTTTATTGTTGCTTATTTTCATGATTTTGGTTGAAATGATCTCATTAAAGAATTGAATATTTACAAATCAAAGTTAATATAATGTTATGTTATGTTTGACATAAAGGTGTTTAATTTTTGAATATTTGATTTGATAGAGACTAATTTCTTTTACTAAATACTCGATAAATTATACATCAAAATTTATACTTAATAATAAGCTAAGCGAGGGTTTAATTTCATATATTTTTAACGATGGAAAAACCATCCACTATAGAATAAAGAGAGTTTGAGGTTCAAAATTCCAACTGTTTGTCATTTATTAATTTTCATTTTAGAAAAATTTAATTAATATGTTTTTCATTTTGGAAAATTTAAATACACTTAATTAATACATTTTGAATTATAGTGGTATACGAAAAAAATAATATAAATTGATATCCTGAAAATTGAATATATACCATAAATATATTGTATAATTATATAAATTAAATTGTTAATAAATATTGATATGTATTAAAATACCTATTTATAATACATATATATTAGGAAAAAATAAATTAAATAAAAAAAAAAATTTAAATTTAACTTTAATTTTTAACATTATTTAATATTATTGATTATAAAAATAATTAATATATAGTTAATCTATATACACTTAAATAAACATGCAACAAGGTTAATTATATGATTATAAGTTTTGTTACAATACACAACTGGACCGGTATCATACTTTGCGATACCACATACCAAAAAAACCATAATTCTTTTTCGGATGACACACTTATTTATATGATAATTTTCTTAATTAACCAATTTAATTAAAAGAGATAAAAAAAACTTAACCACTTTTAAAATAAATTTGGACCTTTAACAAGAAATATTACTAAAATACTCTAATTAAATCATATTCCACTCAACAATTATTAATAATTAAATTAAAATTCTAAAAATTATTATTAGAAAATGTAAATTTAATTATTTTATATTCAATTCAATAATATTTAAATATATTTATAAAATAACAATATTTTTTACAATTTACTGAAAAATATTATAGTAATCCATAAATTTAATTAATTTATATTCAATTCCAACCCTTTAAATATATTTATACTAGCAGTTGCCTAGAAGGTGCAAGAAGTAGATAGGAATGTTATCTTGAAGTAATAACTTGAAATAATTGTAGTTTTTGACATGAAGCAAGTCAATGATAATTTAATTTCTTACTTGGCCAATGAAAATAATGCCCATTTGAAAGCAAATTTGAAAAACTTGGAAAAATAACAAATCTATGTGGGAATTCCAACGTTTTTAGAGGGTGAAAACCAGTCATTAAAATTTTGTTGCCCTCATCTAGTTACAATAAAAACCACATTCTTTGGAGTTTTTTTAATTGATAGCATCGGCTAAAACATGAAAAGGTTGCATAACCTACATTTTTATTTCTGTTTTGATAAGCACAAAAATATGACTCCACAGATATAAGTCCCTTACAAGTTGAAGTTGTCATTTACGCACATAACACGATACGGCCATAAATTTTAGTAATCTTCTTTCCCAATAGCATTAGAAGCACTAGTTCCATCCAATTGTCAAGATTTTCACCATGCCCATTTACATTAAGACACATAACCTACACAAATCATATATGTGAGAATAAATTTTGTGGCTTAACCTTTTGGCATTATCATTGTGAATTCTCAGAAAATAAACATAGTTATCATAATGTTTTATGTGAGAATAAAATTTGTGGCTTATCCTTTTGGCATTCTTTGCAATGAATTTTCAGAAAATCAACACAATTATCATAATGTCTTTTCTAACTAGACTATCTATAATATAAATTATGAAATCTAATGTTTCATAAATATAGGTTTTATTTGGCTATCCATAATTTGAATTATACAATCTAAAGTTTTACACAGGTTTATTGTTTTTTACATCATAATATAGTTATCGGAAAAAGTTTCACAAACTCTATAGATTTTGTTAGATTATCCATAAATAGGATTATGCAGCAGGAACGAGAGTTCTACAAATACGGGTTTGTAGGAAAGTACACATTTATACAGTATTAAGAACTATGGAGTTGAAATTTTACAAATATAAGATTTGTAGGAAAGTATTTATCCATAAAGTATTCAACATTGTAGTGATTTTGTGACCTACAATTTTTTGGGTTTGTAGATGATGCTTTTTTTCTAGAAGAATTTATAAATTGTAGGAAAATATACATGTTCAACATTGTAATTATATCACAAGTTACAACATTGTAATATTCAACATTGTTTCTTTTCTTGATAAATTTCTATCGTGAAACAACATAAATTAAAATGACAATCACATGATACTGAAAATTTCTACCAAACTTCTATTACACAAATCAATACAAGAAATACATGCATGATGTTTCATGTTGAATCATATACAACATCAAAAAGTAGTAACATTAGGCAGAACTAAAAATTGTCTACCATCTATGTATGACCCAACTTTAGCTACTAGCTACATTTCCACTAAGACTTGAAATTCAAGCCCATCCTCACCACTATTAAGCTAGAAACTTTACAGATATATTTCCCTTGCATTAAATTTGTAATGCAGCTATGAGAAATATAGAAATCATCTGCTTCGTAAGTGGGTTAAGCATGATTTCTTGTTTGTTTTGAACATGCATTCAGTTAACCGAAATATCAGGGAAATCCCTTCAACAAGTCACTATCCCAGTTAACCTAAAATCAGATCTCTCATAACCCCAACATTGGTATATCACCTGAACATCGAGGGTAATATATATACTAGTAAATGGAAGAACTGCACATAAATATTTAATGGTCAATATGATTACACTAACAATAACTATTCATAACTAAACTAAATAGCATAGATGAATCATTAACTCAACATTTGGGTTGTTATAGCATGCTACTTCTTGTTGTCATAGACCCTAAACTTTCTTAAATTAGCCCTCTTAGAAGCCCATTGGACAACATTTTCCTAATCTAGGCAGAGACACTTTTTGCTCTTTCAACCACACAAAGTATTATAAAAAATCATCTTTAAATTTTGTTTTACAATTTGAAAAATTACAGTAGAAATATTCATTTCAAATTGACTTTAAATCCGATAGCCTGTTTACCTATAATTTAGAAATTCACTTGCTACAACTAAACCCTATAACCAAATTTATCCTAAGTCTGACAATATACACAACAAGGATATGTGGATCCTAACCTATTTTTTTGTAATGCACTAACATGGAAAAAGGGCAAGCTAGCTAGCAGTGAAAGATAGAAGAGAATTAGGAAGCAAATGTGCCAGTGAAGACACAATTGCATAGGAAAGGATGCAATTAGCTATAATTGAAAACACACATACATGAATTGTTAATGAAGACTCAGAAACATCGGTACGATACATGTGATCATACAGTTCCAACAATGGCCTTTCAAGCTTCTTAATATTATAATAGTAAGAACAGAAGTATCGATCTCCTAGCTCTAGTAATTCAAGCTGGTCTACTCAGAAAAGAAGAAACCGAAGGAGAGGCGCCAAAAATGGTAGGAAAAGCACAGTAGACATCTTGGCTCGATTATGAAGTTTTATAAACTCTCTAATTGGCTTAATGATAGTGCGATGATATGTTGTTTGAAATGATTAGTGCGATCCTATAGGTGTTTGGAGGTGGCGAGCTTAAAAAGTTGAATTTTGGGCCACAGACATGAACCCTAAGAAATTGGAAAAGGGAAAATTATCTTGAGGAGCTATTGAGGAAATAATAAGGAGTTTTAATTAGCTTTATATCTTAAAAAATCCCTCCTGTATCTTGAAATTCACCTCGAATCAAGTCATTTTTTTTAACGAGGTAATCTAGGAAAAGGGAATTATCTTAGCTTGAGAAACTCATATTAACTCAATCCTAAAAGCATGAGGAGTTGTGGCGTTGGGATGGTGTTTAGTGAAACACTATAGCACTAGAATAATGATTACTGCTGTGCCTATTTGATGGAAGAGGGGGGGAAAGAATGAGTGTTTTGAGTGATTTTTTTATCTTGTGGCTTTATGAGATAGAAAGGTTGTCTTTCTATGAATATGTGCACAAATCACTATTATAGTTGTGATAAATCCTCTGTAGAATGTGCATTCAGGTTGGTTGTCTAGTTTTCTAGCTTTGGTGGAAACCTCAGGGTCTGACCTGGGAAGTCAACTCTAGTATGATTTGGCTTTTGTCAGGAACAGTTTGAGTTACAAGTCGGCCTTCACTTGGAACAAGGGAATTTTTTAACAAAGCCATGATCAAGACATCAAAGATAGATTCATGGACTACATATTCAAGAACGGAGTCCAAGAACCTTGAATCTACAAAATTGCAGTTCTAGCAAACTTAGGAAAATTGCAAAGTCCCTAAATTTCAAATATTGTTTTCAGTAATTCCCTATTTAATACAAATTTCAGCATCTTGATGTGAAATCATAGTGTGTACTCCTAAAGCATGCATTAAGAGGTTCAAATTAAAATCACTTCTTATATTTGATATTTCATAATTGAAATCCTTCATGATCAACAACAATATGATATCCATAAGAAAAAAAAGCATTAGCTATCCTCTGAGAAGCACTACAGGAAATGACATGACTTGATAGACTATCATCCAACACTGTTATGGTTCCCAGCTTGTTAATCATATTTTAACTAAATGCTTCCATCGAATTACTCAAAGACAAGGAGCATTGATATAAACGAGTTAAATTCCAAAGAAAATTATTACATGTTTTTATTTACAAATTGTACCATACATAAGCAAGAGGATCAACACATGGAGGGAGCTTATAGAGCCATAACAACCACAGTCGAAATATTTCCAATAAGTTCTCCACGAATATGTAACACAAACCAAGGATACATTCTAATTATAATGATGTTGCAGGAAAACATATAGCCTAACACATAGAGATGCATACAAGTCAAATAACTAACCAATACAGTCTGAGATCCAAAACTAATCTAATATTTCTGATCAGAATTCAACAATAAGTAATCAAATTTTCCCTAGTAGTCCTGCAGTTCTTTGTGCCACATATTTGGTCAATTAGGCCACCAAAAACAATTTTGAAGCTGATATTAACACAAGTCAATTGATTTTCATAGACATCAATAAGCTTCATCTTGAGCTTACATAAGCCCTAGAATTATCTTGGACAAACAATAACTATGAGATAGTGAAGGAAAATGAAGATGCAACCTAAAAACTGCCCCGTGATAGACTTATGAAAAACATCACTCAACAAAGTCTGTATCATTTATAAAGTAAAAAGCTGAAATTGAAATATGATAACCCAACGGTTTGGAGTATTGTTCCCCATTTCCTCTTTTTTTTCGGAAAATTTGGGTGGTTAATCTTTATCAATTTTTCTATTTTTCCAACTCACTTTGGTGGAGGAGATGCAAGGTTGTGGAGATTGCACTGCTCCAATGTTCCATAGAGATTGATGATACTTTTTCCATACCTAAAAATTCCTGTTTGTTTTGCAATGGGTTTTCATGGAAGACATGTGATTTTTATTTAAATTTACAGCAACTATTGCAACTTCGGCTCCCAACAACTTCTACAATTTTGGCCCTGCCCAACTTCTGCAATTTCGGAGTTCCAGAATCTTTTGCAACTTCTAGTAGCCCAACTCAAGCCCAAATTGATCCTGAGAGGCTAATTGAACTTTTCACGGTAGAGCATCCATGAGCAGTTTGGTTCCACTATATCAGAGCTGTGTACATATTTAAGATGTGTGTTACGTGCAGCATAAAGTTATAACCTTCATTGGGAACCTAAATTTAGCCATGAAGCATGGAGAAATGGGTCATTGACAGAAGCAGTTGTCCAAGATGGAGTTCAAATCTAATCACAAAGGAAGGGATTTTACAATGAATTCCTGAGAAAGCAATTCACAATTCTTGCTTGGTGTACAGGTATTTTCAAAACTATGGAATATTTAAGGTGATACCGTGATTTCAGCTAACAACCTCAATCCCCATAATATTCCTGAAGGGACAAGGTTACCATTCTTGCCAGAGTTGAGATTAAAAATTAACGAGATGACAAAGTATAGAATTTGAAATCGATTAATGACTCTGATTCTGGAAGTATGAAAAAAGGTAGAAAGCTTAGACACTTTGTGGTGCATATGATTCTATATTATTCTTGTGGGAAATATTTTCATTTGAGTGAATCATAGGTATATTCACAATAACAATGAAGAATTAGAAATGTTAAGAAGAAAAACGATTTAATTATGCATTTTTTGGAAAACAAACAATATAAGTTGACCAACAATATAGTTTATTTGTGGATTAATAATATTTTCACTTGTGGCGGAGGGTAACCTTCGATAGCACAAATTTCTAGATGCTCTATAGTCATTTTCATTAATACATCCATCTTATACACCTTTACCCTAGACTTTCGGTTAGAAGAATGTTTTGGAAATTGAACATTTTAAAAAACCCAAAACAATAAATGTACGGTTAGAGAAAAAATTGTGCAAAAAAAGAATAAAACCATCTGAGGTGGAACATACAGAAGCCAATTACATTTAAGTTATACCTCAGTACCAGGCTTCCCAAGTTCTTCATGTTATGACACATAATCAACTGTTTTGGAATAATTTTCTATTAACTCACTTTCTCGGCAACATATGTTTATTAAAAGGTGAACAATAGGGATGAATGTGATTAATTGTTGCCATTTTTAAACATACTATTACATATAACAAAGAATTGTTGATGGAATTTGGTCATCATCCTTTATAGAAAGGTAACTCTGCTCCCAAAATCAAGTATGAAGATACAACATACTTATAGACAGAAAATGAGTAGCTCCTTGGAATTAATGTATGATTATAACATATTTTGTTAGTGCTATTTTTGAATAACTTGTACCAACGTCACTTACCAGATGGAGAGAACTAATATTTGAATATGTAGTTAAGGCAATAAAGTAGAGAGGAAGGTTGTTGACAGATATGGAGGTTTTAACAAAGAACATAACATAATAGCATGACTAAAATTTGAACACCTTGAAGGTAGTTAAAAGTAATGGAATAAGTAAAAATAGAAAAAAATATTGAAGCAATACATGATTTTTTTGAGATCCAAGGACCCGTACAGTAGATCATCACTTTAAGACGAAATAAAAAACTCAAGAACGATATGGTATAATATAATGCTCCTCTTGAGAAAGAGTATTTTGAGATGGGTTAGAAACTGCTAAATGAAGATAAAGATATTCACAGAGAGGCTTATTGGAATTACACTGAATGCTATAGTAGTTGAATAGAGCATGATTTATATACAGACAGATATACAAAATTGAAAGTGAATAAATATACATGTGCACAATAAAAGTTTGTGATGTCATATAAATGTAAATGATAGTAAATATCTAATCATATATACATGACGATGCACGACATCAACAACACCAATTGGTGTCTATTGTGACCCCAAGTTGAGAAAGGTGTTCTTGCCATTCAGCACACATTTTCCGATGTGTATCTCTTTCATGTATGTGGATTTTTTTTCTTAGGATTTTTCGGATATTTTGTAACAAGGCAATAGTTGTATGCAAACGGTAAAGAGGAAATGACTGTGGTGAAAGGAATCTCATCTGTATATCATGTAAAGTAAATTCTTGTTGTTGAATTTCTGACATTCATAGAGCATGTTTAAATACTCTGAATCCATATATGTTGGCCATGGAAAAAGAGAAATAGTAATTGTTAGTGTAAATGGTTGATAAAATTGTACTAATTCTAGAGTTTAAAAATAATTAAAGTAAGCATAAAATTCTTTTGAACATTAGGATCATAACCAGTATTAGAACAAAAGTAAAAGCAAGTAATTGTGTATGAAATTTGGAAAAGGTTAAGGTTTGTTTACTGTTAGTGAAGATGTAACGAAGATTTTATTGTTGGATAGAGTGGACTCTTCTCTATAGATTTCGATGTGAGTAATGATTCTTCTTGCTTTTTGTGTTGTAGATATGGATTTTCTTTCATTCGTGATATGCACGAGAATGGAAATGTTGGATGGATCGAAATACATTAAGTTCTTACTCTTGAAATGGTGATGAATGTTAAAGACCTTGGCATTCTTTGGGGACGATGTCAATTTGTGCTTTATCTAATGTCATTCCTTGTGACTTGTGTATTGTTAAATCCATGCCATTGAAGTGGTATTTGTCCGTGCACCTCTTGTATTAGGGGAAATGGGCACATATGTGGGGTGTGAAATGTCCCATTGTTCCTACGTATTGTTTAAAATGGAAGCTACCCACGAAGGATGGCAATTCTGGAGGCTTTGAGTCAGGTGCATAAAATATTGAAATCACTGTGCCAAGTGCCCCATTTACAAGCCTTGGATGTACCCACAAATTTCAAGTGAGGATAAATTTTTTTTCATTGCATAACACAACCTTTGCGTCTAGTTGTTCTTATTCAAATGTAGTAAACATTTGTTCCCTATGTTTCTCCGCTGAGCATACAACTACTCGCATGCTTAATTTTTTAAGTGTGGCTTTGTTATGCAAGGAAACTGAACTGTTTGTTGCATATAAGTGAATGCATAATAGAGGAATTTGTTCTCAACATTAGGAGGTTCCAATCTTCAATTGTAGGTGTTCCATCCCTCATATTTGTGAGAATCCGGAGGAAGGAAATTTGGGAAGGGTTAGCACCTTCTTTGGCGAAAAATAGTTGTAAGCGTTATGAATGTATCAAAGTTGCGCCAAAGTGTAGTGCCACATTATGTGCCAACATATAGAGGAATGTATTTCACGGTGAAGCGCTAAATCCACAGACAGGATAATGGATTGATTGCCAAATGGTGTATTTCTATGAAGGGAAATGCATCTCATAGGCGATCATCAATGCAGAGGAAAGCATTTTGTTCGATAAAACTCATTTCATGAATGAGTATGTATTGTATGGCGGAGCTATTCTTGGAAGTGTAAGACGGTTGTCCTTCAAGAGATGCATTTTTTAGATAGGGATGTGAAGAGCGGAGAGTGAATTGTAAGTGCATTTTATGTTGCAGCTTCACAACCTTTGGTGGGTGCAACTAGCAACAATGGGCTTCTATCTATTGAGGAGTTTTAAATAAATGCACGTTACGAGAGATTTTATTAAGTAAATTTTACGGTTCATTTGTCCCTTGTATGATGGTTCTGGTTGGGGGTTTTGGTAGAGGGTTTTTGAAGTGAGAAATAATATGTGTGAATGATTTTTGTTGGGTAGGAGATAATATGTGATTTTTAGGAAGGTTTGAAAAAGTACGATGTTGGTTTTGACTATTTAAGCGGTTGTAGTCAATGAAATTAATGGTAGTTTATTGCAAGTGATGAAGTATGAGATGATACCGTTAACATCAAAATTCAAAATTGCCAATTATTCCATGGTTTTTCAGATTTAGATATTATGCTTTGGGTGAAGGTGAAGGATTTATTAAATTCATTTGGATGGGGTCAAAGGGGGGATATCGAAAGGGAGGGGTAGATACAGAATTAGATTCATCTTCCAAATTGTGGAGATTATGGGTTTCATTTTCGATGAACATCATCTTTGTATATGTTCCTTTTCTTTCCCATCATGCAATGATTTCCTCATTCTTTGGATCTGAATGTCATTGGGGAGAAGTGCGGAAGGAAATAAAATATTAATTCAACCCCAATAAGTGGCATAGCTTGGATCAGTAGGGAAGAAATTGTGGTGTATCATGGCAAGATATGGACAGCAATAGGAGGAAATTTGTTTCCATTGGTTTTGCCCTACGATGAGGAGAAAATGACCAAGCGTCTTGACTTCAATGAGGAAACGATAGCTCTAATGAATAAGGTCTATTAATGTATCTGTGAGAATAAATGGTGGTGTTGAGGTTGGATTTTCAAGCATGTAGAACACCTCTGAATACAATTATATTAGCATTTAGAGAAACGGATGTCATTGCAGGCGTGAGTGGTAATTTACGCAACATATGGCATATTTCACCACAATGTCTCTTTCTTTTGTGGTTTTTGTAGGGATTTTCACTTCGCTGATGTTGGAGGTGCTTCTGAAGCGGCGTTGTAGAGGCGTAATAACATTTGGTTGTAGCTTTCTGATTTTGTTTCTGCTTTTGCTGCATATTTATATATAGAGGTTAACATGGCATGGCATGAAAGTATTGGCTGGTAATCAAAATTTTCTCTCCATATGGAAAGTAGATCGACATTATGGATGTTCAATCTATCATCTTTACGTGCAGGCTTGTAGGTTTTATGACCTTTGTTGTCTATAGGGGAGTGAAGATGTGGGGTTAAAATCCCAAGGTACTTCGTAGCGACAGCTTAGAACATTGTTTTTTTATGAAGACAAGAAGATGCATGACGTTTTGTATATGGCGTTGTACCACGATTGACAGCTCTTCATAATTAGGTTTTCTATGTTGACACGAAAATTGATGATGTGTCGAGAAGACATGGGTTGTACTCTGCTGATTGGTGGAGTACAGATTCTCGATGTTGGGGTTGTCGTGGGTTCCAAGCAGTGACATAATGGTCAAAATATCTTTGAGCATTGATAACTTCTATTTCATTGTTCCAATTGAGGGCATCCATGTTTGGTGCATCTTGCAACCAAAGGAATCCATGTATGTGTGCAGATCCTCAATGTTGCCATTTGTATCTACGTGCAATATAGAAATATGTTATTTCTCGAGATCTATTGTAATTTAATATTAGGTTTGAAGAGGAATGGTAATTAAAAATACCTGCACCAATAGTAAATTGCATGGAGGCATTTTTGCAGAACTTTTTCAAGAAAAATTGTAAATCTTCAATGCATATATTGGGATGTTAAATGTGGATTGTTAATTATATTTTGAATTTTCCAATTGTAATGAGTGCTTGAATTTGAGGGCACATTAGTAGGCATAATCTTGTGTAGGTTAGAACATTTGGGCTCAATGTTACATTAAGTGAAGAAAAATGTTGGGCTCTAGATTGTGTGACCATGTCGATTAACTCATTCACGACTTGGTCCAAATAGGCGTGTACCTATGAGGTGACCAAAATGCATTTTATTCAGGAATTATGGAATTTGGGAGGTCATGTAGATATTGTTGCAAATCTGAAACAGTTGTTGGAAAGTTTATTTCAATGTATTTTATAACAAAAACATTGGTAGTTGATTGGCTACGGTGGCATATTAGCATGTTATATATGTAGTAATGGAATCTTGGATGCTAGCTGAAGTGATTATCATGGTAGCGTAAAAGGTGCAAGGCATATTCATGCATCTCAAATTTTGTAATTCTTGGTTGTGTGATCATGGAAATTCTTGTTGGGAAAAGTGTGGGGAATTCCATAGCAAAGAGGCCCTTAGTGGCGTATTCGTTCGTAGGTGATAGAGATATTATAGGTCAATCAATTGAATTTGTTGAGTTTGGATTGGTGGAGTGCAAGTAATCACGAATATGATCAAGTTCACTACATGAGTTTGGGATAATTGGAACAAATGAAGAAGGTTGGATATCTAATGGAGTTAGCATGGCATCAAGATCATGAGTAAGAATTGATTATGGTTTTCACAGGGTATAAATAGGGGCATTAGTTTACATTATGAAGATAAAGCTATCTAGGCTGATCTAGTAGAGAAGAAATTACAGTGATCCAGGTGGATATTGGTGGTCACCCGCCTATTCCACTTGGGGCTCCACCATTGTCTATTTCGGTTTTTCGGTTTTATTTTAATTTTTCTATTTTTAGCGATTTTCGGGTTCTAAACTTTCGAACGTTTTGAGGCCCTAACGACGTTTTGGGAAAAACGAGAGGCGACATGGGTCCATGGACCCATGTTGCCCATTCCAAATTTGTATTCCTCGGATAGATCTTTCTAACGGTATCAAGTGCGCGTCAAACGGAGATCGTATGCCAAGGATTCCTTGAGGGGAAGTTGAAACACCAATTTACCCAAACGGGGCCCATAGTTTTAGCGCTTCATCTCCTAGGGTTAGGTTTGGGTGACCCCAGATTTCCCATTGTTTCTAAGTAAATAGGCCTGAGCCTCATTGTAACATAGTTCGAGGGCTTTGTCAGCCGCCACACATCTCTTCTCGAGATAGCTACCGAGTGCCCTAGCTAGTTGTATTTCCATTATTATTGTAAGCAAAATTCGATTCATTGATATTAATGAAATGAAGTGTTATTTCATTGCATCTCTATATTTATGTTTATATGTTTACTCTATTGCGTTCTGCATAAATCCGGATCGGTGGTATCGGAGGGAGTACCGCTTTCTCTCGATCCTTCCACCATGTCCCCAACGAGGTCGGGGTTATAAGGAGCTAGGGCTTGATCTGGTGGAACCTTTGCAAGATCAGCCTCGCAAACCTCGACGGACGCCCATGGGGGACGAAAAGAAAGATGAGGGAGCAGGAGATCCTATCAAAATATTGCTCGAAGAGGCCCTCGAAAAACAAAGGAACGCGATGATGGATAGCTTTGCTCAGATCCTTCAACGGCTGCCCACCGGCGGCGCATCTGCATCCAGTAGCCACTCTGGAGTTGCGACTCCCTTTAAGGTACAAGTAAATTTTGACATTCCCATATTTGAGGGTCAAATGGACGCAGATGCCGTAGATAGATGGTTGAATCTATTAGAAGGATATTTCTCTGTTCATGACTTTTCAGACCGGGAGAAGATTATTTTTGCACTCCTCAAAGCTACCCCCCATGTTAAGGACTGGTGGGAAACCTACTGTGAGAACAAGGACCAAATAGAACCCTCTCTGTTCTCGGCCGTACCAATTTGGAATTCTTTCCGAGACGCCGTCAAGGAATAGTACTATCCTGTGGGGAGCTATGAGGACAAGTACATACAATGGACCACGCTGCGACAACAAAGGGATCAAGATGTGCATGAGCTGACGAATCTGTTCCATACCCTGCGCACAAAGTTGGGTATCAAAGATTCGGAGAAACATCTGGTGCTAAAGTATCGCAGCTGTCTGCACAAATACATTCAGGAGGAAATGGAGTTCCTTGACATCTCCTCGCTTGGTACGGCATACCGGTATGCTGCCAAGATTGAGCAGAAATTCAAGCGGAAGAAGCGAGACTTTGGATCTGCGAATCAAAAGCAAGGGAAAGGTGCTTCCAAACCGCAGAACAAAGGACCGAGCCAAGGCATGGCGGCTAAAGACAACTCATCGAAGCCACAAGAAAAGAACAGCACCGCAAAGCTAAAGAAGGACACGGGAAAGTGGTGTGAGTTCCATAAGAGCTCCACTCACAACACAAGTGAGTGTCGGGCCAAGCAGTCGCTAGTGGCCGAGATGAGGGCTTCTGAGTCAGATGCATGCTCTGACTCTGAATCAGAACCTGAAAAGGCGAATGAAAAAGGGAAACAGATTATTGATGCGGAGCCCAACGCCACTATTGCCACTGCAAAGATCCAACAGGAGGAACCGGAAGATCCAGAGGAGGAGGAACGTCTCTTCCACTCCTAGATGTGGGTAAAGGGCTCCCCGGTACAGTTCATTATCGACAATGGGAGCCAAAAGAACCTCATTTCAGCAGACGCTGTGAAGCGGTTGGGCTTGCCGACCACAACTCACCCACATCCATACACCATCGGGTGGCTTCACCAAGGACGAGATCTCCGCGTCAGCCGGCAGTGTCGCCTTCCCTATGTCAAGCCCTTCACGGATGAGGTATTGTGTGACGTTGCTCCTGACGGTGTTTCGATGCATTTACTGGGACAACCATACTTGTGGAAGCGTCATGTTGTGTGGCAGGTCTCGACTGCAAATGTTTGTTGTTGCTGAAATAGTTGTCCCAGGGATACCGGAAGTGCCACCTCCCTACCTTTATCTCTTTAGTTCTTTGCAAAAACAATGCCGGTAAGCTCATTTCTAAACACGAAGTGGTGCTGCGATGATGCCCAGGGGCAGAAGAAGGGTGTGGCCACGACCTCCAACAGGGCTCCCTCGCACAACAACAACAAACTGGATAAGGTTGTGGAGGGAGTAGGGACCTGTTCACCTCACCCATTCATCCAGAGTTCTCTGCCTTTGTCCCGAATGGCACCCGATTGATCTGACCCCAGGTGCGCCGCTACCCAATGGACCGATCTATCGACGCTCTGTTCTGGAAAATGATGAAATCAAGAGGCAGATTCAGGAGCTGTTGCAGAAAGGTCACATCGGACCAAGTTCATCGCCCTGTGGGAGCCCGATCGTGTTGGTACAGAAGAAGGATGGGACGTGGAGACTCTGTATTGACTATCGGGCGATGAACAAGATCACTGTCCGGAATAGGTACCCAATCCCACGGATTGATGACCTTCTGGACCAACTCCAAGGTGCAAAATATTTCAGTAAGATCGACCTGAAGTCTGGGTATCACCAAGTACCAATTGAACCCTCTGATGTGTGGAAGACTGCCTTCAAAGCTAAGGAAGGCCTTTTTGAATGGCTGGTCATGCCTTTCGGGTTGACAAATGCTCCCGCAACCTTCATGAGGATGATGGACGACATCTTGTGGCCATTCACCAACTCATTTGTAGTGGTGTACTTGGATGACATTCTGATCTTCAGCCAGACTTGGGAAGAGCACCTTCACCACATCTGACAAGTCCTCCAAACACTGCGGCAACACAAGTTGTGTGCCAATTTGGAGAAGTGCACTTTTAGCATGACCCAGGTTCAATATCTGGGATACATTATTGATGAAAGGGGGGTGCATGTGGATCCAGCCAAGATCCAAGTCATTCGGGATTGGCCAGCCCCAACTACTATAACAGAGCTTCGCAGCTTTCTGGGTCTTGCTAATTTCTATCGGAGGTTTGTGTTGGGATTCTCTCATATCACTTGGCCCTTGAGTCAAGTCACCAAGGGAGGAGCGAGAGCAAAAAATTTTTGGTCGGAACCTCAACAGAAGGCGTTCACAGAACTGAAAAACCGCCTCTGTTCTGTCCCAGTGCTCACTTTACCAGACTTGCAACAGCCATTTGAGATCGAGACAAATGCCTCTGACTATGCTATTGGGGCAGTTCTTACTCAACAGGGACATCCAGTGGCATTTCACAGTGAGACATTGTCTGACACAGTTCGCAAGTACCCCACATATGACAAAGAAATGTACTCCATTGTGCAAGCTTTTCGACAATGGAAGCATTACATTTTTGGGAAGGAAACAATCATCCACACAGACCACAGGCCCTTGCAGTTCATACAGACACAAGGGAAGTTGCAGAATGATCGCCATCAGAAGTGGTCCACATATCTGCAACAGTTTCATTTGAACATCAAGTACAAGAAAGGTAGCACCAATCATGTTGCAGACTGCCTCAGCCGACCACCGATCGTGGCGCTCACCACTGTGCTCAACTCTTGTGGGCACGAGACTTCTGATTGGCCACTTCTCTATGAGAGTGACCCAGAATTCGGCCAAACTTACAAGGCACTCTTGGGGGGTACGCAAGTTCCAAATTTTCACCTCCAAGGTGCACTTTTATGTCACATGGGACACCTTTGTGTTCCTTCAAGCGAGCGTGCCAAGATGATATGGGAAGCACACTACAGTCGAGTCGCTGGGCATTTCGGGGTTGAGAAAACAGTAGCAATCTTGCAGAAGTATTTCTATTGGCCGAACCTTCGAAAGGATGTCGAGAAGCACATCAGATCCTGCACTGCTTGTGCCATTGCCAAACCGACCATCAAGAAGCAAGGCCTATATACTCCTCTACCTACCCCTAGTCGACCTTGAGAATCCATCTCCATGGATTACATGTCGGGCCTGCCTTCTACTAAGCATGGAAATGACTGTGTTTTTGTGGTCGTCGACAGATTCTCGAAGATGGCCATTATGGCGGCCTGCAAGAAGAATATCACAGCAGAAGCCACTGCTAAACTCTTCTTTGAACGAGTGTGGGTGCACTTTGGGATCCCACGGTCTATCATATCAGATCGGGATAGCAGGTTCCTCAGCACATTTTGGTCCAGCCTCTGGTCGATGTTGGATACCAAGCTCACCAAGTCCACAGCTTTCCATCCCCAAACAGATGGCCAGACAGAGGTCGTCAACGGAATGATTGTACACATTCTGCGCATGTACAATTCAAAGCATCCACGCACATGGGACGAGAGCCTCCCTTATGTACAACATAGTTATAATCGGGCTCTCCACGGTTCAATCGGCCATAGCCCCTTTCAGGTGGGCTTGGGATTCCAGCCACTATGTCCCATTGACGTAGCCATGCCATTTGCAGCTGCTCAGGCCAATTCAGCTCATGTCCCGTCTGAAGTTGACAAAGCCAGTAGCTTCATCGAGCGCATTCAACACATCCGCCAACAGGTTCATGATATATTGGACAGAGCCAATGCCAAGTACAAGCAACGCCATGATCAACACCGGGTGCCACACAACTTCGAGGTGGGTGACAAAGTATGGCTACATTTGCAGAAGGAGCGCCTCACTGGACCCCACCGCAAGCTTCGCCCGCTCCGATACGGGCCGTACACCATCACCAAGGCTGTAGGGAACAATGCCTTCGAGCTCAGTATTCCACCATTCCTTGATCTGCACCCAGTCTTCAATGTGGATCGCCTTCGTCCTTACTTCCCACCTCTACTGGACACCTCGGACATTGCAGAACAACTCACACCAACTGAGTTAAATCCAGACTGCATGGAACAGGCCACCACAGATTGCATCATGGACATGCAAATCAAGAACACTCGCAAGCAGAAGATCCAACTATATCGGGTTGTCAAAGCTGGCCAACTCCTGCACCAAGGAAAGTGGTTCACCAGGGACCAAGTTCAGCAGAAATTTCCTCATCTCATGGAGGAACTTAACGCAATGGGGACCATTGCTTCCTAAGGGGGGAGGAATGATCCGGGTGGATATTGGTGGTCACCCGCCTATTCCACTTGGGGCTCCACCATTGTCTATTTCAGTTTTTCAGTTTCGGCACAGTTTACTATTTTTAGCAGTTTTTCGGGTCCTAAACTTCCGGAGCCATTTTGAGGCCCTAAACGACGTTTTTTGGGAAAAAGGAGGGCAACATGGGTCCATGGATCAATTTTTCCCATTCCAAATTTGTATTCCTCGGATAGATCTTTATAACGAGGTATGGTACGCGTCAAACGGAGATCGTATGCCCAAGTTACGCCCCTGGGAAGTTGAAACACCAATTTACCCAAACGGGGCCCATAGTTTTGGCGCTTCATCTCCTAGGGTTAGGGTTTTGGCTGTTTAGGATTTCCCATTGTTTCTAAATGATAAATAGGCCCTCGAGCCTCATTGTAACACAGTTTAGAGGCCTGTAGTCGCCACATCTCTTCTCAGAGATAGCTACCAGCGCCCTAGCTAGTTGTATTTCCATTCTGTCTGTAAGCAAAATTCAGTTCGTTGATATTAATGAAATGAAGTGTTATTTCCACTGCATCTCTATATTTATGTTTATATGTTTACTCTGTTGCATTCCTGCATAAATCCGGATCATGCAGACTGGCTGAGTTCAACATATTTATAGTAGGGATCATGAGTGAGTTTGTATTCAAGTGCTGCAAGTACATGTGATTTACAAACGATGAATTCATAAGAAGTTTCAGAAGGATTTTGTCTTTTGACAATTAGGATGTCCAATTCAGAAAAAAGGCGAGGTAGGCATTTCGTAATAGTAGTGATGTCTTGAGGGAAGCTGATTGTATGGCTGCTATATTTGTATTGACCACCACGAGCATGCGTTACTTGTAGAATGAGATTTACAATTGTGATCAACATTTCCTCAACTTGTGTTAAATTCTGAAGGACATATGGTTGTTTTCCAGGGTCCATGTTGTTCACATGAGTGAAACAGTTTGTAGATTTAGATTTTTCACAATGAGAGTAAGAGAGGGTACCATGTGAATGTTTTGTTTTCATACCTGGATATGATTCTTTGCATAGTGTGCAAACATGCAATGTAGAGAGGTTATCTATTCTTTGTCTAAAGCAATGGTGTTCTTCATTAGGGGGGGCTATATAGGTTTTGATGAAGGTAGGGTGAAATGGCATCCATATTTGGGACAACACTTGAAAATGGAGATGGTGTAGTGGAATCTATAGTGTTTTTTTTAATTTTTATAAAGAAGTCGTCGATGTGCATTTATTGTTTCTTTATTTTGATCATAAATAAGGTGTCGTCGTGCTTTTTTATCCACGTTTTGATCATTTGATGACATATCTAAGAAATTACAAATAATTATATGTTAGGCATGAGATGTGAGGAATTTACAGTGAAACAAAATTGAGTTATGAATGCATATGAAATGTATTACATTTTGTAACAAGTTCAACTTTGTAAATAACTATTACTAAGTGATAGAAACAATTTCAATTGACTTTTCCATAAAACCGCTTTTGTAGTGCCAAACATAGGTATCTATATTATGTAAAATGTAAAGGGGTAAATATACATATTTGTAATTATTGAAAAATATTATTGTAAAAGAAATTGTTCAATACAACAACACGGTTGTAATTTACAATGGTATGGAAAACTGATCTATGCATAGATGTTCTTTCCTGTGCAGAAAAGTAGCATGTTATGCATTTAAGAAGAGAGATCAAAGGTGACAAATAACAGAGCGTTGTGAAATGGTCAATATGTCAATGTATTTTAGGACCTCCTTGCATGAAACATTATATTGAATTGCTTCTAAAATTATCAGTATAGGTTGCAAATGCTCGACACCATTGTAGTACTCTGTTTTGATGGAAAGTGACAACAAGAAGTGGCGGCCTAAGATACGACTAGAGATTCTTTGAAGATCAGCTGGTTCAATAGAGAGGAGGAACATGTCTTTTGTTGTGATGCCCATGAGCTCATTTTGCCGCATCATTGAAGGCAGTGACATTTTGAAGGTGTCTAGTGTGGTCATGTAATTCGAATTTAAGTTAGTAACAATATTCACACTATGGGAATTCACCGTTACACTTTGTACAATGCCAAAGATTGTTAGAATGGTGAATTACTTTTTTCAGGCATTATTTTCCATTGAAATCTAATGGAAAAGAAAGAAAGTAAAATCTGTCCATGTGTAGAGTAGTCACTATGGCACGAACCGAAACCCATACTACCCTCTTAGAGACTTCCATGCAAGATATTTCTTGAATTGTCTTAAGTGGTAGAGCTCATTTAGAAGCGGCATTATAGTTTCTACTCAAAGATGGAGACGAAGAGTTATAGCCTGTATCACGGAACCAAGTTTGGAGTTATTGAGTTTCTTCAATGTTCGGATTTACGATAATAGTGGTAGTGGATATTTTCCCTATGGCAATTCCATTAAATTCAGTTACCTGACCTCCTTTGACACCAAGGATTGGCAGTTTGTTGGAAGAGAGAAATTCAGCAAGGTCCTTTCCTATAAGACACATTGATCTCCCCATATTGTTAAATCAATGCCAAAACTTGACTTTTTCTTCAATGTGAGAATTTTTCTTAGCGTTTCAATACCATATCTTCTTCGAATCATTGAAGCAGGAGAGGTGGAGCTAACCACACCAATAACATCTATAATGGTATTTAGGCTTGTGAACTTGATTTCAGGAATCATTTTGAAAAGAAAGCTTTGGTAAGGGAAGCTTGGATCATCTTCTAAACATGGTTGACAGTCAACGCAACAAATAAGTAAATCTCCCATTTTTTGTTTAGGTGGTTGTAGTTTGGGTTTGTTTCTTTAATTGTTCCATTGGATAAAATATATAGTTTCCTAAATTTAATGAGATTATAAAGGGATTCAGCTAATTCAGAAAATGCAGAAAGGTGAGTCTCATCTCTATCACGACCAATGAGGTCAAAGCCGAAGACTTTCCCTGAGCCACGTGCAGTGTTGTAATTTTTAAGGGTGTCTTTGTTGATGCTCTACCTTGAATTGACCAATATTTTTGGTACATATTGAGTGATTTCAATGATACAAGTGTTGTTGTGGATGTATTTTTGGGAGTTACAATAGTTGGCAGAATCTCTTACGTTAATGAGGAGCTTGAATGGGATTTGTCTGACTTTGCGTGTAAAAGTGTCGATGAGTCCTTAGCAAAAGGTGTTTTACGTCGTACAACCTCAAGTTCTAGGACTCAAATGGATCTGAAATGAATGAAGAAATTAAAAAAAGAAAAAATGTAAAATTTGTTGTTATGCAGGAATAATGCAAATAGGATAAAAGAAAGAGTTTAATACAGAATCTAATCTTATGAAGAGTTTTGAGACACTGTGCAAGATGATTTTTTAAGTAAAATTATTGAGCAGATCTAGATGTCTTTAGATGAAATTTGTGTGCTATAATAAAATGGTAGCAAAGTCTTGTTTTGATACGTTCCATCAGAGAGAGTGATGTGGTAGTGTGAAACGCTAGTTTTAGATGAATATACAGAGCCGACGTTGATTATTGGGAGTAGTGGTTGAATCTCAGTTTAACCATTCACCAATATGTGGATGGCATTCTTAGTCAAGGTTGGCTCCATCATGGTAGCAAAGTACAACCTTCATTTTTTATAATGGTAATACCTGTAATTAATTTTGATGCATTGGAAGAGATATTAATGCATTAAATAAAATGTAAGCGAAGCATGAATTAGCACTTCTTTAATCCCTATCTAACAGATCAATTCATAATGAACACTTAGATTCCCAATTGCAAGCAATGCTCTAGAAGAGGGTACTATAAATTAGTGGGGGATAAAATTTTGTGGATATGAATGTGAAAAAGGCATAGGTTAAAAAAGCAGAAGCTAAAAATTGTCTTTGAATATTTGTTTTTTTTGAGGTAGGAACACTATGTAGGCTAAAACTTTAGAGGTAGTACACAATATTAAATGTCCATTCAAATTATGACGTAGGTCCATCTTATGAAAAAGGCACGTGCATAGCTAACATGTTTCCTTAGAAATCCATGTTCTACGTGTGGGAGACGTAATACTAAACCAACTGGGGGTTGTTTGCTGACTTAGGCTAGAAGATTATTCTAAATAGGCATTGGTCTATGTAACCCTCCACAAATGCAATCTATTGTTTTGAATGATCAAAATTACCACTAATCAATTTTGATATCAAGATATTTTGTCATATATGCAAGTATCTATGTCTGACATATCCAATCTATGAATCTATTTTATTCATGGTGAATGCGCTATAATTTGAGATTTTCAAGATCTGCAATTTCTTAGTAATGAATGTACTGCATTTCAGAATGATTTGGTTGCAAATGCAATCTTTCCTAGGAAATTTGGCAAAATCCAGTTGCAAAAAGTTGCAATATTTCCCAGGAAATTTGGAAAAATCTAGAAAATTGCAATCTTTGCTAGGAAATTTGGAAAAATCTAGAAAGTTTCAATCTTTCCCAGGAAATTTGGCAAAATCTGGTTGCAAAAATTTACAATATTTCCAAGGAAATTTGGCAAAAATGTGTATGTGTAACATTGATATTTTAGGACAAGAATAAGCTGAAACAGGGAGTTCAGTATGGAACTAACATACAATCCTATTCAACGGATAGTCAAATGACAAGGTTTTGTTGTGCTATACAACAACCCCCCATTTATTTTTATAAATAGGGACCCTTCAGAAATAAATAAGAAATTCTTTTTATAATTTCCTAAAAACATAGAAAATAAAGTTTTCTGTTTTTTCCCTTAAAAGCGCATCACATATTACATATATTATTTCAAAAAAGAGTTATAAAATGTAAAATGTGTGAATTGCAAAATGCACTCTAAAGCCTTTCTGAAGAAATGATTAAAAAACCTTGTAAAAACATCAAATCATCGTTTTATTTTTCCTTTGTGCATCACATTTTATTTAATCAATAAAGCTTTAAGAAAGAAATGGTATAAGTTGTGATACCCGTAGACCCAACAAGAAAATAAAACCGGAAATATAAAATATTTTGCGATCGAGTTCACTTTAAGTTTTTCACAATTCACATTGCACGCAAATTATAATATATACCCAAACACTATCTTATAAAATTTGCGATCTGCTATTTGCGCATATCGCATTTCGCAGCCTTTAAAGGTCAAGCATCATGAAATATTATAAGGAATGATTGCGATTTGCGTATTAAATGAATTCAGCATGTGAAAATAGCTTCTGTCATATCAAATAGAATTTAAGATCTTAACGACTTTAAAACGATTGATAGATCTTACATGCGAAGCCATGTGAAATAATAAATTAGGAATTATGAAATATGATTGATAGATTGACATATTTTCGCATGCGTTTGAAGTAAATGATTGATTTACTCTTATAATACTCCTTATATGTTAAATTCACTTCGTTCTTAGGAAATCAATTATCGGGTTGAAGAAGTTAAAAATGAGAAAAAGGGGCAAAGAAATTTATCAAACATCATCCACAGAAGACACAAATATGTCTTCATTATTTTCAGACACCATATGCAACAAATATTGTGACAGATCGTAATGGGAGGAAATGTATAAACTCTTCGAAGATGAAGGACCAAGGGTGATAAACAAAGTTTCTGCAATAGGCACTAATTCTACCTCTAATGCAACCCTTTTTGATGTTGCATGCTCACACATTCATAGGATAGCTGCGAGACCAAAGATTCCTCCTTATATAGACATGGTTAAGTGGGCAATTGACCACTTACACATTGAAGATATAATTTTCAAGAATTCGAGAGAAGAGGTTACGAGTTATTTCAAAATATAGGATTTAGCATCAATGTATCATCTACCAACCTTGTAGCAAAAATATGACAATAAATATGTGCAGAATTTCAAAGAAAAATATCTAGATCTAATAAAAGTCACCCATGAATGAAAGGACAATGAAGGGAAATTGAGGCAAGATAAGTCTGGTACGTACCCAATTATGCAAATTCCTAATCCTCATTGTTATGCCGCTAGTATGTTATGTAGAATATTTTTCAAGCCTGATAGTACTAGATTTTCAAGAGACTGGGTTCCCCTAATTGACACAATCGTCAATTCATCTATCTTAAATTGGGCACACATTTTATCCAATTACCTAGAAAAGCATATCACTGAATATAGGAATAAAAGAAGCGTTTCGCTCAGAGAAATACCGCCTTTTTATATGTCTATCTATGTCATGGACGCTATCTGTTTCACTTCTAATTTTCCAACCATGGGTTGGAAGTGGACCACCAAAGTTCCTACCTTGATTCATATCTACCATAGAGAAATCTGGGATTATGAATTCCACTTACACTTCTATAAAATATGCTACGAAGTCATATTTCCCATGCATCAGATGATTTTCAACAAAAAGGCTCCTAGGGTTTCTGAAGAAGCCAATGTAGATATTCTTCTTGTAGCTAGATGGTTTGCCGAAGAAAATTTCACATATAATAGAGTATTTGGGAGTTATGCTTATCCCCATGTTTTACCTTACTATGTTCCAAATAAATTACTTGCAAAAGAAATAATCTATCAGCTTGTCAATGGTGTCACAAAACAACTAAAGGATGGTAAAAATACTATTTGGCCTACTTTCCCTCTACAGTGCTGCACCTTTGGTCTCGTTAATATTGGCCATACATACAAAGAGGTTCCCAAGATTCAGTTGTTGAAATTGGCATTTATGCTAGAAAGATTATATGATCGCAATGATGTGATTAAAATTTACATCGCAGAGCTAAAAATGAAGCCTTTTGTAAAGGAAGAAGATGAATTTGATGACTTCTTCCAAGGCATGGAAAATTTCTCTGATATTACCAAATACATTTCTAGTCACTTAAGTCAAGAAGATGTTGAAGCCTTTCAAGCATATAGAAACAAGAGACTAGCAAAGGTTCCTTTGAATTTGTTTACTATTCACGATGAAAAACACACTCCAAGTGTTATTATAGATGATGAAATGAAAGATATATCTGAAAATGAATTAGGTCAATCACAACAGAAGTTTGATAATTCGGATCAATCTGAAAATGAATCCAAATCTAAGAAAGAAAATTAAAAAATTGACCAAATTCTTAAAGAGATAGAAGTGATGGAAAAAATAAGGAACAATGGGACAAAATAAAATTCGGAAACAGTTAAACAGACTCATAACATGTTAGATCAGTCCAATCTATCTCAAGAAAAATATTTGATCAATGAATGGGAAGAATTTTCTGAAGCAATAAAGACTCCCAAAGAAAATCCCAATACTAATCAAGCATCAAGTTTTCAAACACCAGAACCTTCACAGAAAATAGTTGAGACTGTCAATCCGCTACAAAGAGTTCTACCAGTGCATAAAAAAGAAATCATACCGGCCTACCCTACAGAGCAGATAATTATACAGATTGAATATATTTCATCATTAGATATTTTCTACAGTCCTAGCTACAAGGCTATAGTTAAAAGGAATAAAAGAAGAAGAATTGATGAGACAACTCCAAAACCAACAGATGAATCAGTTGATGTACTTTGGAAGGATTCCTCAGATGGTCCCACTAAACATCTAATCAAATTATCAGAATATGCAGGGGCATATAACACCACTAATATTGATAAATCTACTGAGGTTAGAATATTGTTAAAACAAAAAGAAGCCAGAGTACAAGAATTAGAACAATTGTTAAATGAAGAGAAAGCCAAGTCCATTGAGAAGATCAAAATAAGAACAAATCAATTTCATGAAGATATTGAAAGCCTCAAATTGAAGTATCAGACAGAGCTTAATGAGAAGCAATCCCATCTGGAAAAAGAAACGGCTGAGTTATAGAGTCAACCACAGTTAGAACAATTCATCAAAGAAGCACTTGGTGCAAACACCATGTTAAAGAAATAACAAGAAGTGTTTTGTCACCAAGCTTCCACGTTTGATCCTTATTGTGATTCCAATAAGATAATGAATCAGCAAATAACAATTCATAAACTGGAATGTGAAAGACTTGAAAAGAAAATTGAAGAACACATTCAGTGGAAATTTTAAGATACAAGAAAGCAATCTAATCTACCACAAATAGATAAGCTTCACAAATAATTGTTATTCACGGAATGGAGAGAAAAAATTAATGAAGAAGAGAAATAAGCAACCAAGAGATCCAAGAAATCAAATGAGATTATTCAGTCTATATGTGATCAATTGTTTAAAACAAAAATTCTTAAAGAAAACACGTTTGATGTGTTTTGAGGAACAAGAGAAGTAGAAATAAAGTGGAGATAGAGAGAAGGTACATGAGAGGGAATGATAAAAAAAGTAAATAAGTTTGATCAGGAAAATTAATGGAATTTTCTGATCAAACCTTACCATGAACATCAAACTCTTTAGTGTCTTACAGATTCAACAAAAAGATCTTAGTCAGTAACCTCAAATGCTATTTTCAAGGGACAGATTCGATCATGGATATCACATCCAGCTCAGCTTAAAGCAATGCTAGATATTTGTCAACTTCGTGATCACACTCAGAAATAAGGGTAGGATTCGGAAAATCAGGATTGTTAGTTCAAAGTTCCTAGATTATTGTTTATGTTAAGCTTTTAGAGAAAGGTTGTTTGAAACATCCTCTATATTTTTGTAATAATTTAATTTTAGTTTGTAGTTAGTTTAGTATTTAAACCCTTCTCATGCATTTAGAAAAGGGTCCTGAATTTTATTGAGAACATTTGCAAAGAATGCTTAATTGTAAGTAAGTTTGTGGATGCCTTGATAAAATAATGGAACACGACCTTTCCAATTATATATCATTTCATTGATCACTGTTGATGCACTTTTTTATTCTTTGAAAAACTTATTGGTAGAAGAGTTAAATGTGGCCTATTATCACTGATCATATGAATAGAGAAGTACACATCTGGTACTATTACCATGTATGCTAATTCTGTTTTTGAATATTAGTGATGAATCCAGCTTTCATGAATTATATATGAAATCAATTGTTTTTGTTTGAAATATCAATTGCACTATTGTATGATATAAATATAGAAATTGGTTTGTTTTATATATGGTCATTAGATATATGCGATATATTTCTCATTTTCTTTTGATTAACTATTTTTTCAAGAGAATCATCTTACAAAGTAATAATTCTATTATATCTGTGATGGTCCTAATTATCACAGATTGAATAGATATCATTCTAGATCGCATCAAATTAATATTATCCTAGGTTAGATTAAATTAGACTTAAATTCAAAGTTTTCCATTTTAGAATAATTTTGTTTTAGTTTTTAGTAATTCTTTATGCAAATCCTTTGAGAGAAACCCAACAATCAAAGCAAAAAACCCAAATCTGGGAAAATTTTCCCATTACATCCAGTCGGATCCACTCACCCAAACGGAAAAGGAACTGTCTTAAGGTCCAGACCAGGTGGTTATCCCCCTTGCTGTTGCCACAGATTTCTGAGGCCTCAACATTTTTGGCGCTAGAAGGAGGGCCTAAATATGAATGGCATATAAGTGGAAACCTCAAACTAGAAGCCCTCATACGAGTCGATCTCCCCAAAAGCATTCTATAACTTCCCAAACACATTCTAGATCACCAACTCAGAAATCAGAAATAGTAGAAACGTTTCCATCATCACCTGAAGTATCTAGACATTCATCCGCTTTAGAATTCACTCTCGAGTCTCCTGAAGTTCAGTCTTTAATTCAGAAATTAGAAGGAATATCTATTTCTGCTGAAAATCCTGTTAGCCTAGAAGCTTCCGAGGAAAGTGTTACTTCTCTATTTAGAGAAACTGGTATTTTAACTAGATCTAAAAGTGAGAAACTTGGAATTCCACCTTTTGAATTTCCAATTGAATCATTTCACAAAAAAATTTCTATATCCAGATCTAAGCTAGATACAAGTGAAGTCACATCAAATTCCCCTTTAGTTACTTCTTCACATCCTCTTAATCTGCATCTTCTCAGTCTTCCATTACCTCTACTCAAACAATCAGTGCTATTACAAGTAGTACTATTCCAGTTGTAAGTTCTTCATTCATTCCTCCTACTTTTGGATCTACTTATATATCTTCCCAAACTTCAAGTCCAATTATGGCTAATTCACCTTGGACGAATCCTGGTGCTGTATTAATAGAAAATCCAAATCCTCTTTCGGATCATCTAGAAAATGGTTACCTAAATATAATCCAGATGACGGTCCTCCTGCCGAAGAACATATCAATAATTTTATGTTAGCCATGAATATAAATGGAGTTTCCCATGAAGATATTGTAGTCAGATTATTTCCTTATACGTTACAAGGATCTGCAGGATCCTGGTATTTTTCACATCCAGCAGGATCTATTTGCGATTGGGTAACTTTTGAGCAAGTTTTCCTTGCAAAATTTGGAGATGATAGAACTGTTGCATCCCTAATCAATGCTATTTCCAATATTAAAATAAATTCAAGGGAAAGGATCAAAGATTTCAACTCCAGATTTAACAAGTTGTTAAACAAAATTCCAACTGCTTCCAAACCTGATGTTGATGTATAAATAGAGTAGTATATTTCTTCTTTGCCTTTTAGAGAACCAAGTTTGCTAGTAGTAATATAGCTATTTTTGTAGATAAAGCTAGTAAATTTACCCTTTTAGAGAACATTAAAGAAGATCTTACTGTAGAGAAAAGAATCTTAGCATTAGAAAATCATTCAGAGATAGAAGACAGGAAATCCAAGAAAGTGAAATTTAGTCAAGATTCAAAAAATAAGGTCTCGAAAGATTCATTTAATCTTGAAGGTATTCAAAAAGTATTAAAAACTATGTCAAACAATATGATTGAAATAAAGAAGCAAGTTGTTGAAACCTCAACCCCTAAGAAATCATTTCACCCATTTAAGGAAAATCCTTATTCAACATCTCAACCTCTAAACATGATTTCGAATGTTGAATCTGATCAAGATACTGAAGATCCTTCACCATCTGAACAAGAGCTAGAATCTGAGGAAGAAGTTGAATTGAATGGTTTATGGGATTTCATTCTCCCCACAGAGGAAGAAAGTGAAACTATGCATGTGTCTACAAGGAGTAAATATTCTTCTGATTCAACTATATCAAATTAGAAAAAAAAATCTCTCCCCACGAAGGAGAAAAGAGTAGTTAGAAAATCGAAAACTGTTCAAACATATTCTATTCCACCATATCCTAATACAACTTATAAAACTTTAATAGTTTCAAAAATAGTGTAATATAATATAGTTGAAGATATGAAAAATACTAAAGCAAATATTTCATTACATGAAATGGCCAAACTAAAACAACAACATAATTTTTTTCTTAGAGAACTCAAGGCAATCCCTATAGAGCCTATACAACCACCAGTTATAGCACAAGCTTCTAAAGATATGGGAAAACCTCCATCATATGAAAACAAAGTAAATCCCAATGATTTAGTTTTAATTGGTGATATATCTATTTCTCACACTCCCCCTTTACTTTTGACTTATGATATTTTCAACAAAAATGTTCATAACTATCTTATTGATTTAGGAGCTTATTCAAATATTATGCCAAGAACGGTATGTACAAAATTGAATATCACTCCTCAAAAGTCAGTTGTAAATATGGTTCAATTGGATAGAACAAAAGTTGAATTTATTGGAGAAATGTTGTTAGTATCTATTAGGTTATCATCCAACCCAAAGGTACTGCAACTAATTGATATTTTGGTCGCAGATATCCCTATATTGTATGGTCTTATTTTAAGCATGGATTGGTCTGAAAAGTTACATGGATATTTTTCTACCGATTGGTCACACATGTGGTTACCATACAATGGAAAACCAAATCAAATAAGAATTGAACGTGAAAAATTCATGAAACATACAGTCCTTGAACTAGAAGAAGAAAATGAACCTATAGCCTTCACCAATAATATCATAGGAAATTATTCAGCTGAATCGTTTCTTGGATCATTCAATGCTTAGGTTTCACCTTTTTCCATAAACACTGTTATCTCTCAAATTGAAAAATTTTCTCAAACAAACGCTACTAGATGTGTTAATATTAGCAATCAAATTCCAAAACAGTATTTATTTTGGACTCCTCTACTTTGATGGTTCAAAATCATAAGATGGTGCAGGAGCAGGTTTCGTTTTAATCAATCCACAAGGAGTGAAAACAATGCTAGCTTGCAAACTCAAGTTCCAATGCACAAATAATACTTCTGAATATGAAGAATTGATACAAGGTCTGTATAAAGCTATAGGATTGAATGTTAAATATTTACAAGTATATGGAGATTCTGAAACAATTGTTAGACAAGTCAGAAATATGATTCATTGTATTTCTAGACATTTAAAACATTATGAAACTTTAGCTTAGAATCTTACTTCCCATTTTACTGCATTCAATATCGCCACAGTTCCTAGAGTACAAAATGCAAGTGTTGATTTACTTGCTAATGTAGCATCTAGAATTATACCATTTGAAGAATTTAGCCTACATAGATTTTCAATTGAGTTAATTTTTAGGCCTTCCATTCCTGAAAATGTAAAAAATTGGAGAGTATTTAATAATGATGTAGATATAATAGACTTTCTTACATCAGATAGAGCTTATGAAGGTCAGATCATAGATGAACATGAACATGATTTACAGATTGAAGATAACCAAATACTAATTCAATTCCCAAATATGTAGTCAAAATGGAAGATCTCTATGATTTGAAAGATAGGTTTAAGAAGATGACCAATTCAAAAAATCAAAGTTCTACTTTAAAATTTGAATTGATTAATGTTGGTACACTATAAAAACCTCGAAACATCAACTTAGGTATTGGTTTAAAACTTGAAGAAAGGATGCCATTCATTAAATTGCTGAAAACATATAAATATATCTTTGCATGGGATTATTCAAATCTTAAGACATATGATACTTCCATAATTTAGAATACCATACCTATGATCTCAGATGATAAGTGTGTTTAACAAAAACTTAGAAAAATTCATCCAAATTTAGAAATTCAAATTAAATCTAAATTAAATAAAATGCTCAAAGCCAAGGTCATCTTTCCTATTAGACATTAGAAATGGGTGTCAAACATGGTCCCAGTTAGAAAAAAGAATGGAGACATTAGGATTTTCATAAACTTTAGAAATTTGAATAAAGCCTGTCAAAAAGATAATTTTCCCTTACCCACCATGGAACAGATATTACAATCAGTTGCAGGATCTGAATTGATGTCTTTTCTCGACGGATTTTTAGGGCACAATCAGATCATGGTACATCCTGATGATATATTAAAAACAACATTTAGAACAAAGTGGGGAACATACACATAAAAAAATGTCGTTTGGGTTGATTAATGTTGGTGCTACATTTCAACGCGCTATGGATATAGCTTTCAGAGGACTAATCAATAACTCAATTGTTATATGCTTAGATGACATTACTGTTTACTCTAAGTATAGAAATAATCACATTAATCACCTAAATTTTTTTTTGAAAGATGTATAAAGTACGGTATTTCCTTGAATCCTAAAAAATGTTATTTCGCTTTATTAGAAGGTAAATTATTAGGGTTCATTGTTTCTAAACAAGGAATCCATATCAACCCTGATAGGATTCAAGAAATTTAAAATATTCCTCTACCACACAATAAAAAAAATGATGCAATCATTTTTAGGACAAATTAATTTTGTAAAAAAGTTTGTTCCAGATTTTTCCCAAATCATCTTACCCCTACAATCAATGATCAAGAAAAATGAAATTTTTAAATGAGGAAAAGAAGAGAAAAATTATTTTGAGTTGATTAAAAAATCCATCATTGAATCTCCCTCCTTAACATTTTTTGATTTTCTTAAATCACTTATATTATATACATTTTATTCTGATACATCATACGCAGTGGTTTTGACACAGTTAAATTATCAAAACATTGAAGCACTAATTTCATTTTTTAGTTCTCACCTTCAAGGTGCTGAGTTAAATTATTCAGCTGTGAAAAGAAAAAAAGCTTATGCTGTGTTTAAAGCTTTAAAACATTTCAGACCTTTTCTCCTAAAAACACATACTAAAATACTAGTACCTTACTCAGTAGTAAGGAAATTATTAATTCAACGGGAAGTAGGAGAGAAAAGAGCAAATTGGGTCACCACACTTCAAGAATACGATGTAAAGATGCATTGTGCTAAAATTGTTAAAGGACAAGGTATTTGCAGGATGATAACTGGAGGTTCTCATTTACCAACAGAAGAAGATCAATCAAATGAAATACAACTGTCTGAGGTAAGCCTAAACGATTCTCCATCACAATATGTTGATCTGAAATTTTTCTTGAAAAATGGATATGCTCCATTATATCTCAATTATACAGAAAATCGTGCTTTGAGACTTAAATCAAATCAATATCAAATCATAAATGATGTGTTATTTAGGAGGAATTATGATTCTGTATTATTGAGATGTTTAGAAAAAACTGAAGCTGAAAAAGTAATGCAGGAATTACATGATGGACTAGCTGAGGTCATTTTGGAGGAAACACCACAGCTCATAAAATACTGCATGCTGGTTATTATTGACCAAATCTGTTTAAATATGCATATGAATATGCGAGAAAATGTAAATTATGTCAAACTACAACGAGAAGAGAAAAGAAAGCAGCATTGCCATTACAACGAGTAAATATCCAACAACCATTTGAACAATGGGGGTTAGATATCATAGGTGAAATAACTCCTAACTCTTCAAAACAACACAGGTATATTCTAACTGCAACTGATTATTTCACAAAAAGTGTAGAATCTATCCCATTAAAGGTGGTTAATACACAAAATATTACAGATTTTATTGATCAGTTCATAATCACCAGGTTTGGTCTCCCATCAACTTTGATATTTGATAATACATCTTACTTTTATGGAAATGCCATGATAGAATTTGCTTGGAAAAGAGGTTTTAAATTAAAATACTCAGCTAAATATTATCCACGAGGTAATGGATTAGCTGAATCTACAAATAAAAACCTTATCAGAATCATCAAACAAACTATAGATCAAAATCATAAAAATTGGCAGAAAGCACTATTATTCACTCTTTGGGTAGATAGAATCACTGAGAAAGCCTCAATAGGTACTTATCCAGTTGTCTTAGTTTATGGGAAAGAAGCAGTTCTACCCACAAACGTAACAATACCATCATTTGATTTAGTGCAGTTTATTGATGAAAATCCTTCATCTTCCCTTCAACTTAGACAAGATCAAATTCTTAGGTTGGAAGAAGAAAGAGAAAAAGCCAAACAAACTCATATCCATCATCAAAAAATAATAAAAGCTTCATTTGATTCAACTTCTGCCAGTCCAAAGAATTTTCAAATTGGTGATTTAGTATTGAAATGGGACAAAGTGCACGAGGAAAAGGGTAAACACACAAAGTTTCAAAAACTTTGGCTAGGTCCATTTCAAATAATTGAAGAAATAGGCCCATCAACATTTCTGTTACAATATTTATTAAGAAAAAAGGATTCTTTGCCTGTTAATGGGAAAATTTTGAAAAAATATTTCTCATAGGAGGTAACCCCTTCTATCCTTGTATATTAAAATCTTTTGTTTTTCTTATAAAAATAAAAAATATTGCTTAATACTGATAATTGGCCTTTTAAAACAAATCTAAGATAGAAATCTTTTGATTTTTCTTTTCACTTATAAAAAATGAAAATGTTAAGGAAAGAAAATTGAAAGATTTAGAGAGACAAATTGATTTTATCTTTCTGAAAAATGAAATTTCAAATAAAATAGTTATTTTGTTTGATGAACCCTCATTTTATGTAGTATGAATATTCTTTTATCAGTCAAGAAAAGAAACTTTGATATAGTAAGAAACCTTCTTGCAGAAAAGCAATCTAAAACTCAACATTTTCGTCTATTATCTTAAAAGAACCTAAGATTCATCCCATCCGGAAAATCATATAAATTTTCAAAGAGGAATTCAAAAGAAAATAAAAAATAAGATTTGAAGAAAAACCTAAAAGATAATAAGTCTCATCATGAGCTTGTTTACCATGTTCATAAAGAAATAGTTAAACTGACATTACTAATACTGTCTACAAAAATAGTGTAATGACTTGAGATTATATCATAAAGACAAGGGGTCTCATCAAGAGCCAGCTTTATCAGTTTGATTACTATCTGTGAATGAAATTGTCATTATTTGGTTACCAAGCCAAGACAATGGCTTTTAAGTAGATAAAAATATATAAAAGAAAGTTTTCATAAATTAGAATTTAATTATGAAAATTATGAGAAATACTGGATGGAAAAATGGATCATAGTTGGATAAAAGGTAACCCTACCAAAAGCTTAAAACTCCCTACTGGAACAGAGGCTCTATCTGTGATAAAAGAGTAAATTTATATAAAGCTGATCTGTAAAGGTTATTTACTTTATCCTTTTAAACTAAGTAAGGACCGATATAGATTTCCATACTTATATCTTTATAGAGGAATTCTCATGAATAGTGAATAAAAGAATTTTTCATTGTTTGGAAAAGATACTATTTATTTGAAATTTTGTTCCTTTTACTATTTTATTTTCAAAAAAGGTTAGAATTTTCAAAAAAATTATCAGATACATATGGTTCATCCAAGTGAATCGCCAATTATTGTGCTATACAACAACTCCCCTATTTATTTTTATAAATAGGGACCCTTTAGAAATAAATAGGAAATTCTTTTTATAATTTCCTAAAAATAAAAACTTAGAAAATAAAATTTTCTGTTTTTCCCTTAAAAGCGCATCGCATATTACATATCTTATTTCAAAAACGAGTTATAAAATGTAAAATGTGTGAAGTGTGAAATGCGCTCTAAAGCCTTTCGAAGAAATAATTAAAAAACCTTGTAAAAAAATCGAATCATCGTTTTATTTTTCCTTTGTGCATTGCACTTTATTTAATCAATAAAGCTTTAAGAAAAAAATGGTAAAAGTTGCGATACCCGCGGACCCGACAAGAAAATAAAACAGGAAATATAAAATCTTTCGCGATCGTGTTCACTTTAAGTTTTTCGCAATTTTCATTGTGTGCAACTTATAATATATACCCAAACACTATCTTATAAAAGTTTCGATCTGCGCAAGTGATTTGTAATTTGCGCAGATCACATTTCGTAGCCTTTAAAGGTCAAGCATCATGAAATATTATAAGGAATGATTGTGATTTCCGTATTAAAAGAATTTAGCGTGTGAAAACAACTTGTGTCATATCAAATAGAATTTAAGATCTTAACGGCTTTAAAATTATTGATATATGTTACGTGCGAAGCCATGTGAAATATTAAATTAGGAATTATGAAAGATGATTGATAGATTGACATATTCTTGCATGCGTTTCAAGTAAATGATTGATTTACTCTTATAATACTCCTTATATGTTAAAATCACTTTGTTCTCAGGAAATCAATTATCGGGTTAACGAAGTTCAAAATGAGCAAAAGGGGCAAAGCAATTTCTCAAACATCATCCATAGAAGACACATATATGTCTTCATTATTTTTAGACACCATTTGCAACAAAGACTGTGGTAGTTCGTCATGGGATGAAATGTATAAACTCCTCGAAGATGAAGGACCAAGGATGATAAAAACATTTTCTACAATAGACACTGATTCTACCTCTGATGCAACCCTTTTTAACGTTGCATGCTTGCATATTCACAGGATGGTTGTGAGACCAAAGATTATTCCTTATACAGACATGGTCAAGTGGGTAATTGACCACTTAAACATTGAAGATAAAGTTTTCAAGAATTCCAGAGGAGAGATTATGGCTTCTTTGAAAGCAGAGGATTTGGCAGCAATGTATCATATACCAACCCCGTAATAGAAATACGACAATAAATATGTGCAGAATTTCAAAGAAAAACATCCAGATCTTATCAAAGTCATCCATGAATGGAAGGAAATTTAAGGGAAATTGAAGCAAGATAAGTCTGGTACGTATCCAATTGCGCAAATTCCTAATCCTTATTGTGATGTTGCGGGTATGTTATGTAGAATATTTTCCAAGCGTGATAGTACTATATTTTCAAGAGATTGGGTTCCCCTAATTGACGCAATCATCAATTCATATATCTTAAATTCGGCAGAAATTTTATCCAATTACCTAGCCAATCATATCACTGAATATAGGAATAAAAGAAGTGTTTTGCTAAGAGAAATACCACCTTTTTATATGTCTTCCTATGTCATGGACGCTATCTGTTTCACTTCTAATTTTCCAGTTATGGGTTGGAAATGGACCACCAAATACCCTACCCCGATTCATATCTACCATAGAGAATTCTGGGATTCTGAATTCCACTTACACTTCTATAAAATATGTTACAGAGTCATATTGCCCATGCATCAGATGATTTTCAACAAAAAGGCTCCTAGGGTTTCTGAAGAAGCCAATGTAGATATTCTTCCCGTAGCTAGATGGTTTGCTGAAGAAAATTTCACGTATATTAGAGTATTTGGGAGTTATGCTTCTCCCATGTTTTATCTTACTATGTTCCAAATAAATTAGTTGCAAAAGAAATAGCCTATCAGCTTGTTAATGGTGTCACAAAACAACTAAAGGATAGTAAAAAGGCTATTTGGCCTACTTTCCCTCTACAGTGTGGCACCTTTTATCTAAATAATATTGGCCATATATAAAAAGAGGTTCCCAAGATTAAGTTGTTGAAATTGGCATTTATGCCAGGAAGATTATATGATCCCAATGATGTGATTAAAAATTACATCACAGAGCTAAAAATGAATCCTTTTGTAAAGGAACAAGATGAATTTGATGAATTGTTCCAAGGCATGGAAAATTTCTTTGATATTACGAAATACATTTCTAGTCCCTTAAGTCAAGAATATGTTGAAGCCTTTCAAGCATATAGAAACAAGAGACTAGAAAAGGTTCCTTTGAATTTGTTGACTATTGAAGATGAAAAACACACTCCAAGTGTTAGTCTAGATGATGAAATGAAAGATATATATGAAAATGAATCAGGTTAATCACAACAACAATTTAATAATTCAGATCAATCTGAAAATGAATCTGAATCTAAGAAAGCAAATTGAGAAATTGACCAAATTCTTCAAGAGATAGAAGTGCTGGAGAAAACAAGGAACAATGGGACAAAATCAAATTTGGAAATAGTTCAACAGAATCATAGAATGTTAGATCAGTCCAAGCTGTCTCAAGAAAAATATCTGATGAATGAATGGGAAGAATTTTATGAAGCAATAAAAGACTCCCAAAGAAAATCCCAATACTAATCAAGCATCAAATTTTCAAACACTAGAACCTTCACAGAAAATAGTTGAGACTGTAAATCCAATACAAAGAGTTCCAATAGTTCATAACAAAGAAATCATATCGGCCTACCCTACAAATCAGATAATTCTACAGATTGAAGATATTCCGTCATTAGATATTTTCTATAGCCCTAGCTACAAGGCTGTAGTTAAAAGGAATAAAAGAAGAAGAATTGATGAAACAACTCCAAAACCAATAGATGAATCAATTGATGTACTTTGGAAGGATTCCTCAGATGATCCCACTAAACATATAACCAAATTATCACAATATGCAAGGGCATATGCCACCACTATTGTTGATAAACCTACCAAGGTTAAAATATTGTTAAAAAAAAAGGAAGCCAGAGTATAAGAATTAGAATAGTTGTTAAATGAAGATA
Organism: Pinus albicaulis; assembly: GCA_034641835.2. Taxonomy (NCBI): domain Eukaryota; kingdom Viridiplantae; phylum Streptophyta; class Pinopsida; order Pinales; family Pinaceae; genus Pinus; species Pinus albicaulis. Next base: position 853,472,060 of record CM076574.1, read on the forward strand.
AATCCAAGTCCATTGAGCAGATCAATATAAGCACAACTCAATTTCATGAAGATATTGAAAGCCTTAAATTGAAGTATAAGACAGAGCTTAATGAGAAGCAAGACCATCTGGAAAAAGCAATGGCTGAGTTACAAAGTCAACCATAGTTAGAACAATTCATCAAAGAAGCACTTGGTGTAAACACCATGTTAAAGAAAGAACAAGAAGTGTTTTTTCACCAAGCTTCCATGATTGATTCTTATTGTGATTCCAATAAGATAATGATTCAGCTAATAGCAATTTAGAAATTGGAATGTGAAAGACTTGTAAAGAAAATCGAAGAACACATTGAGTGGAAAATTTCAGATACAGGAAAGCAAGCTAATATACCACAAATAGATAAGCTTCACAAAGAATTTTTATTCACAGAATGGATAGCGCAAATTAATCAAGTAGAGAAAGCAGTGACCAAGACGTCCAAAAAATCAAATGAGATTATTAGTCTATATGTGATCAATTGTTTAAAATAGAACTTCTTAAAGAAAACATGTTTGATGTGTTTTCAGGAACAAGAGAAGTAGAAATAAAGTGGAGACAGAGAGCAGATACATGAGAAGAAATGATCAAAAAAGTTAATAAGTTTGATCAGGAAAATTACTGGAATTTTCTGATCAAACATTACCATGAACATCAAACTCTTCAGTGTCTTACAGATTCAGCAAAAAGATCTTAGTCAGTAATCTTGAATGCTATTTTCAAGGGACAGATTCGATCATGGATATCATAGCCAGCTCAGCTTAAAGCAATTCTAGATATTTTTCAACTTCGTGATCACTCTTAGAAAGAAGGGCAGGATTCGCAAAATCAGGATTGTTAGTTCAAAGTTTCTAGATTATTGTTTAAGTTAAGATTTTAGAGAAAGGTTGTTTGAAACCTCCTCTACATTTTTGTAATAATTTAATTTTAGTTTGTAGTTAGTTTAGTATTTAAAACCTTTTCATGCATTTAGAGAAGGGTCCAGAATTTTATTGGGAACATTTGCAAAGAATGCTTAATTGTAAGTAAATTTGTGGATGCCTTAATAAAATAATGGAACACGACCTTTTCAGTTATATATCATTTCGCTGATCACTGTTGATGCACTTTTGTATTCTTTGAAAGATTTATTGGTAGAAGAGTTGGATGTGGCCCATTATCACTGATTAGATGAATGGAGTAGTACACATCTGATACTATTATCATGTATGCTAATTCTGTTTTTGAATATTAGTGATGAATCCATTTTTCATGAATTATATATGAAATCAATTTTTTTTGTCTGAAATATCAGTTGCACTATTGTACGATATAAATATATAAATTGGTTTGTTTTATATATGGTCATCAGATATATGCGATATATTTCTCATTTTCTTTTGATTAACTATTTTTTCAATAGAATCATCTTACAAAGTAATAATTATATTAAATATATGATGATCTTAATCATCACAGATTGAATAGATATCATTCTAGATCACATCAAATTAATATTATCCTGGGTTATATTAAGTTAGACTTAAATTCAAAGTTTTTCATTTTAGAAAAAAATTGTTTTAGTTTTTAGTAATTCTTTATGCAAATCCTTTGAGAGAAACCCAACAATGAAAGCAAAAAACCCATCTCTGGGAAATTGGTCCCATTATATCCAGTTAGAGCCAATATCCCAAACAGAAAATGAACTGTTTTAAGGTCCAGACCGGGTGGTTATCCCCCTTGTTGTTGCCACTGATTTCTGAGGTCTCAATAGGTTCAAACATGGAAAAAATGTTTAAACACCGATTTTAACGAAACATAATGTGCTAAACACACAATAGTTCAACATGTCAATAAATAGCCACATAATCAGTGAAAAAAATAAATCACAATAATAACATTTTATAACTCATGCTCTTGCATAAATTTTTTTCCTGAACCAATCATACAATTTTATAATCTATTTATTTTTCAAACAAATTAGAGTATTTCCTTTACAAAATATCAGATATGAAACATTAGGATATAGATTGGAGAGCTAAAATAACCAACATGTTATCATTTGTGTAGGACTAAATTCATATTTAAGTTCAAACCAAAGGAAAATATTTGAAAAAAAAAGTGATAGGAAAAAGCACACATCTTTTGTTATTCAAAGCAGCTAAAAATGTGGAGCTAACATTATAAATAAAATTTCTAATACTTCTACAGAACAAAGATTCAATAAGTCTGCAAAATTTTTCAGAGGTCAAAAACCTGGCCATTTAAAGTTAGAGATGTAGATGTAGATGTACCGTATCTTATTTCATAGAAGACAACTTTACAAGAAGGTTTGAGTAGGATTATTTTAACTTCTTTGGGAACTTAAAACCTATTTATTTCATCAACACCATATAGAAGATTATTTCTAAGGTAATTGCAACAATTCCCAAAACCATCTCTCAAATTTCTTTCCCTCTAAAATGTTTAATCTCCTCTGAAGCAGGCAAATTCATGATGCAGTGAATATAGCCCCAAGGTTTCTTCACTCTACTAAGATAAAGAGATTGATTGCCATGGCGATTATATAGGAATTAAACATTTTGAATCCTAAACCTCATGTTTAATAAGTAATATTCCTAGCATGATGTAACCAAGGTGGGAACATGGAATGGGTGTTTTTATATGAGTATTGGTGCCAGAGACCAAGGTTATTTAGGAGTTTATAAGCATTGGACATCTCTTGGAGCTTATCTTCTTTTATGGTTAGAGAAGAATCCAAATTTGTATAGAAGTTAGAGGTTTCTCAAACAACAACATTCCTTCTTACTTGGGAACATGAGGTGTCATTATTTTAGAAGTTTTGTAGAAATAATTTCATGGCGGTTGGAACTAAACTATTCTGCATCAGTGGGAATTAGGATCATTATTAAGATCCTTTCATCCTTCTCTCATTGAGACTATCCTCTTGGTCCTGTTTTATGTTCCTTTGGTCCTTTCCCCCTTAGAATTTTAACTAACATTTTAACTCCTTATTGGTTCTTCATGGATGTGGAAGTGGTAACGGGGTTAGTGGGGTCAGAGTCACTCACCACTTTTCATCTCTATGCATATTTTCTTCTATAATCATCCTATCAACATCATGCATTTAAGGTTGTAGATTAGGTACTGCCTTATTTCATCCCTTGTGTACTTGGGTGGGGTTTTGAATTAAGTTGGGTTTCATTTTGAACGTGGTGGACTTCCGATTGGGAATTTACTTAGATGAAAAGGACGCAACTTTATATCATCATGATTTATTGCATGTAATTTGATTTAATAGTGTCAGAAGAGTGATACATCTAGGGATTGGTCCTCATATTTTATTTTGAGTTTGGTATTTACCCTATGAAACTTTTTATGCATGGAAGATATGTCTTTTCTCTCCCTGGAAACCCTGATCAACATTACCATCCAGGCAGAAAGAGGCGCCCTTTCAATATTTATTGTTATTCTGGTCACTAGTAGAAAATGACTAATTAGTTACTAAAAAAATGACTAAAATTTGCATATAAATGACTATTTTTCAGTCGGTGACCAATAGTAGCTAATTTACAGTATCTTATAACACAACCAACTTTTGGTCGTTTTTATCTTAGTCATTAATTAGTTATCTCAATTTTGTTGTCTAGTTGTATATTTGGTCATTAATTTGGTCATTGATTTAGTCATTGATTTAGTTATTAATTCAATCATTGATTTGATCATTAATTTAGCCATTGATTTGGTGATTAATTTGATCATTGATTTGGTGATTGATTTAATATTTGATTTGGTCATTAATTGTCACAATTAATGACCAAATATACAACAAAATATATGACTATATCATCACTTAAGAAAACTCATTCATGACCAAAGAAATATGACCAAAATGTTGGTCATGTTATAAGATACTGTAAATTAACTACTAATAGTCACATATATGCAAATTTTAGTCATCATTTGAAACCAATTAATGATCGAAGAAATATGACTAAATTTTAGTCATGTTATAAGATACTGTAAATTAGTTACTAATAGTCATATATATGCAAAATTTAGTCGTCATTTGTAGTCACAAATTTATCATTTGCAGTAATCATTTATTCATTATACACTAGTAAAAAATGGCTAATTAGTTACCAAAAAAACGACTAAAATATGCATATAAACGACTATTTTTCAGTCGACGAGCAATAGTAGCTAATTTACAGTATCTTATAACGCGACCAACTTTTAGTCGTTTTTAGCTTAGTCATTAATTGGTCGTCTCAATTTTGTCATCTAGTAGTATATTTGGTCATTAATTTGGTGATTGGTTTATTCATTGATTTGGTCATTAATTTAGTCATTGAATTGGTCATTGATTTAATCATTGATTTGATCGTTAATTGTCACAATTAATGACCAAATATATTATTAAATGATCACCTGAGAAAACAAATTAATGACCAAAAAATATGACCAAAATGTTGGTTGTGTTATAAAATACTGTAAATTAGCTACTAATAGTCATATATATGCAAATTTTAGTCATCGTTTGAAACCAATTAATGACCAAAGAAATATGACTAAATTTTAGTCATGTTATAAGATACTGTAAATTAGCTACTAATAGTCGTATATATGCAAAATTTAGTCATTTATAATCACAAATTTATCATTTGCAATAGTCATTTATTTATTTTTTGGTAGTTTAATATTCATTATATAAATGACTACTTTAGTAGTTTATATTCACTTCATTTACTTTCATTAACAATCGTCATAAACAACTAATTTAGTCGTATATTCAATTTATTTGTGTTCATCATTAATAAACACAAATTATCTATCTAGTACTTTTAGATTGATTTTATGTGTTTATTATTAATTAACATAAATTAATTAGTATGATTTTGCAACTAAATTTTTAAAAAAATGAAATATCATATAATGCACATGTTCATCTATTATGAAAACGCAAAGTTACATATGTTAATTACAATATTAAGTAATATCAAGTGAAACTATAAATAATTCGAACAACAAATTATATTATATAAAATGTCAAGTATTACAATATGATTTTCCAACTTAATATTGGTTGGAGTACAATTTACACAAAATATTGTTTCATCACTTCAAAACATTATCATTGTGTTTCCAAGACATTGCAAGTGAATTCACCAACTCTGAAGATTTGACCATCTCTCTCTATGTGTGTCTTAAGCGAGATATTGGCTCTACAAGTACCACTATACCAGTTCTCTCCTCTCTCTATTTAATTTGCATTTTGTCACTCTAGTGTTATTGTTCTCCTTTTTCTTCAATTCCTGCTTCTTACCATTAATACTGAGTTCATTTTCTGCAAAAAAAAAAAAAAATACAATATAAAGTATAAGACACGAAAGTTGATGAACTCTGGAATATAAACTAAAGTAGACTATAAAGGATTTATACGATATATACCTCAACATAAACTATATTGTTAATGTCATTTGTCACCATAAAAGCAAGAAACTCGAACAAGTTTTCTTCAATTGGGAAATAGTGGCCACTATCTGGCATAAACAAAGCAAATAAAATGTCACCATAGAATAAATTTTGAACCTACTGTGTTCTTATTGTACAACATTTGTTGATGAAATGTTATCTTGAACTAAAGTAATAAATGCAAATAGAAGCACACATTTTTATCCCAATATTTTGAATTCGCATGCTTATGGTACATTGCAATTTTGATTTTATCCTACATAATCAAACACAACAGAGCTAGCAATATCTACTAAGAGTGTCCCATGCTCCACTTTTGTAGTTGTATATTTTCCTCTAGTTATTTATAAGAAGCAGTGACACTTCAACAATAAAACTTGTCAATAGAAATCTAATGGGTGGAGCAAAGTATTGATGACAAAAAATTACAACAATAAACTAAAAAAGAATAAGACAATACTTTGTAAATTGCGATACTAACTGGGAATATAGCTTCAATATAACAATCTACAATTGTCAACATACTATTCCAAGGGAAAAAGAATCCAATTCCCAAAAGCCAACAAATTATATCTAGAGAAAAACTAAACATGTTGGGTCCACATTCAAAGGTAAAGTAACTGGGGACTATCTATATCAGATACTTTTTAGAGTGTATGAGTAGATACTAACACCATTAACAAGAATTTTAAAATAGATCTACCACGTATGACCTCAAATGTGGCAACAAATTTGATATATGCACTACATGTATACATTTTAAAATGCATTGCAATGATATAAGAGTATCAAAAGAAACTGCACATAATTACATATTCAGTATCCACTTTTAATTGTCGTATTTTTCTCTTATTAAGTTTTGATTGTTTTGGGTAGGATTTCATTTAGCAACCACCTTCCCAGGAATTTACAGACAGGGATATTCATGACAATGAATGGAAATTTCGACATATTTTTTGGGTACGTTATTTGAAAAGACGATAACCAAATCTTGGTCCTGACCTACTCATCCAACTAGACTGTTAACCAATTCATAATGCTCTGCAACTTATTCAAGAAATAACAAGAAAGCTAATATATGAAGGAAAGTATAAACCAATTCTGAAATAAAACTTGTTTCCCTGAAGCCAACGTACTCTTATAACTGATTACACCCTAGTAAAGTTTGATAAAACCACATATGATAACATATTCGAGTCATTTTGTCTAAACACAATAAGATGTGAAAAATACACTATACCTAGGAAGTACATAATAACGCTTCTTTGTGCATACAATGTTCAATGTTTTTCACTCCCCCTACTGGTATGCTATGGTTTAGTCCATCAATAATTGCCCCCAATTGATACAAAATCCATGGATATGACAAAGCGAGAACCGTATTAATTAGCAGCATTTTGTAATTAATTAGCAGCATTGTTCTGAGGAGACTTGCCCTTGGAACCTAATTTTGATTCTCCACTCTGCTTCCTTTCTCCTCAAAATGGCAAACTTCAAATGTGTTATGGTGTTTTCCAAGGCTCCTAAACCCCTAAAGGCGGTTGCAATAGGATTACTATAAGCCATAGAAGCCTCAAGAACATGCACAATAGCTGCTACCAAGTGTATATGTTGTGGATCCAAATCTTTGAGAAGAGGGAGAAAATTTGGCATTGAACCCATGTCCCATAATGCAATGCAGCCAAAATACGAAGAAACTAGAAATGTTACAAGAGAAAGCGGTTGCCTCTACTAAGAGATATCGAGCAATAGGATGATTCAACTGAAACTTATTTCCATTGAGCTTAGGGGGATATTTGATATCGTTGATGCAATATTGAGTATAGTTGAGAAGAGAAATATTATTACAAAGGCTTACCAAAACTCCACTCCCAATCCTTCCAAAATGGAGCCGACGAGTCCAATGTTTATTTTCATTAGATCTTGTTGTGGATCTACCAACTCCATATTTGAATCTTTATTAGGGTCGAGAAGGTCATTCTCTTGAGACAAGCACTACCAATTCATCTAATATCAAGTAGTTTCATCGACATGTCTCCCCCAAAAGAGGATGCCTTTCTTGTTGAATGTGTGAGCTTGAAGGTGGGGCAACTATTGAAGGCAATCACTCTACGTCTCCAACACCAAATGGAGTGTGTGCAGGATCCCAATTTGTCTTTCATGTTCCATCTAGCCAAGCCCACAATTGCTTTCCATGCTACCCAATTACTCCGGGAAATTCAAATAAGTGAGCTTGAGACCTAGAATTTGGTGTGTTAAAATTTTCTTAACCCTAGCAATTGGAAAATGTAGTTTCTGGTAAATTTCCTTCTTTGTCAAAATTAATTAAAATTTCAGCTTACTAAATAAAAAGCATTGTTGGTATTTAACGAGGTAAATAAAATAAAATCAGCGAGTAGAAAAATTGGGCATCAATCCCACACATGCATACACGAGAAAATACGCACATCAAAATTTCGTGTTCATTAAATAATATCTTACCATACCGGGGTTTCCTTACTGGGAACATGGTCCTTTGTGGAAAAATTACAATCTCCAACAACTATAGAAATTTTATGGAAGCTTCGTGCAAGCTATACTACTTGAATTCTCCTAAGCACCCACACGACTTGCCATATACTCAACTCCGCGGTGCAACCTTTACTGTCATCTGTGTGGTTGTTTGAACCCCTCACTGTACAGCCCGTGCAACAATTTACTCGCTTCCTATGGCACTTGTAGCGACTGCTCGCTCACTTTGCACAACACATGCGGCCCCTCTGCAACACACATGACTGTTTTGAACCCTCCACACAACTCACGTTTCTCTCTCAAGATGAGTATGGCCTCATTGTGCCACTTGTTGTTGGCTGATCTACACAATTCTATTGTACAACCTTATTGGGAATGATCCTTGCTACGAAAATCACTTTGCAACAGATTTGGACCATATACACTTGGATGAAATACCATTTTCATCCAATCACATGTCTAGACACTCAAATCGTTCGGTAAGTACTACCAATGCTACTATCATTAACAGAATTCGAGGATGAAGGGAGATGATATCACCAAAGAAAAATCCCCCTTGCACTTTCCCCACTTGTTGACATCATACTAGTAAAAGCAGAACCTACCATGGAGCATCACCCTCTACACCCTCTAACACTCATATGGTAGCCAAAATAGACACTTGAGTGGAAATTTTGATCAAACCAAACCCCCCGACATCCTTGGGGATAGTAACACATCCCAAGGGAGGCCAATGAAAAGACCCTTTTGTTTGATTGAGACCATGGTTACAATCTCAAAATCTGCTCTACTATTGATATCAGGCCTTGCTCTGCAACCAACAAGACACAAAATATATTTGCAAGTCTAGTAGGATTGTGCAACCATGGTCAAATTCCTTGTAAAGGGAAGGTCTTGATGATGCTAAACATGAAGTTTCCTTTGTATTTGTTGAAGTCACCAATTGTACATGGATATTGGCAAAAGATCTACACTAAAGAGAATACCCAAATATCTAACAACCGACGAGTGGGGGTAAATTTCCAAAGTGAGGGATTCTAGTTAGGAAGAGAGTCCAACCCCACCAGGAAAAAAATAGATTGTTAGTCACTAAACACATCACTTGATGCCAGGTTCATTATGTCTAAACAAGCATGAGCATCATCAACTAAACTTATCTAAGCACTATTTGGTATATAAAAGCTAATGCATTAGTGAACAATGTGTTCTCCATAGTCACACATCTAGGTCCAAACTTCACAAGAGCCAACATATCAATAATGAAGGTCCAGTCCACTCAGTCAAAAGCTTTGTCAAATGAATTTCAAATAAAAGGGGGTCTGTTGGCTAGTTTTTTGTGCACATTTGAAGGTTTTACATGTTGAAACCATGGTATTGAGATTACTTGTTTGTACACAAAACTTGTGTTATTGTTAGAAAACCTAACAACCTTCCATGGCATTGACTAGATCCTTAGAGTCTCTGTTTTAGCCATGATCTTGTGTGCCACACTCATCAATGAAATTGGATGCCAATCACCAATTGTGTTTGTGGCTGCTTTTTTGGGAATGCTTTTGCCAAATGACAAAAATTGTCACTATTCATGGCTCATGGCCTTGTAAAATTCACACATAATGCCATCTAGATTCTATACCCGAAGACTTGCCATTCCTCATGTAGCTAAGTGCTGCAAAATCCTCCTCTTTTGAGAAGTCATCGTTCTTCAACCTGCTCTAGTCACCAATAAAAACCTTATGATGATTGACCCTACAATAAGCATTTCTTGCAGCCACTACATGATCCATCACGGTATAAGGAGAAAAATATTTTAGAAATTACAATTTGAACATACCTCTAATGTCAATTGGAGTGCTCTAGAAAAAAATAACCATTTGCATGGAGCAATCCAAGATCCTCTTCATTGCCACTTTTCTTTTAAAAATTCAAAAAATAGAATTTTGAGCCCTCATCTCCCTTATGAATCCATTGTAGCACTGAAACAAACTCGGGCACCCTTGGCAATATATTCCCCTCTCGCTTCACCTCCCTCTGAACCATTATGTCCTACCATGCATCCTCACCATAGAGGGACACATTATGGAGATCCTCTTCAATAGAAATGCACACCTAATGAAGTCTACCTTGCTGCAACTCCTTTCTGTCTTTTGCGGGCCATCCTCCTACCCCAACCTCATGAATTTGACAATACAATATCTTTGGTTATATCTTATGATCCAAGTAGATTGAAATGCATTTTTTATTGTTTCTCTAATGGATGTATGTAATGTACCTAGGTAATTTTTGGCCTTGGTGTTCAATCCTTATCTAGTGTTTTCAGCCAATCATGAAAAAAATCATAACAGTAGTGCACATTTATCAACTCAGATAATGGTAAGTACCCTTCTATATAATTCACTAATGATATAAGAGACATTTAAAAGTCATATGTTTCTTCGACGAAACCACCACAAGTTAAGGCTAACTTTGCCTAATGAACGAGTAGACCTATATAACCAATAATCCACCAATATAATTCGATTGTAATGTCAATATTCAATAGATCGGCATTCCAATCGTAACCCATCGGCTAATGAGAGCGACATTGTTGTAAAATTAATCATTAGTCATGTGTTGCAATGCAAAATTAATCATTAGTAGATACTTGCATCACACCATGCTCTAAATGTTGTATACATAAGTGGCAAGCATGGCTCTTATTGTCTTTGCCATATAGTCAAGTGTGTTTGAAGCCCTTAAGATCTTTGTTCATGCATTCTCAAGCAGATATGGGGAAATTTTTAGTTAGTATCTTCGTAGTTGCAATGACACCATATGGATTATCAACAAGTATGGAACTTGTTTGTCTAATTAATTTGGTCTTTCTTAGCATATTAAGGACAACTTTGGCAAGTTCCTTTCTTTATGGGAAAACCATTGTGAAAAAGAGCCTTTTCATATGTATGACTATTTGTGGGACAAGAACACAGGCAAGTGGCTGTTATGGAAAACTCTTGTTATTCTGAAAGACTTCAAGAAATTGATTGATTCTTCCACAATATATTGATGATTCCAAAAGAATGTTTGTTCAAGCTAAGTAAATAATCTGGATATTCTTTACTCCATTTGAAAGGATTGGAAATGGTCTCATGAGATACCATTTATGGGCACTATTGAACCAAGGAATTCTATGACAAGAACCGACAACTCATTCAGTGGAAAGCCATCTCAACAGGGAGTGGAATGTTTGATACCATGAGTCAAGGTGGACCTAGAAGTGTCATGATATTGGAAATCCCATTCGTATTTTAAAACTAAAGTACTTAGATTGTTGGTTCTTCACAATATTTTGGTGATAAGGGATGAATTGCATTTCATTTGTCTAACAAGTGGTTATTGTATGGCATGTTGCAACTTTGAATCTATCATTCAAGGCCATTAATATTAATCTCTGTTTTAATCTTTAATTTTTTTGTTTCTTGTGTTCATTGGAATAATGCTCTATTTGGGGGAAAATGGATGGTTCGAGAAGCATGTACAACTGTGGGACGTTATCTGTCTAACAATCCCTTCCTACTTATAGAAGTGATACAGTTGGGAAACGTTTCATGAGATGAACACTTTGTTCAATTTGGAAGAAATTTCTATATTTACTATTTAGATCAAGTTTGACTATGTAATTTTTGCCCAACATTGTCCTTTTTAGGTAGGATGTGGATAGTCTTTAAGTTGGGGTCAAGGAGTGTTAACTGTTATTTCTTTTGTAGACAAGCAGCTCTTATTTGACTACTTTTTGGCTCCTGGCTGTAACAACTGTAATTCTTAATGCAATATCTGTGCCATTTGCCCCTAAAATATTGTTTTAGGGTGCGTATTACTTGCAGGTCTAATCCGTAGGTGTGAGAAGAGGTTAAGGGTGTAGCTGTATTTTATTTATGGTAATTATCTCTCTATTCTGGGCTGCAGTAAACAATAGGTTGTGAAGGAAGTCTAGAGGGCAGAGAGACCTAGTCTAGGGTCTCCTTACTTAGCCGCAGCCACTAAGAAGCCAACGCAATTGGATCAAAGGTTGCAGACCCTTGGACAGAAGTTGTGATCCCTGATAGAGGATTGTGATCCCTTGCTGTAGCGTATCTCTCCATGATCTTCTATTGAACATCTTTGTTGCAGGACGCAGACAGAGGAACATTACTACAGCTAGTTGTTAAGTTTTTTGAGAGAATGAAGGCATGGTTAAGTCCTTCTTTCTAGGCCTCACATTCCCAGGCTTGAACGCAGGCTGTAATGGAGAAAGATGGAAAATTCAGGCAGCACTAACCAGTATTCCAAATTGCAGTCTAAGGTCAGATCTTCTATTTGGAAATTCAGTGTTGACTTTAAAATCATTGTACTCTCTATCTCTTTGCTGAACATTTGTTTATGCATAATAAGAAGAATTGATCAAGGGTTTTCCCTGACTTCGGGTTTTTCCCTGGCTTGCGCCATATCCGTGTGTTATCTTGTCTTGGCTTGTCTTTTGCTTCGATCATCTGTGTTCTTTCTTTAGTTATTGTTTATATGATAATGAGCTATGTGATTTCTAATGGAATCTAAATGGCTTATGGGATAGTATGTTCAGTGAACTAACTAAGTAAGAACATGCTCTAAAATTAACATGGCTTTAGAGCCAGATAAGGTCAATCCCGAGCAAGAGAAGGAATGCAACCACAAGGAATGTAATCAAGTTTCCATCAAGTAAGGGATTGTTAGAATTCCAGTTTGGGAATATGTCAGAGTTGGTATCAATAGCTCATAGGGGCTTCAAATCAAATTTTCAAACCATTATTGCAGAGTCCTCCTTCAACATTTAATGCAAGTAGCCAACAAGGAGGAGAGTAGAGTCAATACTGTTTTGGGCAGTGTCTCTCTTGTTAGATCAGACTACAGGTTAAGAGGTAAGTATTTATGGTTTTTCTGTACTTTTTTGTGAAGGGTTTGTCTCCGTTTACAAGGCTGCTGGAAGGTGTTGTTACAGTAGTATGAGGAGAATGATTTGAGAGGGCCAAGAGGCCTAGAAGGAACCTCCCGCCCTAGCCGCAGTGATCTCAAGAGACAGTGCAGGTAAACAGGGGTGGTTCCTTGTCCTAGAAGGAGATTCTCATTCTGCTCTAGGCCACAGAGAAGGGATTGCTTCTGCAACAACTCATAAAATTCTGTTTTGAGGCCTAGATTAGACCGCAGTCATCCTAAGTTTCAGTTCAGTTAAGATCAAGTATATCCTGGTATATATGAAGACCTTGATGTAGCAAACACGTGAATTGTAGGAGGCTTGAGGAGGAGCCTTAAAGCCCTTCCAACCATGCTTTGAATGTATAGTATAATAGCATAACGTGAAGCATAGTTGGTCATGAAAGCACACTGATTTGAAGCAGGGCTCAGCAAGCTTACTTTTCAAGGAAGTCTCTCAGATCTTCACTCTTGATACTGCACCTATGAAATAATTGGACGTTCGTTATATAGCTATGGTCTTGGTTCTATTTGCCTATAATGTCATATGGCATATGCTTCAGTATGATTCTTTGCATTATGACATTTTGTCTTGCTTCAGTCATATATATGTTTCTCATATTACTCTACATTGGTATGGCTTCCCATATTGGCAATAATGGGTATCAACCCATTCCTATATACTCTCAACTTTGTGTATGGATGTCACTGTGCAACAACTCCAATATGGTATTGCTATTACAGTAGTATAAGCTTGACCTCGATTTCATCAGCTGTATATGAATGTTGATACAACACATGAATATATGGAAGTTCATCCATCCATTTAGATATGGATTCTCTGCTCTATTCGTATGGTATATTCCCACTGTCTATATTCGTTGAGTTTCGCATTGTATACAAAACAGTAATATTACCCTATATATGGTGTCAAGAATCCTATTCGAGAATGATGTTGCAGTGGAGTAGCTGCAATATCCTCCATCTAAAATATCAATGCTCTCAATCACTTTGGGCTGTATTGATTGTGTTCACAGTCATGTTCCTTCAATAGTGTCATCATTCATATATACAGTCACAGTCTAATCTTCTTAGCATCAAGCTTACGATCCTTGTTCAGTTTCGAGAAGAATCATTTTTTCACTTTGAAGACCTATAGTAGCATCATTAAAGGAAGCAATTCTGTAGGTATCTAAAGACCAAACCTCCCTTGTGACAGAAATCACTACAAGAATTCAGGTTGAACATTGGACATTCCATTAGCATAAGTCAAGGATGCAACAAGTACTCAGTCTTTAATGACAAGCATCAGAAACTGGAGGGAAGAAGAAATTTCTTCTTAACCAGTTTAAAGTGCATTAACTATTTGTCACATTCTTCTGCAATAATAATGAACCTTGGAATAATTCAGTATATCAGATGTAGTATTTGTGGCTGAGAAGAAAATTGGCATAATTTGAAATTTCCTTGGTCTATCTAGATGTTAAGATCAGGCTAGAAGCCAGTATCCATGGCATAATCAGACTTGGAAATCATTCCAAGGTTAAATTCAAAGTAATTCCCTTGGTATCTTTAATTTCAGTCATTCTTGCAATTTCAATAATAAGGTTCTATTGATATACTGCTATTGAGATCTATCATTTGAATAGGCAGAGCATGTGAGAGAGTTCACCTATGTAATGTTGAGGTTTGGTATTCTAACGTGTCATCTTAAAAATAAGGAGTAGATTGATAAAAGGCTGAAGCAAGAATTAAGAGGGAGCAATATTGATGACTTTGGCACATGGACCAAAGGAATAGTGACTGGAAAAGTAGCAGGTTGCAGATAGCTCTATGACTATAATTTTGGCAAGGTCACTTTCCTTATATTTAGAGGGAGTTATGGACAAGCCATGATGATTGGATTGTAAGGATGCAACTACTTCTAATTGATGACACTCTCGTTTGTCAACGTAAGAGGGAGTTGATTTTCAAAGTCAAGATGTAAGACCTAGCCTTGATGCACTATTCCCTACACTTAAGGATTGATGGTAAAATGGTATGCATATGTATATCTTGTGGGATACTTGATCACCACCTAATCAGACATATGTCTCGCTATGAAAGTTCTCAAGTCAATTTATGGGTGAGCCCCATATATTGGACAACTTCTTATTGAGATATCTCAGTGATTCTACATCCTGATGTACACTACTGAAATCTAAGGTTTCATGAATATTTTGATGATAAATCGGTTGACAATATGATGGATGGAAAGAGCACATCTAAGTGTTATATACTCCAGCACTACTGCAGTCGGATGTATAAATTTAAGAAACCTCTTCAGTTGTCATTGTTGTATATTGCAGAGTAGGATTAAGAGAATCCAGTGTTTCACATAATACCACTTTATATGGTACAACAAAGGACATTCCTATTTTATGTCATGTTTGAGTGATCTCACATTGAGCAGGATGCGTGATGTACACTTTTCTTTCTAGAAAGACAAGCTTAGGCTTGTGATCTCCCTGGGTAAGAGGGAGTAAGATCAGTTAAATATTTTATTCATCAAGATATGCAAGAAGCAGAGGATTGCTACATGATGCCAAGATCTTTGTTGGATGTTTTCTACCACTTTTTATTTATTTTTAAGGATCCAGACAAGGAGAAAGAACCCTTGAATTTCAAATGACTAATGAAAAAACAAACAAAGACTAACAATGACAGTTATTCCATGAACAATTGATTGACACTTAAAATAACTAGTAACAGAGCTTCATAACTTGATTCTTTCCCGATGACAAGTATTTGTGTGATGTATGAATTCAAATTGAGATCAATCACAGACATGCTGGGAATTAGAAATAAAACCTACCAAAACCACACAAAAACTAAATTGTAAAGATAAACCAAAAATCTAGATGTTTGAATTTTTATACTAAGGTTTGTTTGGTGGCCTCCTGTCTAGCTGCAATGATCAAATAAAATGTACATTGTGGAATCAGGGAAGATTGTGTTGATAATGGTAGCCAAAGCAAACTTTATCAAACAAGTAACTTGTCAAAGAAATTTTGTGAGGGCAGTATGCAACAACCCTTTTGATGTATGTACACAATACACATGGAATTTGTTAACAAGAATTCATAATTTTGGAGTCTTTGGTATAACAGACAATACATGGAACCTTCAAAATGCCAAAATCTAAATAGAAGTTGAAGATTGAAACAGGGGACTGAATTGGAGAGAAGGATTGATTTCACATAGTTCCTTCATGTGAATAAATGGAAAAGCAATTGTAGGCCGATGGTATCAATAACAACATAACACCAAAATAATTAATATTGGAGATGAAACAAACCAATGCAAAACAGTGATAAGTTAACAAGGGGAAAATGAGTTTGCTTTGGTTGCAAGACAAGGTCATTTTGTACATTCTCATAGACTTAACAATATAAGTCAAAACAGTGAAGGATACAGGTATTTGCACAAACATGCCCTGTTATCACTTGGACTCTTCAATGCATAAAGACACATATGCTTGAGTGTGTATGCATAAAGACACGGAAAGGGCCTTAAAAAAGGATTTGTACCTAACATCGTCGGATTCTCCTGTGATAGAAGTGACACCCTATCTGTCCAATAGAGTTGAAGGGTAAGTCACATGGCAAATTCAAACCCAAGTACAGGCACTTTTAGCATATTGCTTGTTTAAAGGTATATAGATGAAATAGCTGAAAATGAAACCCGCCAATTTTTTCAGAACTAAAAGGGAGTTGTGGTGAATTTGAAGGAGATGAATAAATTTAAGTCTGGCTTGATCAACCTCTTATGGGTTTCTGCAAGTCTGTTTGTTGCTTGTGGTGATATTGTTTTGGGGATTTCCGAGGGCCGATGGTTTAGCCCTATGAAGAAATTCTCACGCCATTATGATTGAAAGATGTGGTGCAAAATTCAAATGATAATAATCCTTATAGAAGTGAAACCTTGACGACAATGAAGTTAAATTTAAGAGTGTATAGTTTCTAACTTGAAATTAGCGGGAAGACAACCTTTGAAATAAAAATTTTTAAACTAGTAGGTTGAGGGTAAATTGAATAGAAGGATTTTTTTTTTTTGAAAAAATGAGGGGGGGGTGGGGGGGAATTTTATGGTTTCTAGGTTTTCACACTCTGTGCATTGGGACGATCAATGGAAGCGGTCACTATAGCTCTGATGGCTTATAGGAACTGCCTCACCACTTGTATGCACATGCAAGGTCTTCATTAAACGCTCCTCGAAATCGTAACTGGTCTCCCTTCGAACTCCTATTTAACACTCTTGGTTTTTGGTTTACGCATTTTTTAGTTATCTATTGCATCGTTGTTCCATTTTTGCATCCTCCCAGCGTGGAAGCCAGTCCAGCGTTTGAGACTCTCCCTCACAGTGTGGAGTTTGTAACAATTTTGTGATTCATCTCTCTATGGTCTCAGTATGTTTAGCCCCAAAGACCATGTCAACTTAGAATTGGAACCGGAGGACATTCTATCGGTCTGGGGGTTGGAACCAACCCAACAGAACCTGGAGAAGGTCAAATTGCCAACGAGGTCTCCACTTGGCAAGCAAGGTGTTGTTGAGCTGGACTGGGAAGTCGGTGGCAATTTAGGTTTTTGGAATAGTCAAGAAGCCTCTCATCAAAGATGGTATCCTAGCTGCAAGCAATGGAATCTTCAATCGGTTTGGAGAATGCAATTTTACAAAGAGCTGAAGGTTGTGTTTCCCCGACGAATTTTCGGGTAAGATATTTATGTCTCTCTTATTCCTTAACTAGTGGTATCGAAGACGTGGTAAAGGGCAGTAGTCTGCTAAGGCATGAAGGTTTAAAATATTGTTTAATTGAGGAGGTAAAGGCAGTGTCTCTAGGAGTGGGTCAGCATTTGGATAAGAATCGAGGATGCAAAATCCCGCTAGTTGTTTTCCTTGGTCTGGTGTTTGAGCAGGCTTTGTTTTCAGAGCGTTCTGGTGATAATGAAGGGTTGTTTGCGGAGAATTTGTGTTAAAATTGGAAAACTAGGTCCAAACTCCATGTTGTGATGCTCAGATGAAGATACCAATATTTTTATTGGGTTCCTCTTTCGAAGAGGTGCAAGATTGATCTAAAGATCATCTTGATCCGATGAGCAAAACATTTATTTTGAATTTATTTTCTAATATATTCAAATATGTCCAGGTCGGCTTTAAGGTTTTGTACCCCAGCAAATGTGTCACACACCCTCAGTGATGGATATAAATAAAGTAAACATTGGAGGACATTTCACTCATCTCCTATCACACATATTTCTCTCTCCACTTCTGATTGGTTCGAGCTACTTGGAGGCAACCTGTGGCTCACACGTGGGAGAAGGACAAAGACATTTTCTTCTGCAGCTAGGGTTTCCATCGCAGGTTTGACCAGCATTGACTTTGGTCAACACATGGTCAAAAGGAGCTGAATTTTGGCATAGACTTCGATTTCTACAGTCTATACATTTTGGCACAAGAACCAAGGTCAAAGGTTGACCGTAGATCGTGTCGCGTTGACTTTTACTTGTTGTTGTCCTACATTGACTTTTCTGGGCAACGTTGACTTTTAAGTTGACTGTTTAGCTGATCTGAGGGTTGTGTGACATTGTTGGTTAGCTGACCAATTGAGACTTTATTGGTTGAAGCATCCTGTTGACCGCCGTAACGCACCAACATAATTATCTGTTTCTGGCTTGTCTTTTGTCAATCTACTGGTATGTTCTATCAGCATTTTACTTAATGATTTATGTGATTGTTGTCTAGTATTGAAGAGAAAGTAAAGTTGCATCAAGCATAGAACATCTACATAAATTTACATGGTATAAGAGCTAAGGTGAAGACAAATCCCTAATTTGTAGCAATCACCGAAGAAGAAAATGGGTTCCACAAACTATGTCTTCAAGGAGGATGAAAAATTGATTAGGAAGGATGACTTCCATGCTTGAAAGATGACATTGGATCTTAAATTGGAAGACCAAGATGTCATGGACTATGTACAGGGTAAAATCCAAGAACCTCCATCCACTGCTACTGCTACTACCAAAACAAAATATAAGAAGGGGGAGATCAAAGCAAAGCTAATGATCAGGGACTCAATTCACCAAAGTCTGGTTGCCTACATCTCTGAGCTCGGAACATCCAAAGTTGGTCCACATGTTCAAGGTCAAAAATGCAATTCAAGTCCTATTCTACAAGAACCAATTGAAGAATCTAAAGAAAGGCAGGGATGAGTCTGTTCAATCATATTTTCTGAAGCTGACCGAGATCAGGAACAATCTGCTAGCTTTCGGGGAGACAATAGTTGATCGAGAGATGGTACTCACCACACTTGAAGGGCTCTCATCCGAATGGCATGTGTTCAACACTACCATTCTCAATAACAATGTGATACCTGACTTTGACAAAGTACTATCGAGATGTGTTCAAGAAGAGACAAGAATGAAGGAGTATGAAAATGAAGGAAATGCTGCCTACGTTGCTCACTCTAGAAAGAACTTTGGTGGTCAAAAGAACAAAGGAAGAGCAGGGGCCCAAAGAAAGAAGGGCAAGTGTTACACTTGTCATAGGCCAAGTCACTATGCTAGAGAACGCCCTTTCAAGAAGGATTCTCCCGATGGTGATGACAACAACGACAACCAGAGGAATGGAAATCAAAGGAACCACAAGTTCAAGGGAAAGAGGAAGGCTCCCTCTGGCGAAAATGGTCAACCTTTCAAAAGGTCAAGAAACTCCAGGTATGAGGAATGAAATGTTGTTGATAAAAGAAATGAATACATTCTTGTATCTGCCCTCTCTGCTGCATCTCCACCCGACACTATGGATGTCTGGTTGATAGATAGTGGTGCCTCAAGGCACATCACTGGGTTCAAGGAAGCACTCTCTAATATAGTTGAGAAGGATACCAATCTAGAAATTATCCTTGGAGATAATGCCACATATCCCGTGAAAGGGACAGGGACTGTGACCCTCCACTTGTCTCAAGGTCAAGTCTTCCACTTGCAGGATGTACTCTATGTACCAAATTTGAAGAAGAACCTTGTGTCTATATCAGCCATGGAAGACAAATGTTTCAATGTGGCATTCATTGATGGAAAGGTGCACATGTGGAAGAAGAGCTTCAAGGAAGCTATCACGATTGGGTTTAGACTTGATACACTCTACCAGGTTGGAGGAAGTCCACTGGGAGCAATGACATGTGACACTATCTGAAAAATTGAACTATGGCACCAGAGGTTTGGACACCTTCACTACAAGGCCCTTCCCGAAGCAAGGAAGGTGGTGACAGGGATGCCCGAGATTTCAAATAATCATGAAGGTGTATGTAAGGGTTGTACCGAAGGAAAGCATACACGGGGACCTTTCCCCTCAAGTGTCACAAAGACATCTGATGTCTTGCAATTGATCCATTCTGATCTATCTGGTATGTTACCCGTGACATCCTTGGGAGGATGTTTTTATTACATGACGTTCATAGATGACTTCTCTCGCAAAACTTGGATATACTTCTTGAAGAAGGATGAGGCTTTTATGTGGTTATGTACCTTCAAAACCTTGGTGGAAAATATGACAAGGAAGAAGATCAAGATTTTGAGGACCGATAATGGCACTGAATATGAGACAAACGAGTTCAAGGACTTTTGCAGAGAAGCTAGCATCAAGAGGGAGACCACAATTTTCTATAATCCTGAGTAGAATGGCATTGTTGAACGAAAGAACAAGACCATTGTGGAAGTTTCCTGTGCCATGCTATGTGACCAAGGTCTACTGAAGTTTCTATGGGGAGAAGCTGCGAACACTACTGTGTACATACAAAACCGATGCCTGCATTCTGCTCTGGACTCCAGAACTCCCGAAGAGGTTTTCACTGGTAAGAAACCTGATGTCTCACATTTTAGATTTTTTAGATGTCCTGTTTATTTTCATGTGTTGAAAGAGAAGAGGAGCAAGCTGGATGCTTTTGGGAAGAAAGGAATGTTTGTGGGATACATCGAAACTTTGAAGGCCTATAAAGTCTATGTGCCTGGTCAAAGGGAAGTGGAGATATGCCACGATGTCACTTTTGGTGAAGATGCATCCCTGAAGAAAGTAGTCAATCTTCCGAGATCTGAAGAAGATCATGAAGCAAGGCCTGGAAATCAAGAAGAAACGAAGGATGAGACGATGCCTGATGTTGAAGGACCAATGGACTCGATTGATCCACCTCCTTCACTGGGGAAGAGACCATCATGGCTCATGAACACTCTCAAGGATGTTGAGGGACATATGGCCCCAAGGGGACATTCCGTGAAAGCAAGAAGCCGAGTAGATTCCAAGGGTATCTAGCAGCCATGAGTACTATTGTACAATTCGAGCCTGGATCGTTTGAGGAAGCCGTAAAGCATCAAGTCTGGAAGGATGCTATGCACGAAGAGTATGATTCCATAATGAAGAATGATGTCTGGGATGTGGTTCCAAGACTAGAGGACAAAGTAGTTTTCACCTCGAAATGGCTCTACAAGATCAAGCATGGATCTGATGGAAGTGCTGAAAATTTCAAGGCAAGATTCGTTGTCTGTGGCTTCTCTCAAAAGGAAGGCATAGACTATGATGACATATTTGCACCTGTGGCACGATATACCACCATTTGATCTATCATAGCCCTTGCTACTACACAAGGGTGGAGTCTTCATCAGATGGATGTGAAGACCGCATTTCTGCATGGTGCGATAAAGGAAGAGGTGTATGTAGAGCAACCTCTGGGGTTTGAAGTCCAGGATCGAGACACCCATGTATGCAGGTTGAAGAAAGCCCTCTATGGGCTGAAGCAACCACCTAGAGCTTGGTACGAGGGGATAGATAGCTACCTAATGAAGTTGGGCTTCACTATTATTAATGTTGATCCGAACCTTTACTTCAAGGTTGATAGAGAGAAGCCTCTCATTCTGGTGCTGTATGTGGAAAACCTCTTCCTGATAGGTGTTGACCCTCTCATTCATCAATGCAAGAGGGAGCTCACTGCTGAGTTCAAGATGAAATACCTAGGACTAATGCACTACTTCCTAGGCCTGGAGGTCTGGTAGAGAACTGGCGAGATTTTCCTTTCTCAAGGAAAATACATTGTGAAGCTTCTGGAAAGATTTGGTATGGTGGACTGTAAGTCCGTGTCAATACCGATGGAGCTCAACTTCAAGAAGTTGAGTAGCAGCGCTGCTGGGCCCGTATCGGAAAATCCTACTAAGTATCGTCAACTCGTAGGGGCCCTGATGTTCTTAGTGAACACCCGTCTAGATATATGTTTTGTAGTGAACACTTTGAGTCAAAAAATGGTTGAACCTCATCACACTCACTGGGTTGGTGCCAAGAATCTTCTGAGATATCTTCTGGGCACGATAAACCATGGGCTGAGATACACTGCCAAGAGCGTGACACTCCTTGGATAAACTGATGCTAATTGAGTTGGCAATGTGGCGGATTGAAAAATCACATCGAGATGTTGCTTCACACTTGGATCTGCTTCTATATCATGAATGAGCAGGAAGCAGAAGTTGGTGGCTTTGAGCACTGCAGAGGCCGAATACATTGTAGCAAGTATGGCCTGTTGTGAAGCAGTTTGGTTGTGAAAGCTCTTCAGTGAGTTGTTTGGGCATGTGCTAGATACCACCGTGATACTCTGTGATAACCAGAATGGGATTCCCTTGTCCGAGAATCTCGTGTTCCATGATCGATCCAAGCATATTGATATCAGGTACCACTTTATCCGAGATATGGTACAGTGAGGCACCGTAAGGCTCGATCATATAGGAACTGATGAGCAGGTCGCAGATATTCTCACAAAGCCCCTAGGGAAGGTCAAGTTCCTAACCTTCCGTGAGAGTCTTGGTATCGTGGAATGACCCTATGATGAGGGTCCTATTGGACGATGAGCTCTGGGAGCTCTAGGGGGCTTTGGGGATAGCTTCTCGGAGCTATAAGCAATCACATAGCTAGGCTTTCCGAACCTTGTTGGTGTGCTTGGGCCCCACCATTGTGATGATTGAGTTGGTTCACCTCTCATTATCTGTGCCCCGTATGCATCCTACCCATTGAGTTCAAGGCTCATGGGAAGTACCTCTCATTTGGCCAATGAGGTGGGAAAAGCTAGAGACTAGTAGCAAAGACTGATGGACACATCAGAGACTGCCATACTCTCTATCTAGGATGGCACGGTCCAACCACTTGATCTGGGATCAAGTCTAGTCAGGTTTTGGACCTCCTACTGACTTCGGGTCAGATAAACCAACTTCGAGCTGATATGAGACTCTTTGTGAGTCCTGTAGAGGTTTCGGACCTCTGGGCTGAATCTGTTAACCGGGAATGATGTCTTTGTGACTGACCCACTTTTGTTCTGAAATAAAGAGCCAACAAAGCAAGTTACGACGGGATGATGCACGATGTTGAGTTGCACAGGTGGATGGAGTTCTCCCTAGTTGAGAGGGAGTGTTTAAATTGGACAACTAGGTACAAAATCCATGTTGTGATGTTGAGATGAAGATACCAATATTTTTATTGGGTTCCTCTTTCAAAGAGGTGCAAGATCGATCTAAAGATCATCTTGATCCGATGAGCAGAACATTTATTTTGAATTTATTTTCTAATATATTCAAATATGTGTAGGACGGCTTTAAGGTTTTGTACCCCAGAAAATGTGTCACACACCCTCAGTAATGGATATAAATAAAGTCAGTGTTGAAGGACATTTCACTCATCTCCTCATCACACATATTTCTCTCCCCACTTCTGATTGGTTCGAGCTACTTGGAGGCAATCTGCGGTTCACACGTGGGAGAAGGATGAAGACATTTTCTACTGCAGCTACGGTTTCCACCGCAGGTTTGACCACCGTTGAATTTGGTCAACGCATGGTCAAAAGGAGCTGAATTTTGGCATAGACTTCGATTTCTGCAGTTCATACATTTTGGCACAATAACCTAGGTCAAAGGCTGATTATAGACCATTTTGCTTTAACTTTTACTTGCTGATGTTCTGCGTTGACTTTTTTGGGGCAGCGCTAACTTTTTTGGGTTGAATTTTGAGTTGACTATTTGGCTGATTTGAGGGTTGTGTAACATTGCTGGTTAGCTGACCAATTAATACTTTGCTGGTTGAAGCATCCTATTGACTGTCGTAATGCACCAACACACTTATCTATTTTTGGCTTGTCTTCTCTCAATCTACTAGTATGTTCTATCAGTATTTTACTTAATGATTTATGTCATTGTTTTCTAGTATTGAAGAGAAAGTAAAGTTGCATCAAGCATAGAACATCTACATAAATTTACAATATGTTTAAAGAATTCTCGATTTTGGAGGAGTTATATACAAATTTTCGGATTGCAGAAGAAAGTAGGTAAGAAGGTAATATCTTCTCTCAGAAAATCCAAGGAATAGATAATGACATCTCTATGGGGCTAAAGGAGAACCACCCACTTCTTAACCCCAAGACTCAGTCTAAAGGATTCAAGGCACCTCCTCAGAGCCGCGAGTCGTCGGTTTCTTTGCTAGAACAAGCCCGTGAGGAAGAACTACAAAATGATGAAGCTCTCAACACTTCTTTTGGTATTGGGCAGACCTTTGGCTCCAAGAGAAAGAAGGGGAAAGTAATCAGGAAGGAGGTTAGGCCAAACTTGGTATTGGGAGTGGAAATTCCGTTAGACAAGGCCTTGGCAACCTCAAAACTTATCCCGGTGGGGCGTGCGAAAGGTCGTCAATATTCCTCAAATTATATCGCAGAGTGGATACATAAGTCTTAGAGTGGAGGTATGACCACTCAAACAGAGGTTATCATCTTGACCAAAGGTTGGTTTATGGCCAGGTTCACAAATGAAGAAACAGTGGAATGGGTTCTAGAAAGGAACTGGGGCTTTGGCAATTCCCCAATATTCTTCAAAAAATGGATGCCATTATTCGACGCACAAAGAGAAAGGCTCGAAGAAATACCATTTTAGGTCCATCTATCGACCCTCGTGCCCCAGCTCTGGTCGATGGGAGTGCTTAAAGCCATTGGAAATATGTTGGGCACATTTCTAGAAGGTTGCTCAAATATTGCTTCGGTTGGACCCAAGAGAAGGGCTAGCAGATATGATGCAGATTCAAGTGCATGGCCACTCTTTCTCTCAGATTTTAGATTGTGATCAGTTAGCATTATTTTTCCATCATTGTCATAAGTATGGTCATCTGGCAAAGGATTTTCCTTTAGGCTTTCATAGACGCAAGAGACATCGGGAAGAGCCTGAACTTGAGGGCAGTATTGGGGAAGAGGTGGAGGTCGAGGTACAATAGGAGGAGTTGGATACTCAGCATGATGGCTTCATTGATCCCATGGAAATTTAGTTGCCACCATAGGGGGACAGGCGAAAGCAGTAGACACAACTTGAGAAAGTCAGGGTGAAGTGGAACTCACGCGACAGGTACCTCTTCCCGTAGGTACTAATACTCCCCCTACTACTCCTATGTCTGTTAATTTATTTCCTCACTCTGTTTGTCTCAAGCTTAGTCCCTCCAGCCATAAACCTTTTGAGTCTTGTTCCCTTGTTTCTGATCTTATAGCTCTTGAAAGTATCATCTCTGCCATTCTTGAGTTATCTGTATCCGGCATTCCCCTATTACCTGAAGAGCATCTCTCGGGCCTTGTGTGCCCTACTGAAATTCCTCATTATAACCTCAGGCCGAGAGACAAAAAATATGGTATTGTTATCCCTATTGGAGGTCTTGGGATCCACTTGGAACCCTCTGTTCCTAACAAAACGAGAGGCAGAAAATCGAACATCTCCAAAGCAAAGTTGAAAGAAAAACCCGATATTGATGATGGCAGGAAATTATCCCTTAAAGGGGCGCTTAGAACAACGATGTCCCCTATCATGGTTTCTCGATGATTTTGATGTCCTACAACTGTAGAGGGCTGGCCAATGCCCACAAAAAACTGGCTCTAAAAAGTCTCTTCAGTTCAGTGCATTGCGATATTATCTTGCTTAAAGAAACATGGGTGAAGGGGACATGGTGATGAAGTTTTTAACCCAAATTCTTCCTGGGTGGTCTTTTTTGGCCCTTGATGCATCTGGGAAATCAAAAGGATTGGATTTGGGATTTAGAGATTGGAGCATCAAACTTCTAAATTCCTGGGGGTCTAATCTGGCTCTCGAGGACGAGGTCTTTTCTTCTGATCTCGGGTTACAATTCTCCATTATAAATATCTATGACCCTTGCCAAGATAGAGTAAGCTTCTAGAACTCTTTCTTCTCAAATTCTCTCATAAACAACTTTATAATAATCCTGGGAGGGATTTTTAATGTCTCTTTGGGTTTGTCTGAGCCTTGGGGGCCTCATGCCCAAACAAATTCCCTGGCGGAATTTTTTCTAAATAAATTCAAGAGGGGTAACTTCATTAATATAGATCCAATCAAGCATAGTTGGGTTTACCACTATATGTATCAATACAGAAGGTATTATTTTTGAGTTCAGAGTGATTGATTTATTTTTCTATGGAGCTATATCAGTTATCCAGGTCTCTTTTCTTTCTCCACTCTCTTCCTCACCTACAAATGGAATCCTTAGATTTAAATTAATATATGTACATTTCAGCCTATTGTGAAGGACTACAAGGTTTTTGTGGGAAGCAAGATGGCCTACCAAGTATTGGGAGTAGATCACTATTGAGAGGGATCCTCTAACATCGTCTCTTGGAAAGGGAGGATCACGATAGTATTAGAGGATAATGGGGTGGGAGATTTTATCAAAAACACAATTCCACCACCGCAATATCCCTAATAGTTGGCCCAACATAATAAGAATGACATCGAAGCCAATTTGATACAAATTTGATAAAATTAAATTTTGATAAATATTGCTTTTTAATTTTATCTGGGAATTTTTTTTGGATTCACCTAAAAATCTGCACTTGTTATGTGTATTGCAGATGTGGATTTAAAAATTAGAATATGATGAGTTTGGCCCTTCAATTATTCACACGAAGTGCTTCTAGAATTTTGGACGTTTGGTAATTCTATCTAGAAGGAGATTTGGATGCATATGCCTTGGTAGTTTTAGGTTCGATAGAGGAATAACATTGTAAGGAGATGATTTCTGTATTTATTTATGCACTAACTTTCTTGAGTCAGTTTTTGAGTTTGGGTTGTTCATTGTGTTGGATTCATGAAATAATTTGAGCCTACGCTAAAGGATTGCATTGGCCAAATTCAACTCATGCTAGTATTTTCTACCCTATTGTGCTTGATTCATTATATTTTCTTACATATATTCAGATGGATTGGGAAATATTTAGCATGTGTGAAATGTCTCTGCACGATTATGATCATTGTAAGATGATGAGCTATTACCATGTTGTTGAAAACTTGTTGCATGTTTTGTTTTGAATTTCTTTGCACGATTGTAGCTTTGAACATAGTATTTACTTCTCACATACTAATATTCCTAAAAATGACTTCTCCAACTCTGTTTAATCAAATAAATGCATCCCAACTAAATGGGTGCATAGTCATTATCACGAATTCATTTATTATCACTTTGAAAGATTGGCACAAAAAACTTAATGAACAGATGGGTCATTTTAGATACATCTTAAGAGAAGAAGAAATGTATTCAATAGCCATAAGATAAAATCAAAATAAACAAGATCTTGTGAATCGTTGAAAGGATAGACACACCTATGCTAAATCTAACAAATTTCCTTGTGATAGAGATTAGTGATAAGTACCTTGTTCCAGTATATTTGCTATTTCATTTGGTAGCCCACGACCATTAATGTGAACAACATCACGATTACCAATAGATTTTCCCACATCAAGTGTTCTTCCAAGGATCTTCCCAAAGATAGAATATAGTCAGATATTGATACGTTGCAAGAGAGCATTATGGTGGACAGGCTGAAGTTGAACATAGCCAGTCTTTTTAATTTCAAGATATGTACATGTTTCAGGGATGGATTAATAACTTACTGAAACATTGGTTTTGTACCAGTCACCTATAATCAGAGTTATATCACCATTAGGCAGAGGGAATAGAACAAGGATCAGGGCCCTGCTAGCTACATTTAGCCTTTCAAAGCCCCCTGCAGCTTTCTGTAGATACAATGATGGAAATTAATAGTATCTACCTATCTGATCCTTCACTTGGAACCTGTACATAAAGTTATTTCCTGGTGGTTTGGGGCAGTTTGTGCTAGGTACTCCATATTGCCACGAATTTATCCATTATCTGGTGGTCTGTGATCTTCTATAATAGCTGGAGCCTCACTAGGAATGTGCATGTACTATTCGATGTGTTCTAGGTTTTGTATACATTTAACAAACGATTTGTTCAATGATAGACCATAAGAGAAGGTCATCCCAATGAAACCTGCACCAATTAAAATTGTTAGGAATGATCATCTTATACATAAAAGCAATCAGTAACAGCAGAAATCACCCACAATTTACATTTAGTTTCATTGTTCATACCAAGATTGGAGTTTCCCTATGGGAGTAGAACCATAGCAAGAGTAGAGGAGTAAAGACCAGTTGCATTTAACACCTCTAGACTCTGAATCAATCATTCAATGGATTAGAAAGTGTGGAAAAATGGGCTCGATTTTTTTTCAATAAGGTCTAAATTCTTCTTCAAGAACTAATCCTCAACCCTGAAAGCCCTAATGGTCATTGTTCTTACTATGACTCGCCAAAATGATTTGCAATGGGTCATTTCGTTGTACCATTTAGTCTCATCAGTTATAGCTGAAGCAAAATAGTCTTCTCAAATACCACTATCTTGTCTCTTGAATTGTGCATCGTCGGCTCTTCTGGCCACTCTGTGCATCATCAACATGCCATTGCCCTCATTCTTCCCACCACGCTCCATAAAGGCCTTCCTCGATTTTTTAATGTGATCGCTGCTTCCTGCTAAGTTGTGCATCGTCGGCATGCCATTTCCCTCATTCTTCCGGCCATGCTCCATATAGGCCTTCCTCCTCAAATTATTTTTTAATGTGATTGCTACTTCCCGCCACGCTCCATAGAGGCCGCCTATCTTCTAAAATTTTAATGTCATTGCTGCTTCGACAAATTAGGCGCAATTTTTGAAATAGGCACGATTTTTTGAAAGCTATTAAACTCTCCGTGTGGTGGGATCCTCTAGTGCCTTTGACAAATAATGTTCACGGTTTTAAGCTGTGTTGTTTTCAAATATGGTTTTCAGTTAGTGATTTTTTTAACAAAATTTGAATATGTATTTTATATTTGAGTGAATAAAATAAAAATAATATTTTATTAAGGATTGGAAAAATAAAACTTTTATGTGTAAAAAAAGACAATTATGTTAGATATCATGAAGGGGTAACATTTATTTGTGGAGAAATTTTGACAAAAGCAATAATAAATAAGGGTAAAAAATATTATTAAGGGAAAAAGAGTAATTAGTTGGTTGGTTGGTTAGTTTAATTGATTATTATTAATGTTGTAGTATTTGTTTAGTTCTTTATTTCCCCTTGTTAAGTTCAAATTATTGATGAGACATTTGCCCTATCTATATAACACTGGAAAATTAGAAGCCTCTAAAGAGTAGGACCACCTCGCAAGTGTATTTCCAAATGTCTTGACCTTTCTTACTAAATCACGTGTTATTAGTATATACTAGCAACATATTGGATATACTTTTGGGTTATAGTGGCAATCATTCCATTTCGTCTCAAGTATAGCTCAAATCACTTTGATTAATTACCAGTGTTGGATTTATCTATAAACTTTTCCTAGAAGTAAAAAAGAACACGACTTTCAATTTAGAAGGGCAGTTTCCCCAAGGAGTGCGACCACCCTTTCTAAATCATATGTTATTATTATAGAATTGCAACATATTGAATATACTCTTGGGTTAGAGTGGAAGTCATTTCAATTCATCTCAAATGTAGCTAAAGTTACTCTAATGATAAATATATATTATTTTTTCTATTTATGACAGGGATATTGATTATGTTAATATGTGTTGTGGTTAATCATTTTAATAGAAACTTCTATGTTGGTTTAGTAGTGATTGTATAAAAGTGTTCTAATTTTAGCATTATAGATGGATTCATGGACCCCTTTAAGGGGGTCATTGAATCCATCTACCTAAATTTTAACATTGCGGACGAGGGTCTCTAAATTTTAGCACTTCAGATGGACTCGAAGACCCCTTTGTCTCTAAATTTAACACTGCATATGGATTCAAAGAAGGGGGTCTCTGAATCCATTTGCAGTGTTAAAGTTTAGAGACAAAAGAGTATTCATAATTTTAACATTGTAGATGGATTCATAGACCCATTTGTTTCTAAATTTTAAAAGTGCAACTGGATTCAAAGGACCCTGTAGTGAAATGTAACATTTCAATATCAAAATTTCAGTTTTCCATTTCTGGAGTGACACAATTAAAAATTACTGACATAAATGACTAATTCATATACTTGTTGTACTTATTATTTGGTCATCTTTTTATTCTTGGACTATAATAGTCATTTATGTTGATCATTATTAATTTGGGCACTTATTATCTAGTCATATATTCTAATCCTAGACTAAATTAGTCATTTATGTTAGTCACTTTTAGTTTAGTCACTTATTATTTAGTCGTATATTTTATCCCTACACTAAATTAGTCGTTTAAGTTAGTCATTTTTAGTTTGGTCACTTAAAATTGCTCAAATTTAGTAGTAATTCACTTGAAATAACTGTGGTGACTAACTTTTTTAGTCACCTAGTCACTAATTTCATCATTTTCTACTAGTGATATAAACGAATAATTTAGTAGTTTATATTCATTTCATTTACTTTCATTAATAATCATTATAAATGACTAATTTAGTCATATATTCATTTTATTTTTGTTCATCATTAATCAATATAAACTACTATTTTAATAGTTTTAGATTGATTTTATGTGTTCATTATTAATCAACATAAATTAATTTGTATGATTTTGCAACTAAATTTTAAAAAAATGTCATACAATTTACATGTTCCTCTAATATGAAACACAAAGTTACATATGTTAATTACAATACCAAGTAATATCAAGTGCAACCATAAATAATTCCAACCACAAATTACATTATATAAAATTTCAAGTATTACAATATGACTTTCCAACTTAATATTTGTTGGAGTACAATTTACAGATAAAATATTGTTCGTCACTTTGAAATATTATCATTATCTTGCCAAGGAATTGCAAGTGAACTCACCAACTCTGAAAACTTGACCATCAGTCTTTATCTGTGTGTCTTATGCGAGATATTGGCTCTACGAGTACCACTAGACCAGTACACTTATATCTCTTTTTCACTCTAGTGTTATTGTTCCCCTCTTTCTTCAATCCTTGCTTCTTACCATCAATACTAAGTCCATTTTCTGCAAAAAAATAAAATAAAAAAATTACAATACAGAGTATAATATATGAAAGTCGATGAACACTGGAATATAAACTAAAGTAGACTATAATGGATTTATACGATATATATCTCAACATCAACAATATTGTTAATGTCATTTTCCCCATAAAAGCAAGAAAATCGAACATTTTTTCTTTAGTTGGGAAATAGTGGCCACTATGTGGCCCGATGACCTGTATTAACAAAGAAAATAAAATGTCACAAACAAACACAACAGAGCTAGCAATTTCTACTAATATTGTCTCATGCTCCACTTTTGTATTTGTATCGTTTCCTCTAGTTATCTCTAAGAAGAAGGGACACTTCAACAATTAAACTAGTTAGTAGAAATCTAATGGGTGGAGCAAAGTATTGTTGACACAAGATTACAACAAGAAACTAAAAATGAATAAGACAAGACTTTGTAAATTGTGATACTAAGCAGAAATATAGCTTCAATATAGTAATATTCAATTATCAACATACTATTCCAAGGGAAAAGGAATCCAATTTCCAGAAGCCAACAAATTATGTATGCCCCTTGTTTTCCCTGTAATTAATTGAGAAAGATTAGCACACGCAATTTCCATTTACAATCTCTAAAATGGTTTTATAAATATTAAAAGCGAACTTAACGTTATTCATTTTTATTTTATGCGCACAAAACTGAATATGCTAACTTGTTTTTGAGCTGGAGAGTTATGTAATTCTCCGTGTCCAAAATCATTGTTTATTGTCGTGACTGTTTTTTTTAAATGATCAGGCAATGAGTCTATATTTGATCAAAAAACATATTTTTCAAAATATATTCCATTTTTCTAATTCAAAGCTAGATTTCCTTCAAGTTTATGACGTTCAAACAAACTAGAATCATTTTCCTTTAACAAGTCACTATTGTAATATACTATTAAACAGACAACTATGTAATGAAGTTATTAGTGGTGGAATACTAATAAATCACAAATACAGGCAAGAAATAACACCACTATTTCCTAGACATGCCAAGAATTTATCCTCTTGGTTGGAAATATTACTTCATGAAACCAACATATTTGACAAATGAACTTTTCTAAAACTAACCAACGCCAGTGTATCCAACAACATCGACATTTCTATTGGCATGCCCTCAAAATGTGTGGAAGTATCAAACAAGTGCAGTGCACTTCCCTGTAAGGTTAAAGTTTGGCAATGGAATATGTTGTCCCTTAGTCTAATCAGGTTTTAACTTGCCTTTGATAACTTCGAGAGAATGGGAATCCAATATAGAATGATGACAAAAATAGTTTATTCATTCACACTTACCTAGATCCTAAACAAGCATTGAAGCATTATACAAATCCAAGAATGTCTCACATTCCACCAGGAAACAAAATTTCTAAATTTTGATTCTAACCCTTGAGGCTTTCTCAAATTTGTAAACAAGTAACATCATAAATATTTTTCCGTAGTTCTCAAACCTTATTCTGTGTGGATCTTGAGAAAATATGTGCATACACATATCACAAGTGTAACTAGTTTCTCCTTTTCCTAATTGCTCCTTTTCCTTAAAGTAATATAAGTAGCATTTAAAAAATAAAAGGAAGCTTATAAGAGATGAATGCCACAAATGCAGATATATTTTAGTACACAAAATCCAAAATATCATGAAGTTAATTAATGGAGTAATTGATGGAGAAATCAATGGGGTCATTGGTGGTTGCTTGTATCCTAAACATGTGAGTTAAAATTAGAATTTTACAAATACACTGTGATACATTCCCACTTGCCACTTGTCACCTAGTATTACTCTCACCTCTTCCTCCTTGCTTACAAGGAATTGTTCCCTAAATTAGCAAAATGGAAACCAATAATTCCTTAAAAATCCTAGAATATCATCTGACCCAGTGACAAGACTAGCCACCTCTTAAATCATATCTAGAACCTTTGATAGCCTTTCATCAGTATTGTCACTGTGTGCATCCCTAAGGAAATGTACAAACTCCTCAAGCAGAACTAGCAACACTCTAGTAAAATATCTCTAGTATTAGATCATGTCTGGGCTTCATAGAATTGCATTACAGTAACCAGTTTATTTCTATTTGAGTGAAGAAACACAAATGATTGAGCCTTGTGACACCATTCCAACAACAAAACTGGAAAAATTGTATTCGACTATGTTTCCAATTCATGCAAAGTAGCTAATGCATGGCAATTCTTCTGTTGTAAAACTAAAATATTTGGAAGAACCATGGGGACCATATCCTAAACAATATCTACACTTGGTATACCCAAAATGACCTCTGCAAATTCAATTCTCATAACTAGGCATGTGACAAACCTTTCTTTCAAGTATTCAAACAACTCATCTCTAATTCCATCAAACTTGAAAAGGATTGATCTGATTCCTCCCTTCTATTTAAAACTAGCAGATTTATGTATTAACCTAGCAGTTGTTACTCTTACCCAACTATTTGAATTGTTAAGTTGATCAATCAATAAAGAAAATGAGAAAAAACAAAAACAAATATCCATGGACATCAACGATTTTCATAATTTCTGCTACCATTTCCAACAAAATCTCAAATACATCCAGATCGTCAGTGGCTTCCAAAGCATGTTTCAATATTCCAAGCATATTTTCTTCTTTTGTTTTGTTGCATGCGTCATCATCTTCAAACAAAATATCCATTACATTATTCTCAATGAAGTAACGGATTTTCAAAAAAAATTATCTTCTCACAACCTTCTTCTCATAAAGTGGAAGTATATCTAGGTATTTTATCCATAAAAGTTTTGTTTCCAAAAGGCCACTTTTGATTGCATGGCATAGAAGAAGAGAAATTCTTTCCACAGTAGCAACAAAAAATTGCTCTAATGATTCACTAAAAAGAAGTCGAGAAAATAGAGACTGACAAATATTGAAAGCAAACTCTAACAGTTGTATTATTAAGAATGTATTTCCTTTATATCTGATATAAAGTTACATCAAGGTCACTTTTCCCTAAGTTAGCTGAAATTTGTTTATCACACTGAGCACAAAAGAATCCTGATATAAGAACATCTATGTTTCCCAAATTCACTTTCAAACCAACATTTTTGTGGATTTGACATGGAAAGTTGGTTGCATAATCGGTTTCTAAAGGAGTAGCAGATAAACATGCAATTTATCCAATATCATGAGCTAAAATTTCACGAACTTTGTTAGATTTGTCTTCAACAAATACCTCCAAGCTTCTACACATGGTTGTAATAACATCATAACTAGAATTCAATGCAAGAATTGGCATAGATGCAACATCTTCAGCTTCGACATCAGCAATATGATCTTGCAATGCTAAGTCCAAAACCTCAAAAATGTTTTCACTCATTGCTTTGATCCCTACCTTAGGCAACATACTCATAATTCTGCACTTTGTCTTCTTGATGATATCATATTCGATGTCAATATAAGAAAACAACCATGGAAGTTTTAAAATCGACAAAAAGTGTTTTTGTATTCACAAATCTTTCTTTGTTGCTTGTATTTTGAAATGTCCGAGAAAACACACTTAGAATTGAGAAACTCTTTAGTTGTACATTCAACAATGCATCTAGGGCATATGGCATATAAATTATGAAGGAAAGCACCCATTGTCAAATCATAAATAGTGGTCCATTGAATGCACAAGATTATTGATAAGAACTATTTCTGTGTCTAGTGATGATGATGCTAAATGCATAAAGTCGAAACAAGGCCTTTGTAATGTACTGTCTCCTTAAGCAAGTAAAATACAAGATGCAGACATGAACGATGAGCTAATAAGGCCTTCTACTTGAAGCCTTGTTTCCACAAGGCATATATTCAGCAATTTCGACATCCAAAAGGCAAATGGTTGCTAATGTACCTCTCCTATAACATCAATTAGAATACCCACACTATCTGGAAACTTGGAGAAAGTAGGAAGGTCACAGAAAGGTGTTGGAGAGTTGCATATATAAAATTCAATAAAGGAAATGTCAAAGCATGTTATAGACAAAGTAGTAGAAGTCGTGAATCTCGGTTCAGTTGCGTAAAATGATGCAACAAATAATAGGTATGCCACAGGATAATTACATAAAGTCCATTTTCTTGAATAGGAATTCATGACCAACCTAGATGCTAAGGAAGCATGTCTGGTTTCCTAGGTGTAAAATGAATCTCTCTCAAAGTTGAGAAGTGTGACTCCTTCACCCAGAACATAGAATGGACCACTAGATAAGTAAGTCATTGGACTAAATGGACTAGATAAATAATTTTCTGCATGCTATGAAAAGAGAGTTTTGGACAAATTTTGGAAATTTTATATAGACAAAACTAAGTCTCAAGCACGACAGGAGAAGGTTGATTCACATATTCTAGAGCCTAATGAGTTCTGACAAAAATAACTAAATAAAATTTCATGAAAAAATTCAATGTAAAAACAATAAAACCAAGACAAAGTTCATGTAGGCTAAGAAATCCAAAACAACATGAAGAAGCCCCATACTACTTTGACTTCATCAGATGTGGAAATTAAAATAGTGTACAAGGGTTGTTTATAGCTAAACACATCACTACTTACAAATCAACAAATTTATACAACCTATAGCAAATATTTAAGAATAGTTTGATGTTTTTTTACACACTTGAAGAGCCCAAGCCAATAGTGAATAGCTGATAATTGCCAACAAACTATACTCATCATTTAGAAAAAATAAGGTAACATGAAATATAGTAGCAGTCTCACATGCATTCAGAGTGTTGCGTGATCAATTTTTCTACCTATGTGAAGAATATAAGACTTTCTCTCAGATCTATTTTAGTGCGTTCAAGTCTCACTTGCATCTCCAGTGATAATTCAAACACCTTTTTCAAGTCTATTCATCAAGGAAAACAATGGATATGTTGGCCAGCATATGATTATAAGGCACTCACAATTTCAATAAATATTTTAAGGGTCACTACCCCTTTGAGGAATTTGTTAGTCAATGGGGAGGACACCTTATATGAGAGGAAGTCACCTTGCACACATTTCCAAGCTATTATGATGAGGATGTCCACTTATTGATAATTACTTCGCCTTCTCCTTTGTAGATTGTACTTCTACCATGGAATTTTCCAAATGGAGCCATTTGCATTGAATATTGATGGAAAGTTCTACTCATGATGCCACAAGTGCCACTTTATTGGAGTTTTGCATGGTCTTTGTGCATTCATTCAAGGTTTGAAGAAGGAATCCACTTTGGAGGAGGCCACACATGCTTTTGAGGATTGATTCATTGTTCTTGAAGGTAGATACATGGTCAACCAATTGGAGGAGGAACCGTACTTTGTGGTGCCATTTTTGGAGGATTTTTGCAAAACCAACTCCATTATCATGTTATCGTTGACTTGTATCATAGAGCTGGTTGATTGAGAGCATTATTGTAGTCTTTTTCTAAAATATTTTCATGATTTTTCTTGGATTAGAAAGGGGATGTCAACATCCTATTGCTATATTTAGTATAGAATTGTTGAGGAGGTTTGAATGGTAATATTTTATTATATTCCTTGCACAGAATATTGAAACTAGGAAAAGGTTGCAGTAATAGTTGTGAGCATGGTTACAATGCTTCAATTACAACAATTGACATTATGGTTACTAAAAATAAGTGGTGGCCACAAAAGTTCAAGGGTTGGGAATATCACTAGCCATTCGAAAATGCAAGGAGATACAAACATTGAAGATCATTTTCCAAAACATTCAATAGGTGAAAAGACAAAGCTTCCTGGACAATATGGTTTAAAATTTTTTGATGTATTATTTGGTAGGGTCTAGCATGCATTAGATGTACCCTTATTTGCTACAATTGATCAATCAATGGTTGCAATCACAGCCTTAGTACTTGTCAAGACGTTTTGTACTCTAAAGTTGTTATCCTTATTACTTGGTAGAATGCCTTTCATTCACATTGTAGATGGGAGCCTTTGATGGTTGTTTGTCTCCTAAACATGAGAGTTACAATTAGATGTTTACAAATACACCGTGATACATTCCCACATGCCACTTGTCACCTAGTATTATTCTCACCTCTTCCTCCTTGCTTACAAGGAATTGTTCCCTAAATTAGCAAAATGGAAACCAGTATGTCTTCCCTCACAAGGAAGCCACATGTTTTCCATTGAAATGTGTGGCTGTGATGTTTCATTGGGTGATGAATGGGGAAGAACACTAGGACCTATTACCATGGATTTCTTGGAATTCCACATGATTTTTCAAGAGAATGGCAATTCCTACATGCTCAAAGGTTCCAAAGCAACCATTAGAGAAATAATCAACTACCATTGTATGGAAAAGCTTCTAAAAAAGGGGCATTGTTTGAAAATGGGGGATATGTGAAATGTGAGGGAAGACATATTGGTTTTCATTTTATAATTGACTATGTGAAAGACTCAACTATTTTCTGTACTTCCTCATGGCTGACATGCTAGGGGTGTTTGTCATGGGACCATTGGGTCCATAAAAGAGGTTATCCAAATTTTAGCCAAACATACAGTGTACCAAAATAATTTTTTTTAGAGGGACCACAAGTAATGGTATGAGTTGGTCCACAAGAAAGGAAAAATTAATTACTGTAAAGTGACACCACAACAATCAATTTTTCACAAGGATTTTGTTGAGCTAGGTCTCCTGTTGCGTTATTGGCAAGTATAGTTCCATTTGAAATATGGGCTATTGAAACCTCACCAAGACCCTTTCAACATCATTATGTCCAAAGGATTGTTGGAACTAGACATAGCAGAGGAATGGGGTTATCCGAAAGAAGACATCCCAAATTCACAAGGAGATCAACTATTAGCTTCTAACCCCAACATTACTATAGATAGTGAGAAATCCAACACTACAACAATATGGATCTCTGTCAATGACGAGGCATCTATTTCAAACTATGATGATATGGATGAGCAACATTTTGCTCGCTTTTGACAAGACAAACAGTCAGTAGCAGATATGATGAAGCCCTAAACACATCCAATCATAATCTATTTGGAGATGCTTTGAAACTTGAACACACTTCTCAGGTTAGAGAAGTGTATTTTGATCAGCACAAAGTGAGATAACATACGATAAGATAATTTTATATATCCAACTAATGACAATAAATAGGTCAATGGGATTGAAAGGTACAACTAGTACAAGTACAATGTGGGAGTGCAAACACAACTCCTAGAAAATGCCAAAGCTAAATCTAGGGTTGAAGCAAAGAAGAATACAATAAAAGAAGAATACAATAATAGGACATCCTTATAAACATGTATATAAACAGATCATGTAGAAGGCTAAGTGAGGGTAATAAAGCTATGGGCATTCCTGGAAACACATTTGGCAGCTCAAAATTGCATTCTGAGTTTGATCAAAACATAAATATAACACCTACACTGCATTTTGATGTCGTGATGAGTGTGGTAGAGATAAAGAGAGGTCTATTCCTAAGACAGATTGTGAAGTGCAAACAATGGGATGCTTCGTTCTAGCCAGCGTTGAATTTTTTGTTTCTTTCAATAATAAGCCTAGAGCTTCGCAAGCCCTTCCGGTCTTCACAGTTCATTTGATTGATATGGGTTACTTGTATTTGACGGGTACTGTTACGTGTTTGCAGGTCACCTGATGGTTCTTGCTTTCTAACAAGCAGCGATGACAATACTCTTCGTGTATTTGATATGTAAGTTTACTTTCAACCAGACTCTGTATTTATATTCTTTTTAGAGCGTATCATAATTATTGAATGTTGAAGCTCGATTTTCTTTCTTTGTTTACGGTTTTTGTGTTGGCTGATGTAAGAGGAAGAAACCATTTTGATTTTCCAAATACCATGGAACATTCTCACAGTTTTTTTAGTATTGGAAATTTTTTGGGCAGGAAGAATTTCCAACAAACACACACCCAAAAATGTTTCAAATATCAATTTAAAGTAAATATGTATCAGTGCTATGTCGCAGGACAAATGAAGGTTTCTGGTTATTTTTGGTCAACAAGTAGATATCTACGAGACGTCATAGCTTAGTGAAGACACACGGTTTCTGTTTCTTCATTTTGGAGTTTAGTATAGGCATCTGCAGGATGGTTGCACGACGAG
Organism: Pinus albicaulis; assembly: GCA_034641835.2. Classification (NCBI taxonomy): domain Eukaryota; kingdom Viridiplantae; phylum Streptophyta; class Pinopsida; order Pinales; family Pinaceae; genus Pinus; species Pinus albicaulis. The sequence goes on from CM076574.1 coordinate 853,511,520, forward strand.
AACCCAGACGTAGACCTGGACGCTCCTGTTGGTTGTATTGGGCATTTCTAAGGTTGGGAAACTGGATTTACTAACTTCTGAACCAGGCATGTGGATGGTTGAGCAATAAAAACCTATCTGGAATAGAAAATTTGGATTACAGGGTCACTTCGAGGTGAAGAAAAGACTACACAATATCAAAGCATTTGTCTTGTTCATATAGTTATCTACTATCTTTACATCGAAGATGTAAATTCCAGAATCGTATTGTACCGCTTATTTATTAGTTTTAACCTTTGTGCTGGTGCTATGATAAAGGTACCGTGGCAGATCGTGATTTTTAACCTTGTATACCTAACTAAAATCTGCATATATTTCTAGGATGTTTGCACTAAAATCAACCTACAAGTAGCAATAAGAATCTTGATAGGTTTCAAAAGGTTAAAAAAAAATGCATGTAAAGCCGTTGATCCCAGATACAAAGAACAAAGGATTATCCCAGATTCAAAGAACAAAGGATTAAGAGGAAGAGGAAATTATAAATAGGCCCAAAAGCCTCATGAGAGGAATGTTTAGTTGCAGTTACTCTTTGAAATATTTAACTCTGGAAAATTGCAATGTCCATATCTTCTCAAGAAAATTCATCTGTCTTCATATATTGGAGGTTCATTTTATCAATAGAGTTATGTTTAGTAAAAATTTTGCAATCTTGTATACTGCATTTGTTTTCCTAGTTTCAGGAATAGGTACTTTTGGTTGAATAGAAATTAGTTATTTTTCTTACATTTGAATTGCTTATCACCCCGTGACCAAGTTAAGATTATAACAGGAAGCACAAACAATTTTTTAAAACTCATTTCTTACATGATGGGTAGAGATGTTTGTAAAATTGACAAGGCCTATCATCATAGCTAACAATCTGTAGATGTCATTTTCTTGATAATAAGAGCTAATTTTGGTCGTAATTTTAATAATGTTTATCAAGCTTCTGACTTCCTCATATTCACCAATGAGAATGAACAGTGAACCTAGTTTTTTGATCTAGGATAGAAAATCTCATTAAAGTTCAAAACAATTGGCTATACGTGTGAAGTACTTGAAAAGTGCAACTTACATCTTTTATTTGGCTATTTTACTTAATGTCCATTCCTTTCATTCCTTTTAGAAATTTCATCCTATTGCCAAGATCCACATTCTACAACCTACCATCCGATCCAACCTGGTTGATTCATCCTCACAAGCACTAACTCATCCCACACATTAAATATTCGTAAATTTTTATATAAGCTTCTAAACATGACAAACTCATGCAAAGAATTGACTCTTTTTCCAAGCCTTTCAAAGCATGAATTTCAATTCCTATTCCAAAAAATTTGAAATTCCTCAATCAAAAGTCTAACAAAAATTGTTGGGTGTCCAAATACACAAACAAAAAACTAAGCGACATATGGACAATAATTCTTCAAATGTCATGGAACTAGATTTACAAAGCAAAATTGGTGAAACTACTAAAACTGCACCAGAAAAATAATCAGGTTACAAAAATTAATGTCTTGCAAAATTGAAAAAGAAATGAAGGGCAACCATACCAGGCAATCACACCAAGTGTATTGTATTTTGTAATGGTTGGGACAACATTCATAACCCAAGCTTTGTTCGATGTAAGTGCTGCTGCAAAGCTTTGTTCATGTCCATAACATTGTGATATCTAATCTCTCCAACATATTTGTTGATTCTTTTGTAGGCCTCCACGTGCTTCTTCCACCACTGTGTATCGTCATTATATGACTCAACCGTAACACTTGATAATGAACCACTGAGAACTCTAGGAGGAATAGCATTAAGGCACTTTGGAAACTTTTCTAAAATCCCTCCAGCCACATCACTAGCATGATTTACTTTAGGCATTCGTGTAGTGAATCTTTCCATTCTCTTATACCTGGACGATGAGCAAATTCTATAGAGTTTTATCAGATAAGCATAAAGTTTCAATCATATGACTAAAAATAGGCGACTGTCAAAGCAGTTCAAGAGAAAAACAGATTTATTTTTGCACTGCACTGCAATCTGAAGCCAACTATGAAAACATGGTTGAAAGATTCCTAATAATTTGATAGTTGAACCTAGCTGCAACACAAGATCAATTTATGCATGGTCATTGAAATGTAAAAGCGGACAAGAAAACTCACATGGCCTGAAAATGATGAAATCAAAATGTATCTTTGACATGTATTCAGGATGTAAAATTGCTAATCCCTTCATAAGAATATTGTAGGCATTAAATTCACAAGTTTTAACAGGTCAATAGTCATTCTATTATTTTGTTACAAAACAGTTCTCCCAATATCTATATCTATCAGAAAATTAGCCTGAAAAACAAACAGACTTTCTACTTCTACTTGGCAGCAATACAAGATTATATTTTTCATAGTCAGCCACACTGAATTTTTGGTTCAAACAAATCTTAAAACCACAATACACTTTGGAACACAGTCACTGTAAGACTGACGTCCAATTTAACATTTGGTCTGGTATTTAGACTTCTAAAGGGAAAAAAAACAATTAGAGGATTAATTACGAGGACAAAATTTAATAACTCTTTAAATATCATAACAACTTTAACTTCCTGCCTCAAGCCCAATAACATAAAACCTACAAGCACACTCTAGGAAGCACCAAAAAAAGCAGTACCTATCAAGGCCTAAGTATATATTCAATCCTAGACTTGAACTTAAGAAAACCTGATGCATTAAGGTTATAGTCCTGCCTGAGTATAAACGATACCTGGGTTACAAACATTGTTCATAAATATAGTCATTTTTTATTCACCATTAATAAATTTTTCAGAACAGATTTTAGCACACTGTAGATTTTGATTATGCTGTGTTATCAAATTAGGCTACATAAACTGTCTTCAAGTTTGAAAGTATGAAGTTTAGGTACTTTCCATTGATGATGTCTTAAACTACTGAGGTACCAAGAGAAAAACTTGCAGCAATAGAAAGTGTTTGTCCTAATCGTTTTGACAAATCCACTATATAACCATAATTTGCAGTAATGGAAGCAACAATTTCAAAAAAATTGGAGATGGGGTCCAAATAAAAAGGAACCTAATTGGAAATCGTCCTTCAATCGAGAACTATTAACAAGTCAGAAGCCCCAATGATATGAGCTACATTTACAAGCCACAGTGAGTTGCTCCTTCCTTAAAAATGTATTGAATAACATTTTGTGTTATCTGTGGGATAGGTACTATAGTTTTGGATTCTTTATAATTGTACAAAATTTGCAATCGCACAGGAGGGAGAACTTTGTTTCCTTTTGACTAAAAATGCAGAATACAAAGTCTTCAAACAGATATTAACTGCAATTGTTTTTTGTTACAACACATGCTTACGAGAAAACTAAAAAAAACTTCAAATAAAATCTATCATTTAAAACCCAACGAACTTGGAACAACCTATTTATAGTTTTAGTTACTCTGTTACACTTCTTGTGCACGTAAGTTTATTTTTTTCTTTGAAATATTGAAGCACGGTGTGAAGCATTTGATCACATTAATGGCTTCCAATGAGCGTAGAAATTCATTTGGGCTTACATGGGTAGAGCTGTGGGATTATTCATTCAACGACCAGGAGAAAACAGAGCAGAACAAGTCCGTGGTCATGACCAGATTAGCAGATTATAACAAAAAGATGAAATATGCTGTGTCTGTTGGGGCCAAAAAGGTTAAGGAAGGGACTTCGGCTGGTATTCATTGGGCCAAACATCAATACCACAAAAATTCCTAGAAGTGAAATGGTAGTCAGTGTCCAAAATTTGCAGAAGAAATGAGTGTTGGAAGGGCTTATGTGTGAACTCTTTTACTTCCGCTGAATTCTAGAGTAAATTTATATTGTATTAATTGCTGGGTCAAAGTTTTGAGTATGTTAAATGACTAAACCATGTCGAGGTATTGATTGAATTTACAAAAACCCAACAAAATTAGGAACGCCAAAAATTAACGAACTGCAAATATAATCAGAAAAGGCTGAATATTAAAACTTAAATGCACCGAGATCATTCGTAGAACCAGTGGCATGACAATGTGAGATAGAATAAGCAAGATGCTAATTTAATTAAGAAATAGAGTTTGACAAAAGTACCTCGTAATCGATTTCGGCCTCATCGCTGCCAAAAGCATTCGGCCTCATCGTTGCCATAAGCATTTTGATCGTAGTCTGGGCTGGATGCCTTTGTCGGCTGATTGTCTTGATCGTTGTCTGTCGTCCGCCGAGTTACAGCTTCGAGTTCTTCCTGGTTCTCCTCTTCTCATCAGGGGCTCAATTCTTCATTCTGTGGTCGTTCTTCATCGGAGAAAGCCAGACCATCTGATGAACTTCTACCGCTCTTGCCCATGGCTCGGCTCAGCTGCGGAGGACAGATCCCAGAATCTGTATGGAAAGCCTGAGTGCAAATTCGAAACTGTTTTCAGTAATAAGACTAAAAAAATTTCACAGCCATTTTTTCAGCCTTCTATCGGTGGATTGGGAAATTTTCCCTCCTAATGCACTTGTTCCCACCATTTTAACTTGTGGCAAAATTTGAGAGAGTGGAAAGGATTCCCCAATGTTTGAAAGTTCCTGCATTTTTTATGCAAAGATTTCCTCGCAAAGGTCACTAGAGCTTCTTGAGTCCTTGTTGGTCCACTCTAATAGGGAAAAGGTTCTCAACAAAGCAATGAAACATATCCGTCCTAATATATCATTAGTTTTACATATGAATATATCTCATTTATATAATATTATAATTTTATTTATTAATGTTTTTATTTTTATTTATTAAATCTTTTATTTTTATTTTATTTTTATGTGTATTTTAATTCTAGTTTTTAGTTTTATTTATTTATGAATGTATTTTTATTTATTGACTAAATTTTTTATTTTTATTTTATTTTGTAATTATTTATATTTTTTTGTTTTAGGTATAATTTAAAATAAAAATAATTTATTTTATTTTTAATTGTATTTTAATTCTAATTTTTTAGTTATTAATTTATTTATACATTAAATCTTTTATTTTTACTTTTACTTTTATTTTATTTTTATTTTTATTTGTATTTTTATTTATATTTATTAACTATATCCTTTTTATTTTTATTTTATTATGTAATTATTTTTATTTTTTGTTTTAGGTATAATTTAAAATAAAAATAATTTATTTTGTTTTTATTTTATTTTATTTTTAATTGTATTTTAATTCTAGTTTTTAATTGTATTTATTTATTAATTTATTTATACATTAAATCCTTTATTTTGATTTTGATTTTTATTTGATTTTTATTTTTATTTTTATATTTTTGATTTAGTATTTTTGACTTTGACTTTTTGACTTTTCACTTGATTCATGTTTATTTTGAAAGGGGTGTTAATTTAGTTTTTAGTTCTGATTTTATATTTTAACTTGTGATTTTAAGGTGAGGGTAGTTAGGTGTTTGGTTCTTTTTATATTTTATATTTTATTTTATTTTTATTATATATATATATATATATATATATATATACCATTTTAATTTTTATAAGGTTGGGTTAATTTTGTTTTTGTTTTTATTTTTAATCTTAATTTTGGACCGCTGGGTTTTGATCGTTGCTTCTCTCCTCCTGGTATAAATGTGTATGTCAGCTCAGCCAATTTTCATTATCGTGATGATGAATTACAGTTGGTAGTTCAAAACGCGTCGGTCCCTTAAAAAAAAAATTATGTGATGTCCCGGAAGAGTTATAATTATAATAATATTATAATTATATTATTGTTGTAGTTTTAATCTTTGTTGAGTTATAGAGTTAATGAATACATGTAAGTGTAGGTAATGATTTTAATGGAGGGTGATATAAGATTAATCTAAGGAAATTGTGTTGAGATTGCAACAAGATGATGAACTTAGTGGAAAGGAGTCGCCTTCACTAAGTGGGCCCGCAGGGTATTTTTGGCGCAAAGTCTATTTTTAGACTATGTATATTTTTAGACATATGGATCATGTTCTATGAGTTGCAGGATGCTATTTGTGGATGGTTGGTCAAGTCGGGAAAAATAGATGGACTTCAATTTTTAGACATACTGGGCAGAATCTATTTTTAGATTGCCAGTCTAAAAATAGATATGTCGAATATTATTAGCTCTTAATAATATTTGGACTCTAGACATTATCTTATCCTCTTGGAGCACTTCAGTTTGATGCCTGGATGTGGCACGTGCAGCTGACAGAAGGAATTACGCTATTCCTAGGGTTTAGTAGAGCTATTGCATGGTTGACTTCAGTTAGAACTCATGTGACAGAGTTTGGTGGAGTTGATGAGACAGTTAATGGAGTTGTGTTCAGTTTAACTTAGTTGAGCTAGTTGTATCTAGTCTAACTGATTGATACAATTAGTGAGAGTAGTGTGAATTAATTATTAATTAATTCACTAATTATTAACTCATAAATCAACTAAAGAATACATCAGTTAACTGCAGTGCATGGACAGTTTCAGTGGAGACCAGTGAAGAGGTAGGTGAAAGAGCAAGTGTGACTATCAGTTGTGACTATATTGGTGCATGAGATTTGCACACACATTGATCGAGAAGCCAATGAGGATTGCACAGTACATACTGGTGGGATTTGAACCTTGATCTCATGATTATCCATATTGGATTGCGCAGTAGAGGCTGGCTAACAGGTGGAGCAGATTGGAGCATGTGTTTTGTATGATATGAGCTTGTGTAGTGTGTAACAATTGGAGATAGTGCTAAGAGCTTGTGAGGAGTTTGTACTATGATTGTTACATGATCTCTATCATTATAATATACAGATAGTTGGGGGTTTTCGACTTTAAGCTTTCCCATAAATACTATGTTTATATGTGTGATTGTTTATGTTTTTAGTGTGCGCATGCGATTGTTTAATTTCTGCAAATTGATGATCAATAGTAGAAGAGGTTATGTATTATGCATGAAGCTCAAATAGTGTGTAATCAGGATAATCTCGGTGAATAATTTAAACAGTTATTCAAATTTCTACAAATTGAAAAACGGAGAGGGTCATAAAATCAATACAAAGATCTTCATAGGGTTTAAGGGGCATCAAGGTGGTAGGATATTGCAATTAAGAGAACTATATAACAATTTAGGAAATATTGATACAAATTGCACATATGTATATGTTGTGGTGCAAATGTAACAATGTTTTTGAAATTCTTTTGTAAGGTATGACAATGGTCAAGTTTGCCATGTTTTTTAAAAGTATTTTGTGTACGTAATGGTGGAGTAAATGGCTTATGTTAGGAGGGATGAGGTTGAACCCCAACAAATACAAGCAAGGAGATCAATCTAGTAATGTTGGTGGTGTGGATCAATGAACATTGGGCTATTTAACTTGCTTTCACATACATTCATTTTTTGGATTGAAATTGTTTTGATGAACACAAGAAAGTGGAAATTAATTGATTTTAGACATTGGAATGTGGTAGAAGCATCTCAAAAGTTATGAAAGCACCACTTTAACTCAATAGTCACAACTAAATGGTATCTATTCTATGAAAGTCACTCTAGACTTGGACCTAAGCCTATCTTAAATAAACAACCCCCTTAAGAAGGCAATTCGGCCCATGAGGGGTGAACATGTCACATGGCAATATTGAACACTTGTGGGGGAACAATAACACACTATTTTCACCCACCAAGCAATAAGAAAGCCCCCATCAATATTGGTATGCACTACTTTAAATGGGTTGACTGTCCTTGGATGCCTCAAACAATTGTATTGAATGTATGTGATGTTAACTAAGTTAACCATTAAAACGTGTCTTCACTAATGGTAACAATATTTGCACACTATTTATTTCAATGAACATTCAAATGAGGCTTTACTACTTGTAACCAACCATACATGTAGTTGATCAGCTTGACCAACCTAACACGCTTGTACTAGTGATAACTAAAAGGTACATGTTGGTAATCGGGTGACCAATGTGGTATGCCTCAACATTCGTAATTGAACATAAATGTTGTTGATGGGGTTGACCAGCCTAACATACCTCTCGCAATTGTAGTTAAACATGCATGTTGATAGGGTTAATCTCCGAGATAGTGTTAATAAAAAATAGATGTTAATAACCAACCTAACACATCACTAACAATGACAATGGAATGCGCATGTCAATAAATAAACTAATCGAAATGACATGTTGTTCATTAAGATGATTGACATGACACACAACTCGCTAAGCTGACCAACTTGACAAACTATTGGTTTTGTCAGTGAACTAAAATGCCTTTTATGAACACAACCAAATGTGCATGATGTTGAAAAAGTAAAATAACCTGACATACCTTTAACAATAGTAACAATGTGTGAAATTTGTGGATTGGGAAAACCAAACTAACATACCTATGATAACCAGAATCGACCATACATGCCTATTGTGATCAACCCTTCACGAGTTCCATTGATTTCGTGCAAAATTAAGCATGACATGCAACTCTTAGACTAACTTTGATACATATACAAATTAAGCTTGTATTTACTTGTTAGAATTGTGTTAAAGTGTTTCCCCTTTAAATGTCACAAGTTTTAATCCAAGGGAAATTAAGGTATGTATACCTCCATGGATTAAATAGTTAAATCATTGCATGAAGGGCATCAATTATCCCACGAACAAGGGGGTCTCACATGCCAATTTAGCATCTACCTATATTATAACTTTATATTAAATACTATTATTATTTTCTTGTGTTAATATGAGTGCTTTTAATATTTAATATATAGTTGAGTAGATTACCCCTTGACTAATTAGTGAAGTAATATTGGATGAGAGAGTTGTAAGGTTGAAATTTCTATACCTTGTGTTAATTTGGGTGTCTGTATCATTTCAATGAAAAATTGGATTTCGTACATATCCATGGATCCATTAAAGGCATTTACACATGCCAACCAAAGACATTCAATAGTTGGGTTAGAACTAGCGGTTGGGAGGAGTTCATTATCATATTCATCCAAAGGTTTCCATACTAGAGAAATTAGGGCATGTGTTTGATTTATGGGCTAATGTTTGAATGATATGAGGAGACGAGTTAGTGCAAGTCCTTATTATGGTAAGGCCCTGCACTTGTTCCTCTATTTCTTAAAGTAAACTTGAAAGAAGTGATTACAAATATATGATACATGACATTAAACATTTACACGAGATGCAACTTATTTCATGTTCAATAGTTTTTTCCTTTAAAAAATAAATATATGGTACCATGATATAATATAGTAATTCACCAACATTGATGACAAATGTTATGTATGGTGAATATCATCCACCATAAACTATGATTATTAGCCACTCTGACACCCCTAAGTTTATGGTCACTCATTGAACATGACTTCAAGAGTTGTTTCGAGCTTCGTAAAATTGTTCTTTCCCAAAAGACTGACAAGGATGTCTCATCACTTTAGCATTTTTTTTTCTGCGTATTTCATCAAATTCTTTGCAACCACATGTTTATGTCATCCTTAATTAACATTTCAATTCCACATGTTTTCTTATTGCGTATTTTAAAGGGTTTCCTCCATTCTCATGGCAGACACAGAGTTTCATTCATGGGTCCTTCTGTGTTTTGGGGAGAATCTCATTACTTGTAGTGGTTTCTCTGATCTAAATCAATACATGGCAAGTGTGGTATGATCAACCAAAACATATTAACACCTAAAAGGCCATCGATTTCGAGTTAATCCCTGCCGTACGCCATGGTAATTTTTTGGTTTGAATAACTTTTGTTAATGAATAACATCATTGTGAGTAAAAGGGTAATGCGGTTTGGATTGGAATTTTCTTGTTGCATTAGGGGGTTAAATGGGTTAGGGGTTACGGGTTAAGGGTTTAGAAATTTAGGGTTTAGGGGTTAAATGGGTTAGGGGTTTGGAAAGCACTACCGATGAGACTGACATGAATGGAAAGCACTACAAATTTGGAGAGAGTAGAAAATACTAGGATGATTTAAAGGATAAGCTTGAAGAATGTTACAGTGATTAAACAACTGAAAGTTGTCCCAAACAAACAGTTGATAATGTGAAACCTTCTTCTATACCAGTCAAGAAATACTACACTCAAGTGAGAGCAGGAAGAGGTCAAGCGACCAATAGGCATAGCCTGGTGGAGAGGGTATGGTTCCCTCTTTTTAATGAAAGATTTGATTTACATTTTGTATATCGAAGATTAAACATTTTAATCTTGCTAACAAGGGGGAATTAACCCGATTGTAGGTCCCAACTAGACTTTCTCTCATTTGGAATGGATAATCCCAACGAGTTTTAAGGACCGTTATAAGGTTTAGGGTAATAATGAGTTAGTGGTTAAGGGATTAGGGATTAGGGGCTTAGGGCTTAGGGGAATAAGGACTTACGGTTAAGGGTTAGGGGATTTAGGCACATTTAGGGGTTAGGGGAATAATGAGTAAGTGGTTAAGGGATTAGGTATTGGGGTTAGGGGAATAACGAGTTAGTGGTTAAGGGGTTAGGGATTCAGGGGTTAGGGTTAGGGGATTTATGCGCATTTAGGGGTTAGGGGAATAATGGGTTAGTGGTTAAGGAATTAGGGATTAGGGGCTTATGGGTTAGGGTATTTAGCATAGTTAGGGGTTAGGTGAATAATGATTTAGTGGTTAAGGGATTAGGTATTAGGGGCTTAAGGGTTAGGGGATTTAGCATTTAAGGATTTTAGGGGTGAGGGGTTAATGGGTTATGGGTTGAGAGTTACTAGCTTCACATTAGCAATTCATGTGAAAAATAATTGTGCATTGGAGTTCAAAGGTTGGTGGAAGGACAAGGCAAGGGAAGATGAGGGAGCCCAACATTAGACTCTTAAATATGGTTTGGTGTTGTTCCTGATGGTGACCTATGAAGAGGAAGTGTAAACGTCGCGGGAAGGTTTATAGAGGGAGTTTCTTGTGTGTGCTTGTCATTGGAATTTGCTAGTGTGGTGTGTTCAATTGGTCCCTGCTGCTCGGATTCTGGGTTGAGGATAGGAAGTTGAAGGGAAGTGAGATCACTCGTTTCCATTTTTCTTGGCTTTCAGTGAGCCTGTTTTTTTGTTATAAGAGAGAAAGATAGAATTTTCAGTCCAAGAAACCTTGAGGGTGGTGGCAGAAAACTAGTTCCTTTTCCAAATTTCGTGCCCTCTAGCATGGGTGTGACGGTGTTTGGTGGATTAATGTGTGGTCTCTATGTGGATAATTTGGAGACTGGTCACTGCCTTAGAGGGAGTTATGCTCAAGTGTCGGTTAATTTTTCATCGTTTGTTGTTCAATTTCTTGTGTTGGTTTGTTGGGTGATGGTATTTGGTTTTGCTTGTGGTGGAAGTCTTTATCTGGTAGTGGGAGGTGTCTCTGTGCTTCCAACTTGTGGTGGTGGGAGACAAAATTTGTCTCCTTCATTAGTGGTGTTTGTTTTCTATAGTGGGGGCTATGGTCTCTCGACTCTGCACATGGTGGGGTTCCTCGACCTTAGCGAATTATGAAGCCCCTGGTGTGGTGTGGGTGTTCTCCCTCCCCTATCATCCATGGCCCTGTCGGGGTGGCAGACTCAAAAATAATGATGGCAACTCCACGCCAAGGTTTAAACACTATGGGGCATGCATGACTCGCTAGTGTTGGTGCGCCTGGGGATGGTGGAGGAGGTGAGGGGGAGGATAACAGAGGTGGGGGTTTGAGGGGCCAAAAGTAGAGTCGTCGGGGCGAAGGAGGCCATGGTAGAAAGGGGAATCATGGGTTTGATTGATTTGAGGTAAATGAGGGGTAGGTTATCCAACATTGTTTCCTAGAGAATGGTCATGCAATTATCAACAACCTGATGGAAAGAGTGGACACAACTGAGAGATTTTGTCGTGAGGAGCATGCAGAGCAGATGGAAACATTGCAATAAATGCACTATTTACAGTGCCAAGTTCGGGAGAGACTGGTAATTGTTTGGCGAGGCCAAAATCAACTCACTGAGAAAGTAGAAAAGCTAGAGACTTGGTTGGCGCACTTTGAAGGGCACGGTTAGTGTGAGTTTTGTCCTCCACCGCATTTAGGAACAACCCCAGACAACCTTGCATCCATCACGTTGGACGATTAGTATGATATTTGGTGTTCTTTATGTTTTATATGTGTTTTGGTGCCTCTGGCCCAACCGTTTATGGACAATGTCCCTAGTCCCTCTTTTGCATTATTTTGCATCTGGTGCAATTTTTTGTCAACAAATCTAGTTGAGGCAAGACCACCTGCTTTGTAACTAGCTATATGTACTCCTTTTTTCCTACATGAATATAACACTGACTTACAAAAAAACAAAAGTTCATAAATCATTAAAAATTAATTAAGTTTCATACTTAAATTAACAAATTTTCATACCTATTTACTAAATAGGTCTATAAATATATATTGTAGGTTTATCTATTTAGTATTTATTAAATGTAAATATGATGATTTAATACTAGATTTAACTCGTGAACTCACATGTTTAACATAATAAATGTTATATTTATCTAGTTATTAAATTTAAATATGAAGAAACCTTAGATTTAAAACAACTCACACTTTTAACATAAATCGATGAAGCTTAAAAATTAAACTTTATGGCCAAATATTAAATATAATAAATATAAATATAAATTTAGCTATCTAATTAATATTACCTGTAATAAAATTATAATGAAGGCATTGGTGTAAAGTTGATAGATGATACATGCAATTATGTTAATTGTAGATGAATCCATCTGCACTGTTAAACTTTAGAGACAAAAGGGTATTCATAATTTTAACACTGTAAATTTAGAGACCCCTTTGTCTCTAAATTGTAACACTGCAAATGGATTCAAAGACACCTATAGTGAAATGTAACACTTTGGTACCAAAATTTCAAATTTCCATATATGGAGTGACACAATTAAAAATTAATGATATAAATGACTAATTCATATACTTGTTGTACTTGTTATTTGGCCATATTTTTATTCTTGGACTATAATAGTCATTTACATTAATCATTATTAATTTTGTCACTTATTATCTAGTCATATATTTTAATACTAGACTAAATTAGTCATTTAAGTTAGTCACTTTTACTTTAGTCACTTATTATCTAGTCATATATTTTATCCCTTGACTAAATTAGTCGTTTAAGTTAGTTGCTTTTAGTTTAGTCACTTATTATCTAGTCGTATATTTTATTCCAAGACTAAATTAGTCATTTAAGTTAGTCATTTTTAGTTCAGTCACTTAAAATTGCTCAAATTTAGTAGTAATTCACTTGAAATAATTGTGGTGACTAGCATTTTTAGTCACCTAGTCATTAATTTCATCATTTTTTACTAGTGTTATCCATTCCCTCGCACAGACTGCGTCTAAGTCTTTTCAGGTAGGTTTCCTAAGTTCTATCATTGATTTGGTTCAGTTCATCTTTAAAGGGTCGGTTATTTCTCTGTTACTGACTTATGTTCCTTCCAAGATCATCGACACAACCATGATGAAGACATCAAAGATAGATTCATGGACTACATATTCAAAAACGAAGTTGAAGAACCTTGAATCAACAAAATATATATTGAAGTATTAACTTCAATATCCAGTAGACAACTTCACAACACTAGTCAGCACAGGACTTGCATACATATGGACCTCTTGGGATCCCTCTTTAGAATTTGCGAGAAATTGTGCTTCCAGCAATGTCAATGTTGCAAAAAATCTCTAATTGGGCACACTATTCATGCTCTGGAAAATGGTGTTAAGGTACATTGTGTGTCATTATAAAACCTAAGAGATATTGTAGATTTCTTGCTAGAAATGGACCATGAGGTGGTTAAGGTCTTATTGGAATACAAGGAGGACATATGGAAAAATCAGGATTTGTTTTAACTGGTTGAAGAGTATTTCGAAAATAGTTTACAAATGCTGGATTTCTACATTGTGCTAGATAACTGTCTGAAAAATTCTAAGAACAACCAACTATTTATTCAAAACACCCTTCAGCAGATTCCATCAAAATGACCACCTTTGGAAGCCCAGTGTAAGAAAATGCTAGAAGAACTGACAAATTTTAAGACTGTCCGTAGCCCATTCTATGGATATTTCTTCAAGCATTTCGATTATTTTTATGAAATGCACACACAGATGTTAGGGAAGCTTCAGCTGCATAGGAAAGAGCTTGACAAGAAACTGAGGCAAGTTAGGGCTTGGAAAAATGATCAAGACTAAGAGGAAGAGATATTTCGGTTTCTAAAGCCTATAAATTCTAAATTATTATAACACTCTCTCTGATCCTTGAGGGTGCTGGTTGGGAATTATTAAATTCTATCTAAGGTTGAAACTTGACAAAGTATCGATGTTTTAGAGTGCTAAAAAATCTATGAGCAATGGTTGCAGAGCAGAGATCGAGGAAGAGAGTACCTATTGTTTGATGAGCGAAGTGAATTTCATTGAGCAGAAGCCTATGGTCTCTAGCTGCAGGTGCCAGAAAAATTGGAATGGGTGGTTTGTGCCACATAGCACATAAAACCAGTAGCAAATAAAAGCTTGGAAGAATATAGAAAGAGTAGAGAGAAATACAGACCTAATAGGAAAAGAACGATGAGCATTGTCACCACTATTTTTGGAATTTGTTCGTCGTGGAAGTTGAAATACCAGGCGTTGTTGGGCTTTTTGTCATGAAGAGTAATGAGAGAATTAATTCAGGGTCCCTGCATGTAAGTGCTATAAGGGATCTCTTGGAATAATATCATGATCCTAGCCGTCAACATGGGAGTGGAGCGGAGAGTGGAACTCCTGCATTATTTAATGCCATTAAATAGTATAACATGCTGGATAAAGTTAAATAGTATAACATGGTGGATACACTACTACATGTGGGGTGTTTTAAGACATTTTTTTCAGACATAAGAAATCTTTTGTCTTAAAAAATCACTTTTAATTTTAGTTATTTTATATTTAAATTTAATATCAATTGAATTGTCTTAAAGATAAAATTTAAGACAAAAATAGTGTAATACAAAGATATTTTGAGACAAAACTTTATATTTAAGACAAAAACGATTTGAGACAAAAATATTTTAGACAAAAACAATTCGAGACAAAAAAATTAAGACAAAAAAATTTATAGCAAAACTTTATATTTAAGACAAAAACAGTTTGAGACAAAAACATTTTGAGACAAAACTTTATGTTTAAGACAAAATCACTTTGAGACAAAAAAAAAAATTAAGACAAAAACAATTTGAGAAAAAAATATTTAAGAATTTTTTTTTTATTTAAGACAAAAGCACTTTGAGAAAAAAATATTTAAGACAAAACTTATATTTAAGACAATGGTGACTTAAGACAATGACAATTACGATGAAACCCATTTAAGATAGTTAGAAATTAAGATAAAATCATTAGCATTCAGAAGTTTGCATTGAAATATCCATGAGTGGATAGTGTATAATTATATTTTTTATTTTTAAAAATAGATATTCAAACCACATGAAATTTGATCATGTCATGATATTTATTTATTTTATGTTATATATATTTTTTTCATTAAACCATATTCTAAAAATATAATAAATAAATAGATAAAAAAATATTATTTTTTGGTTGGCCACTCAAGGGGATTTGAACTTTGAATCTCATGTTTTAACATAATATAACTTCATAACAAAGTGATTGTCAATTGAGTTACATTAATCCATGAACAAAAATTGTTTATTTTTTAAATATGTGCAAAAATTTAAACTAGCAATTGCACCAGATGTTGCAATGGAAACACTGTAAGGCATGAAATAGAGAAGAATCTTAACATATAAGAAATCATTGAATGATAAAAATTAGTAAACAAAACACCATTCAAAAAAATATTCAATGAAGGAGGCTCATTAGGTACAAGGGATGAAAATTTGGATTTCAAATAGTAAATTGGCATTTGACATTCACCTATGAAACATCAGATTATTCAAAAAATGTTATGGGCACAATAACATAAATAGATTGTTGGGGTTATAGAAATGATGCACTTGAGTGAGTTGTTGAGGAAGTATTTCCTGATGAAGGAGAATGTAGTGGTCCTTGAGGGAGACAAGTTTTCAGCTTAATGAGTTGGGGTTGTTGTTAGCTCACAACAAAAAAAGCTCTCTTTTAGCACCATAAGTTAGCACCACTTATGTTATGTGGTGTTAATGTGGTGTAAATGTTTATGTATCATATTAAAAATGGAGTATATCACCATAAGTTAGCACCACTTAAGCTATGTGGTGTTAATGTGGTGTAAATGTTTATGTATTATATTAAAAATGAAGTATATCACCATAAGTTAGCACCACTTAAGTTATGTGGTGTAAATGTTTATGTATTATATTAAAAATGAATTATATCACCATAAGTTAGCACCACTTACGTTATGTGGTGTTAATGTGGTGTAAATGTTTATGTATCATATTAAAAATGAAGTATATAATCACCATATTTGACGGACAAGTTAGCACCATTCTTACTATGTGGTGTTAAAGTGAAATAATTTTTTATTGATCTTATTGGAAGTGGAGTATATCACCATATATTTAAAGAAGTGGTGTATGCTATATTGTCAAGTTCTATAAAGTAGGGTAGTTAACTTTGTGTATGCCATGTTGGCATGTACAAGTGGATTTATTAATGTGAACTGCCACCATAACTATAAAAAAAAATTACAAATATTTAAATTATGAATATATAAATTAGAACTAAACTCACAAATATTTATTTTATAATATTTATTTGTTTGTCATGTTTACATGTAAAACTAAAATTCAAAGTAATTGTTTTCTAAATATTATATTTCAATTATTTACTTTTTATATTATTCTCATTTGCACCATAAATACAACAAATTCAAAGTAATTGTTTTTTGAATATTTTATTTCAACTATTTAATTTTTATATTATTCTCATTTCGCACCATAAATACAACAAATTCAAAGTAATTATTTTCTAAATATTTTATTTCAATTATTTAATTTTTATGTTTTTCTCATTTTGCACCATAAATACAAAAAATTCAAAGTAATTGTTTTCTAAATATTTTATTTCAATTATTTACTTTTTATATTATTCTCATGAGAAAATAAATACACAAAACCATAATACATAATTATTTATTTTATGAAGAGGCCTCCCCCACGAATCCTTAGGGTTTCCGCAACCCTGCAACGAAGTCGCTAGAGCTCCTCTCTGCTCTCCTGGCAGCCTTGATCTAACTCAGCTGTGCCCCTTCAAAGTCTGACTCTGACTTCTTCACATGGCACCTCCTTTGGGAGGGGCGGGATCCTCCCCCCCTCCTAAAATCCCCCTTATGACTCAACCAATCTGACCACTTTTGTTCAAATACCAACCCCTGACACAGCAAGACTGCAGGTAAACTCCAATAATGCACAAAACGACACGAAGGACTCACAAACTACATCAGATGCACATTCGAAAGTATCCTCTACTACATGCATTCCGATATGAACATACCGCATCAAAATAGATCTTCCAAGACATCGAATCAATGGGCATATCTAGTACATGAAAGATCACGCCCTCATCAGCAAATTTATAGGCCTCTGGCCGACCGAAAAAGGCTTCAGGGATGGATCGCTTCAAAATGGAAGCCTAAAGGACATGTTACCCTACAGTTTGGTCCAAAAGGATTCTTCATAGCCATCTTCAACTGTCTGGAGGAAAGAAATCATATTTTTGATGGAGGACCATATTTTTTCATTTCAGCAGGCCTATATCTCAGAGACTGGATTGAAAGATTCAATCGAGACAAGGAAGACTTTAACTGGGCACCATTCTGGATCCACATGTATTCTTTACCCTTGGAATACTAGGATGAGTAAACCCTAAAATATATTGGCAATGGATTAGGGGAGTTTATCAAGATCACGAAATAAACCAAGCTCAGACGATATACCTCTTATGCGAGGATTTGTTTCTACATGCATCTCGCCAAAGCCCTCACTGACTTGGTAAGCCTCTTCCATGACGACTTTGAATGGATTCAAAATATAGATTATGAACATGTTCCCTTTCGATGCAGAAAGTGCCATGAACATGGCCATATTTTCAGAGATTTCCCTTTGAATACCCCTCCCAAAACCACCCCTACTTCAAAAAGCATGGATGCAAAAGGCTTCACCAAAGTCCCCAGTTGGAAAAAGCACACCAAAAAGTCCTCTGCAACTTTCCAAGCACCCAAAATTCCTTCCACTAGCAACAACTTTGAAATCCTAGCCACCCATCCAACCTCGGAAGGTGACCCCTTGCAACCCTCTTCAGATAGCCCCATCTCTGATATTCTTGACCCCAAATTCAAGCCTCAAAAGACGCCCATGTCTCTCTCTCCTTCTATACCCCACGCATACACCCCCATAACGAACAAGGACAAAGATATCGTTATCAGAGTTCTCAGATGGAGATAGACGAAAATCTCCCCTCAGCCTCTCAGACAAATGAAACCAAAGAAGACAAGAACACGCCTACTCATATGGAAGAGGAGCTAGAGAGAATTGATCTAGGTGATGTGGAAAACCTAGCCCTGGATCTTGCTTGCCATCGAAAGGCTTACAACAAGATTCCCCTCAGGAAAATCGACAGCCTTTAAGTCACACTCTTCTATGCACAACAAAGAAACTCATTAGGCATTCAAGTGGGTATCCACTAGGATGGGAAAAAGATAATCAAAGATTCAAAAAGAGAGGGCACAAGTCAGATCTGCAAAGAACAATCATAGTAGGAGAAATTATTGTTGAATCTAGGAGGTATCCCAAGTTGACTAAGTTCTATCGACAGATCTCCCATAGTTCCCAATGAAGCTAATCTCTTGGAATTTAAGAGGGCTAAACAACCCCTCCAAACACCAAATGATTAAAAATATGATTCAACAATACAAGCCAACAATAGTCTTCCTTCTGGAGACCAAATGTAACAGCAATGCTCTGGATTCCATACTCACCAAGTCATGGTTGGGTTGTATATCAGTGGTTGTTTACACCTCTGGAGCTTCAGGAGGTTTAGCCATAGATTGGAACCCCCAAATTATTTCTCTGTCTAACTTTCATGCTTCCCACAATTTCATCCAAGGCACATTCCATTTGGTTGGCTCCAATTCTCATGGGCACCTCACTAATTTCTACTTCCCCTAAGACCCTCAATAAAAAATTTCCCTGCTTTCCACAATCACCATCCTCAACTCCTCTAGATGCCATCCTCTCTAGATATGTGGTGGATAATTCAATATGATCACCAAATTGGAGGAAAAAGTGGGAGGTAGAATTAGGCTTGAGACAGACAACACTTTCTTCAAAGATTTTATAAAAGTCAATTGGTTGATTGATCTTTCCTTCTCCAATGGTATACATAATTGGACCAAAAAGAGAGGCAGCTCACAAAAAATCACCTCCGGATTGGATCAATTCCTCATCTCAGACAATGCTATGGACTTGGGGGGGGGGGGGGCTTTCACTCCTGAATTTTTCCCTTGGCTGGATCTGATCACTAGCCAATCCTCCTGTAATGGTCTCGTCTTGGAATAGCCAAAAAAAGACCATTATGTTTTGAATCCTTCTGGCTTGCCCACCCAGATTTCAAAGAAATGGTAACCACGTGCTGGAATAGCTTCTGCCCTCCTGAGGGATCCAAAACGTTCCAGTTTTAGTAGAAGCTCAAACACCTAAAATTCAAACTCAAAAAATGGAATCAAATCAGCTTTGGGAACATATTTTCTAATCAAAAGGAACTTGAACAAAAAGTGTTTGAGTTACAGCAATGCATCATCAAAGAAGGTAGATCGGATGCCTATGCAGCCCTGGAAAGGAGTCTCCTTACAAAACTAGAGGAGCGGCGTCAACAAGAGGAAATCCTTTGGCATCAAAATTCTCAGATCTGTTGGCTTAAAGAGGGGGAGAAAAACACCAGATTCTTTCATCGATCCACCATTCAAAGACGCATCCATAATAACATCACTTTCCTCAACAATAGTCAGGGGGAATGACTTGAGGAACATGAGGACATAGAAAGGGAACTCCTCAGCTATTACCAACACATTCTTCAGGAGCCAGTTGGGAATCGGAGGCAAGCCATAAATAGGATAACTCAGCACATCCCAAGGCTAATCACCGAGGAACACAACTCTATGTTACTTAAACTTGTTTCTCTTCAGGAAGTTGAGCAGGTAATGGCTCAAATCAAACACGGAAAATCCCCAGGTCCTGATGGATTCACAGTGAAATTTTTTCACTTCTTCTGAGAGAAGATCAAATTGGAAGTTTGGGATTTAGTTGAAGAATCAAGGACTCTGCACTGGATTCTTCCTTCTTTTAATACAACCTTCCTTTCCCTCATTCCCAAGGAGGAGAATTCAAGTAATCTGGACAAGTATAGGCCCATTTCATTATGCAATGTCATATAAAAACTTATCTCCAAAGTCATCGCCAATAGAATCAAACCTCTGCTCCCACTGCTCATCTCTCCAAAATAGATTGGCTATGTTGAACGTCTCCAAATTCTAGATGGTATAATTCTCACTCATGAAGTGATCCATTCATTGAAGCACCTCAAGAAGTCATGTATGCTTTTAAAACTGGATCTTTCTAAAGCATTTGATAAATTAAGCTGGGAATACATCAATCAAATGCTTCTTTCTTTTAGATTCTGTCCTGCTTGGACCAAATGGATCATGCATCTCATCACCACCCCTAGGTTCTCCATCTTGCTCA
Organism: Pinus albicaulis; assembly: GCA_034641835.2. Taxonomy (NCBI): domain Eukaryota; kingdom Viridiplantae; phylum Streptophyta; class Pinopsida; order Pinales; family Pinaceae; genus Pinus; species Pinus albicaulis. The sequence continues at coordinate 853,532,246 of CM076574.1, forward strand.
ATGGTAACCCCTTCACTCCCTTCTCTTTGACTCGAAGCATTCATCAAGGGGATCCCCTCTCCCCTTTCATATTTCTACTCATGGCAGAAGGGCTTGGCCATCTCATTCATCATGCCGCCTCCATCAAAACTCTAAGGGGTCTCTCCCTTCATGATAATCAGATCATAACTCATGAAAAATTTGTTGACGACAACATGATTTTTGGTCATCCTTCAGTTCAAGAAGCAAGCTCGCTCAAATATTTTTTGGACACCTTCTTTGAAGCCCCTGGCACTACCATTAACGCTGGAAAATCCCAAATCTTCTTTTTCAACACGCCTGCCCTAATTGAATGCAACATAGCCCGATTCTTGGGGTTCTACATAGCTTCTCTTCCTTCCAAATACCTCGGAGCTCTGCTCATTGAATCTGTAATCAAACACTCCTCCTGGAAAGAGCTCCTTGATAAAATTGAGGCCCACCTCTCCTCTTGGACTTATAGATCTCTCAACATTGCTAGCAGATGTTGGGCCGTGAATACGACCACTTTTTAACACTGATTTCATCCATTTTTACTCTTATTTATCATGTGATTTATTATAATTTATCATATAAATCCATTTTATAATGATTTATGCTCTTATGGATGAATATTGTTTCTTCTCCTTTATTTTTAATAAATGGATGATTATTATGCATGATTTTATCAATGATGGTTTATTAATATATTTTGTAACATCACTCACCATTTTAGCCTCCAAGATATTTTCCAGAGTGTAGATTTGATCTCTAAATAATTATCAAATATTCCAACTTAGAAATTCACTGGAATAAGAAGTGACAATTTTGCGGTTGAGATTCTGGGCAAATGAAGAAGAATCTGGAAAATCCAGAACATCGGTTTTGTCTAGAACGGTCCAAATTAACTTTATTCACAGAATGGTTTGCCCAAATTCGGCATGTATTGAGAGAAACTTAGGGTTATTTGAGCATGATTTTCTCAGATTTGTTGTTGTGGCTGTCCTCCAAATTATCTCAGCTGCAAATCCAAATTCGACTTGCTCTTGTTGAAAGATGGATGGAAATCTATTTTCTTATTGATCAATTGGTTAGGAAAAATCCAATATTGTTATGAGAGATCATATTTACTATTTAATTTCTCCTCTTTGTGATTATAAAGGAGAGCATGTATTATGTATTGAGGGAGGATGGAGGAGAGATAGAGAGAATTCCTGTTGTATTTATACAATTCCTCATCGACTCTCATTGATTAAATAGAGATCGACTATTTGTAAACGCTGTTATGCATGATTAATACAAGCATGTGTTGTCGTTTAACTTCTTAGTTCTACAGTAGCTCAGCGGCGTTTCACCAGTGGTTGAGGGCCCGACCCTGGTGGATCGATCCACTGTTTGTATCTCTACCTTTTCATTATTGTTGTGAGATAGTTCATATTTTCTTTTGTTACAGTTTTCAAGTTAATCGGTTTGTTGTTTAATTGCTTTGATATTAGTGTGTTATATTAATGAATCGCGTTGTTGTTCTTTTATTATTTAACAAGAATCTCAACACTGTATAATTTATCTTGTTAATAACTTAATATAGCTTCACTGTTCTATTTCCATTATGGTTTCATTCCACTTGTTGTTCCGTTTGATTGATATTCATTACAGATTGTTGTTCAATAGGATCGGTTATTCGATTCCATTAATTAGAGTTTGTTGTTTAGATTTATTAAATAGGATTCGTTGTTTAATTCATTTAATTACAGTTTGATGTCCATTTACTTTTATGTTCATTTCTGTTGATTAATTGCAAAGAGTTTTCCTAGTTTACTTTCAATAGCATCTTTAGTTCAATTTCTATTTCCTTTTAATTTCTTTAAAGTAGGACTGTCAACTATAGAGAACATTGGTTATTCCTTCCTCGTTCCCAGATTGATTGTCTTGTTCCAGTTTGATTTCGATTGCATCAATTTCTATAGGAATGAGTTCTTTCTACTGTATCCTCGATTGATGTTTTCTGAGTGAATAGTTGGATTTCAGAGCATTTGAGTTTATGTTGTTGTAGTTAGATTTCTTTTTCAAGCATCCATTTACTCTTGCATTTAGAACACTGTACTACATATTGAGGAGCATTACTCTTGGATAAATTGCTGCCTCAGACTGAGTACACTCTTGAAATAAAAATTCGTTCCCAGATTGATAATTAATGTAGGATAAATAGGCGTTAAAAAGACACCTTTTATACCTCAACATTTTAGCGTCGTTGCCGGGGAGAGTGTATGCCATTTAGAAAGAGTGATGCATATTTAATTTTTTCTGCTTGGGAAGAATTGGGTATTAAAGATGGAAGGTAAGAACCTACGCACCAAGCAAGAAACACACTTGTTCACTGACCTGCTTCACAGTAGAATTGAGTGAAAACTTAAGGTAGGAATGAATGCTTGCATTTTCTTGAATTTTAGAGGCAGAATTTTTGAAAAAAAATCTTGTAATTCCACTCGAGTGGTGATGTAAGCACCACCCATTTCATTAACCAATTGATAGGAACATTTTAAGGAGGATCCTCAAAGAAACACATGAATAACATCTTCTATTATAGTGAGAAATGGCTCACATTGCAACTTTTGAATTCCCTATCAAAGATCTAGGAGGAGTAACACAAATGCACATAATTCCCCCATTGTCTCTACTAAATTTTCATGGTTTAACAAATGAATATCCAGATAAATTCTTATTTGAGTTTGAAATAATTTTTAGAGGATATGATTATTGTACTAATGATGAAATATTGAAAGCGTTTCCTCTTACTCTTAAAGGAGAAGCTCTCCGATGGTTCATGAGCCTAGGTGGGAACTGCATCCAAACATGGGAGGACATGAAGAACATATTCTTGAATAATTACCAAGACTATTGCAAATCCAATGAAGATATTTTCGGTATGATACAAAGGGAAGATGAAAGCTTGGAGGAATATGTAGAGCGATTTCGATATAACCTTCAAAAATCAAAGCATAAGCATTTGGAAAAAGAGATCTTGAAAACACTCCTTCTTAAAGGAATCAAAGATGAATTTTTAGAACTCTTAAATGTGATAGGAAAAGGTGATTTTTTTCAGTTATCATATGATGATGTTTGTGAATTGTGCATAAGGTATTCAAGATGAATCTTCAAGGCTGGTAAGAATTCTAGAGACGTTTGTTATTTCTTTTCCAAATCTGCTACAAGAACAGAATATATAAGAGCTGAAATCAAAGTTTTATTTGAAAATTTTAAATATGATTTTATTAGCTCTCTAAATTCACAATTGAATGTTTTGCAGGTTCGGAAAAATCAAGAATTTGATGAAGTGTTTTTCCCTCATTACCGAAAGGAGAATCCCATAGATAGTTGTTTTTCCTTATCTAATTTGGAAGTGTCATATCAAAGAGATGGGGAAGCTGCAACAAGGTCAACAGGTATGGTTCAAAACAGTTCCACTCCATTCTCTTATTGCATAATCCATTATGGAATACTCATATGTTAGGGCAGTCATGCCAATCTCAATATAACCACCACCAATCTTGTCTACAAGTTTGGCATGGTTCATCTTATGATTGCATGACTACTCTCCCTCATCTTGTAGCACAAACACATCTTCCATCTCTTCCACAATATCTTGCTTGCCCATCAAAATCATCCACTCAACACAATCAACTACATCATCAAAAGGCTACATTCCCTACACAATCTCCTGCTCAACTCATTCCACAGCCTCACCATAATAAACCAGTACAACATGCTTACAGTGTTGAACTGAAAAATTTACGCACCCTTCCCACCCATTCTATCTCACATGCACTATTGGAGAAAACTTACACTGAGACTCAGAATGTATCAAATCCAAAAATTGTAGAAGCTGTGAAAGAAAATGAGGTTTCTTCTAGTTTGCACCAACAAACCATTTTAAAATCTCAAGAACTTCATGATACGATGGCTATGGGAAATCAAGAAAGTAACGGATACATTGAAGATTGGTTTCACTCCATCATTTGTTTGCAACATCACTCTATGCTTCAACAATTTTTGGCACCATCTTTTCAAGGGAAGTTGGCTTCTCATACCCTATTTTTTATCAACATGAATTTTTCAAATTTGGGTATGTACATACTAGAGGCCTTATTTCTAAAATGGTTCAACTAGAAATACTCTTACATAAAAATATTCTATTCTCAAAGAAGAGTAGGATAGTGGGGAAAATAAAATAAATAAGGAAATAAAACAAACACATTTTTTATTTTTGTAAAAAAAGTTGTTTCTTTGTTGCAACATGTTGTGAAATCAACATTGATGATAAATATTCTAATTTATTTATGTATGTAGATGAATTATATTGCAAATAAAAACTATGCAAACATTTATATTCATTTTTATCATCAATATGGAAAAATTTCTTGAATATCATATTTTTTTAGCTTGTGGGCTTGATGAAATTTTTGAAAACACAGTTGGGACAGTCATGTTTTGGGGGACCAAAAGTGAATATTTTTAAAACCTATTTCTATCCTAAGTAGCCATTGATGTCTACTTTCCAACCCAATTTTAATCACTCAATTTGGATTTGAAACAAAAATTTAAAACCAAAACATTGACAGGGTGTCTAGTAGGCAGCTCAGGAACAAAGTTGGGACAATCAGTTTTTGGAGGCCTAAATGAATATATTTTTAAAACCTATTTCTATGGGAGATTCGTATAAGAATATAGTTTAAAACTCAATTTGAATCACTCAATTTTGATATTGTATGAGGAATTTATGACTAAAATACTGACTGCCTATCATAAAGCAGCACTCTTGAAACTCTGTTTTCTCGGCTGTTCACTAATGTATTTGACCCATCAATTCTTTTTTTTTCAAAATTTTTTTATATTGGAGATAAATAAATGAATATAATTTAATCTTCAATTTGAATCGGTTTAATCCACCATCAAATGAAAAATTTATGCTTGAAATATCAACTGTTGGTCTAAGCTGGAAAATCGAAAATGACTCTATTATGCAAGTTGTTCTAAGAAAATTTGACATATCATAGCATTGAAATTTTAGAACCTATTTCTATTGGAGATAAAAATTTGAATTAGCTCTCATTTGGCTTTGGAATCACTCAAATCAGACGAAAAACAAAGAAGTTATGATTGAAACACTGTTGGTTAGCATGATTGGCCACTGCTCTCTTGTAGGTAATAAATTAATTTTACTTTGTCCGTGGATTTGTTCTACAGAGTAACTATTTGTTAGTTTTTTGCGTAATTCTTGGATTAGGGGAGCCTACGTACCTCTCTTTCTACATTATTTAATGTTTTATTGCAGGTAGATACTCGTTTCTTGTAGGTCTTAGTAGAACAAAAAAAGGTCAATTTATGGACGAGCGATTCTTGAAAGAAATTTTAGTGAAACAAGGGCATTTCATCCAGTTCATTACCTAATAGGTTTATAACAAGAAGAAATGAAGAATTGGTTTCCATTTGAAGATTCATGTCACTACTGCCAAAACATCTTACAAAAAGATCATTTTTTTTTCCATTAACAGATTGATATTCCCTTAATAACATCATAGCTATTGTAACTTGATAAAGTGTTGTTTCTTTTCTGATTTATTTTATGTTTTTGTGTTTCAGGTGTTGATCCCTCCAAATTGTAGTTTCCGTTTCATTTTCAATTGCATAATAAGGACCCCATCATGCAAGTTTCAGTTACAGAAGACAAATCTTCGGCAACACCAATTCTGTAAATTTAATATATATATATATATATATATATTATTTTTTCTTGAAACCTATACATAAAGTTTGTTTTCTTTTACTTTTCTTGTTTTTTTGTATAAAATTTTATTTCTTGAACCATTCTTACTTTTCTTGCTATGAATTTTTGTTGTTCTTTTCCAAAGGAACAACACTTTTTGAGTGCATTTTTCTTGTTTGTAAAAACTTTTTTGAGGATTTTTTGAATTTTTCATGACTTTTTGAAAGGAAAACATACAATTTATGGAAGGATACACAAATTAGAGGTTACTGGAATCAACAAATCAAGAGAAATTGCCATTTTTAAGAAATTGTTTTGTAGTGATAAGAAAAGGAAAGAACACAACTATCTATATCACTTTGTTGTCTTTATTTTCACTAAAACTAATATGATCGATTATCTTTATCATGTTGGTTCTTCCCAAAATCTTCATAACTCTCTTTGATTTTTATTTATTAAATAAGAATAAGGGCATAATTTCTCTATTGAGATGTTTAGACTTCTTCCACCATCTCTACTCTTAAGGAGTGTTGAGCCACCCTTTATATATAAATAGGGAAGCGCTATATGTAAAGAAAAAAAAAATCGCTATATGATTACTAACAATTCTATGATATGGAAGATGGAGGATAGGGGGTCTCATAAAGAACTAGCCTACCATGATCATAAGGAAGCAGTGAAGTGGCATTCCCATTATGGCCACAACACCAGGGATATGATCCAATGGACAACTTAGAAAAATAAAAAGTCCTTGGAACAGGAGGTCTCATCATAAGCCGGCCTGCCCACCTTTCACTCCTTCCTGGTGAATGGAATTGTGATTCATCTGGTCCCCAAGCCAACATAGTGGCCTCTATCATGACATCACACAACACTTCCCTAGGCATAAATAAAGGATAATGGTTCCAAGGGTGAGAAAGCAACTTTGTCAAGGTTATAGACACCTGTGGGCAACAGAGCTCTGCTGATAGTATTGAAGTCATATTTTTCACAAATCAATAGTAATGATAAACCCTTTTCTTATATCTTTATCTAATATCAAATGAGATCATGCCCCTAAACCCTTTGTTCGGAACCACTTATGCATGAAATTTATTTATAAATTGATCATAATGGGTTATGCGGATAATGACTGCATAAGTATTTTTTTCACATCAGCTCTCCTTTTCTCTTATTTTCGAATCATTACATAAACATTTCCATATCTACTAACGATTTCAAAATATGCATTGATTTCAGTAATGCAATAATTTGTTGATCATATCATAAGTATGTATGCCTTTCCATGCTATACAATTGTTGTGCAATACGATGCTCTTCTATTTGCCACAATATTCATACTGCATTTCTACAGAAATTTTGCTGATTGAACTTTTGACATACATCTTATCTGTTGCCATTCCAAACTAAAACTGTGGATTCAAGAAAATTGCATACAGAATTGTGATTTGTTTACAGGAGCACAACAAATATGGGGGGAAGTTCTATCCGCAACATGACCACACTATTGCAACTAACAACAAAGGCTCGCAAACGCGCAAAATTCTTCAAACATGATGTGCTTGCATGGCTTCCACCTTTTGCATCATTTTCAGTATCTGCTCAGCCTACATAACCTTCAACAAAGGCTAGTCCCTACATGTCCTTCCACATTTTTTTGGAGGTAACATTTTAGGTAAAATAGCATAATTTTCTGAGTTATTATGAATTTAGGAGAATTTTATGAAAATCTATTGAGCATTATTTATCATCATTCATTCCATATCTTTACCACTTCCCATTTTTTTAGACACGTCTCATCTTTCAGTTTGGGGGAGTATTGATTTCCTTCATTTCTTTCTTATGACCATGTCAGTAATATTATTTATCATCCATTGATATTCTTATTCGTTCTCAACACCTCCTTCTTCCATGTTGTTTTATACCAAGCATCAATTTCAACAGATTGTAGCAACCACCTCTCTTTGTTTTCTAGCATCGCATGAGGACATGCTAATTCTTCAGTTTGGGAGGGGGAATTGCTACACATGATGGATGTTTTCTACTCTCTTTCTCCTTTAAGGCATACAATTTCATTTTTATACAGTGCAGAAATTGATTTGCATGAACTGAATTCTTGTGATTTCTGGATAACAAAGAGGTATCATTAAAATACACAAACCTAGATAATTTCATGCTAAATTAGTTCATAAAATTTTGAAAATTATGCACTATCACCTACAACAATTTTTTTTATATCTCATGATCTGTGCATCAAAATGATCTGATTTTTGAGAAAATGGTTAATGAAGTTTGTTGTTACTTATGTCACATTTTTCTGCAACTTCATATACATATAATTGAACGTCAACTATAAAAATTGTTATGCTTTTATCAAGATTGCTAAAATTGAATATTCATTATTTGAGGAAAAATTCATTTGTTCCATCCATTTCATGAGTTGGGATGAACAATTTTCTTTGCTTGGTTAACACATGGGTTTTATCTTTGAGTTGCATGAGGACATGCAATATATTCAATTCTAGGTTGCATGAGGACATGCAATATATTCAGTTTGGGAGTATGTTGAGCCATGAATACGACCATTTTTTAACACTAATTTCATCCATTTTTACTCTTCTTTATCATGTGATTTATTATAATTTATCATATAAATCCATTTTATGATTATTTATGCTCTTATGGATGAATATTATTTTTTCTCCTTTATTTTTAATAAATGGATGATTATTATGCATAATTTTATCAATGATGGTTTATTAATATATTTTGTAACATCACTCACCATTTTAGCCTCCCAGATATTTTCCAGATTGTAGATTTGATCTCCAAATCATCATCAAATATTCCAACTCAGAAATTCACTGGAATAAGAAGTGACAATTTTTCGGTTGAGATTTTGGGCAAATGAAGAAGAATCTGGAAAATTTGGAACATGGGTTTTGTCCAGAACGGACCAAATTAACTTTATTTAAAGAATGGTTTACCCAAATTCGGCCTGTATTGAGAGAAACATAGGGTTATTTGAGAACGATTTTCCTAAATTTTCTGTTGTGGCCGTCCTCTAAATTATCTCAGCTGCAAATCCAAATTCGACTTGCTCTTGTTGAAAGATGGATGGAAATCTATTTTATTGTTGATCAATTGGTTAGGAACAATCCAATATTGTTATGAGAGATCATATTTACTATATAATTTGTCCTCTTTGTGATTATAAAAGGAGAGCATGTATTATGTATTGAGGGAGGACGGAGGAGAGATGGAGAGATTTCATGTTGTATTTATACAATTCCTCATTGACTCTCATTGATTAAACAAAGATCGACTATTTGTAAACGTTGTTATGCGTGATTAATACAAGAACGTGTTTCCGTTTAACTTCTTATTTATGTAGTAGCTCAGCGGCTTTTCACCGGTGGTTGAGGGCCCGACCCTGGTGGATCGATCTGCTATTTATATCTCTACCTTTTCATTATTGTTGTGAGATAGTTCATATTTTCTTTTATTATAGTTTGCAAGTTAATCGGTTTGCTGCTTAATTACTTTGATATCAGTGTGTTATATTAATGAATTGCGTTGTTGTTCTTTTATTATTTAATAAGAATCTCAAAATTGTATAATTTATCTTGTTAATACCTTAATAGAGCTTCGTTGTTCTATTTCCATTATGGTTTCATTCCACTTGTTGTTCTGTTTTATTGATATTCATTACAGATTTTTGTTCAATAGGATTGGTTATTCGATTCCATTAATTAGAGTTTGTTTTTCAGATTTATTAAATAGGATTTGTTGTTTAATTCCTTTGATTACAGTTTGTTGTCCATTTAATTTGTTGTTCATTTTTGTTGATTAATTGCAAAGAGTTTTGTTTTAAAGAGTTTTCCTAGTTCACTTTCAATAGTAGCTTTAGTTCAATTTCTATTTCCTTTTAATTTCTTTAAAGCAGGACTGTCAACTATAGAGAACATTGGTTATTGCTTCCTCGTTCCCAAATTGATTGTCTTGTTCCAAGTTGATTTCGATTACATCAATTTCTAGAGGAATGAGTTATTGCTACTGTATCCTCGATTGATGTTTACTGAGTGAATAGTTGGATTTCAGAGCATTTGAGTTTATGTTCTTGTAGTTAGATTTCTTTTTCAAGCATCCATTTACTCTTGCATTTAGAACACTATACTACATATTGAAGAGCATTACTCTTGAATAAATTTCTACCTCAAACTGAGTACAATCTTGAAATAAAAATTCGTTCCTGGATTGATAAATAATGTAGGATAAATAGGCATTAAAAATACACCTTTTATACCTCAATAGCAGACTAGTTCTAATAAAAGGCGTCCTCCAATCCATGCCTTTGTATCTATTTTTTGTTCTTTTCGCCCCCAAATGGGTTCTAAAGAAGATCAAAAATCTTCAGCGCAATTTTCTTTGGGGTTCTACAGGGCTTAACGAAAAATGGGCTCTCGTGAAAAGGATAGATGTTTATGTATCAAAATCTAAAGTTTGATTAGGAACAAGAGATCCCCAGCACAACAACACCACAATGGGAGTGTGAATATGGTGACAGTGGCTCTCCAAAACTCATACCCCTTGGGCTCGACTTTGGGTTGCCAAATACACCAACGATAGACCACCAGCAGATCTCATCAGACTCTCCTCAGATATCTTTGGGTCTCTCATTTGGAATTCTGCCAAAAAACACAGTGCCTTTATTCAAGCCCATAGCTTCTGGGAGATCAACTCTGGAAAATCTGCCCGCCTTTGGGAAGATTCTTGGCAGCAACTACCAAAGTTGGAAAATCTCTTCCAAAAACCAAAATGGCAAGTTGTACTTCAATGAACAGAGAACAATCAAGTCAACTGCTTTTGGCAACATCACCCTAGTCTAGGCTATTGTCAATGGATTCCAGTAGCACAATGGCAAGTGAATTGGCAGGATGAAACTTATGCGGAAATTGACCAAGAGCTCAACCATAAGAAAATTCGAATTGCAACCCAAGAAGATAGGTTACGGCGGGGTTTCACTCCTCGAGGATCCTTCACCACCAAATAGGCCTATCGACTTCTCTTTCCTTCTGTGCATGCACACAAGGACAATATATGGACTCAAATATGGCAACCAGGTATTTGGTCCAAAATTTCTACCTTCCTCTAGCTCCTAAGCAAGAATAAGATTCTCACCTGGGATAGTCTCCTCAAAAGGGGATTCATTGGGCCCTCAAGATGTCCCAATCATTCCAAGCATGCAAAATACATTCCACATCTCTTGGACACCTGCATCATAGCTAACTTCTTGTGGGAAAAAATAGACATCTGCTATAGAAGAACCAGATGGATCAAGGGATATGTCATTAATGCCATACGACATTGGCCCATTGAATCTTTCAATAGTAACCTGCTCAACACTCTTTGGTATCTCCTCCCCGACTTTATTCTTTGGACTGCCTGGAAAGAAAGGAATAAATGAACCTTAAAAGATGAAAGTAATCCCCTTGACATCCTTTGGACTAGCCTCTGTAGCAACCTTCAAGAAAGTATTGCTCTCCAGCCCTGGCAGGAATCTGACATTCCCACTACTCCTCCCAAAAGCATCATATGTGACAACTGACATCTTACCATTCCCATTCTCCCCCTCCACTCCCCTGCCCCTTCCACCCATCCTAAATCTCCCTGTTCTTAGATCCCTCCTATCAACAATATTATAAAGATGAACTTTGATGGAGCCTTCAAAGGCAACCTGGGTGCCAAAGGTTTTGGAGGTATATTTCATGATGCAGTAGGTAATTCACTCAAAATATACTATGGCTCAATTAGACAAGACTCCAATAATTCAGCTAAATTAGAAGGTTTATGGAAGGGTCTCCTTATTGCATAGGAAAATAATTTCTTCCCCTTAAAAGTAGAAGGAGACTCACAGATTCTCATTGATGCCACCACTCATCTCCAACTGGGCACCCCTGCTTCCAGAGTGTCCACAAGCTGGCGTCTCTTGAAAATATTAGAACAAATCGAGCAATGGCTCAAATCTTTTCATGCCATTTCTTTCAAGCATATTCACCGCACTGCAAATAAGGTAGCAGACCACTTAGCAAACAAAGGAGTTGAGTAGAATCTCATCCTCTTCAAGGGATATCTAACCAGTACTAATGATGCCACTCTCATTCATGTTTTCACTCATCTGGTGCATAAGGATATCACAATCCTAGATGTGAGTGAGCAATAAGAATAATACAGTGGCTGGCCCAAGGCAAGACACTTGGCTAGGCCACTTTCCCACCCCAAAGGACTGTACCAAGGCATTATAGCCCCTCGATGAACCACGTTTGGAATTCAAAGCTCCTTCTCTCCACCTTAACTCTGCAACTTGCTTGGCGCACACATCAATGGAGATGCGTCCCATCTCCATCACTGCTACTTATGCCCATCATTCTCTGGCTTTGTCTTTCACCACGACTCAGCTCTTTAGCTCCATCTCTATCTTCGGATTTCCAAATAGTTGACTAGAGCTGTTAGCCCTGCATCTGCTCAGCGTTCTTCTTGTCCCTTGCCTCTCCACTGTAATCACCCCCATTCGAGGCAGACCACACTTCGTGTTCGCCGCATGCCTCTCCTCTGCCCTCTCCTTCCTTCAAGTCTGGCCGTTGTGAGAATTCGCAGTGCTTTCCTTCTTGTCTCCTGCATTCGCCCTCCGGTTCGCCCTCTTTGTCTCCTTATTAGGCCTCCATCCCTAACATGCCACGAAGGAATCGCATGAGGTGTAGGCATGGCAGTGGCAGAGGTGTTGGCTCTCGCTCGCCCCTTTCCATCCACAAAGCTACAAACAATTACAGTTACTTGTTCTAATATACCCTTTGTCTAATAATTTCTGTAATTAAAGTTTCAGCTCTAATAGTTCATGAATATTCATTCTATATGGTGCCCTGGACACTGGGGTAGTTCCTGGTACTAGTTCCATGGAAAACTCAATGTCTCTTTTAGGGGGTAGATGAGGGATTTCTTCTGGGTTTAGTTTATTTTCTCTTTCTTTCTTGGTCTTCACTTTGATGACTAGACCTGGAGGTTAATTCCCTTATAAACCTCTCTTGCTCATTACTGGCCTGCAAAAACTGTTCATTGCTAGTCCTTAGCTGAACCATTTTTTTCTGCATATTCCTTATCATTTCCAGCATTTGAGAATTTTTATCTGGAGGGTCTCCTCCACCCCTAGTTATACATATAACTCTTCTTCGTTATTCATGACAACAATTGTAACTGTTTCTGCCATCAAACGGAAGTAATGCATTCCAGCCATCAATGAAAGTAGCAAGGTACGTTGATCAAGCTTGATATGGAAAATGCCTTTGACAGGGTTAACCTCTCGTTTGTCTATAAAGTCATTCTTACCTTTGGGTTCTCATTTGATTTTGTCAACCTGATCAAGTATCATGGCCACTCCAATGGGTGTTTGGTTGCATGTGTGCAACCTAATAATCCTACCACTGATAGTCAACTTCCCTTTCACCTAGAACTCAACTGGGTCTCCACTGGATCTGACATGTATGCAACTAATAATAGTAAATCATCAGTTGCATGTGAGATCACTGATTGTGAATTAATTAATATTTAATTCACTTGATCTCTCACTAGTGTATCTTCAGTTATAACTAGCATAACTCAGTTAAACTATTTACAACTTGCATTAACTAATGCACCTTTTCACTTAGAACTCTGTTACAACTAGAATTACTCTGCATGCCTCACCAACTACCTCTAAATCGAAATCCACTAGCTAACTGAATTTATCACTTTCAGTTAATCGATTCAAGTCCACATTGAGAATTTATCCTAAACAAGAGCCTTCAAAGGTTGAAGTACATACTGTTAGACTTCTCCTCATACTAATTTTTTCACATACTCAGAGATTCAAACAAGGAAGCAGACAACCACGCAAACAAAGGTTGCCTCCTCTTGCAAGGAGCCTTAAAAAAAATGATGAATTCCCTTCTCAAATCCTAATTCATTGAATTTGTAATCCTAAAGTGATGTACAACCAGTTCTTCCATGTCCTCATGACATATTATTCTGTCTTCGACCTCATTTTTCAGTGAGAAGATCCTGTTATGTTGTCTGTGTTGGACCATTGCTTTATAGAAGAAGCATGTGTTCTTCTCTCCTTCCCTCAACCAGTTGACTCCATATTGCTGCTTCCAGAGTATCTCCTCCTATTTTCAGCATTCTTCTAGTTGCATTATGAGCGGCCCCTCTTCTTCTACTATGAGTTTTGATCTGCCCTCTGTGATAATCTGCAGTTGTATAGTCTCTATCTTATTCTTTGACTCCTCTTGGTCTTTTAAGATGTTGTCAAAGTCCTCTTTTTTCCACTTCTTGATCCTTTGCTTGATCTCTTTTAGCTTGAGTTGGAATGTATGCATAATATTTCTTCCCACCACTTCATTTTTCTTCTACCATTCTCCGAGTTGCCCTAATAGCTTATGGTCTCAGAGCCAAAATGATTCAAATATGAAGGGATTATTTCTTGGTCCTGTTTTGAGGTCAATTTCCAGTCTTTCCGGCCAGTGTTCCGAGCCCATTCAAGGGAGAATGGAGGTTTCCATGTATATGTCTCTGGAGATTACCTTTTCCGAGACCAATAACTGATCCAATCTGGACACAATCTAATTTTGACCTCCTCTCTGATTGTTTTAGGTGAAGGTTCTATCGTTTTTTTGTAGGTCCACCATTTTTAGCTTCGATATTTCATCCCTGAACATATCCATATCTGGGTCATGTTGGTGAATTCCTCCTTTCTTCTCTTCAAGGGACGTTATCATGTTAAAGTCCCCTCCTACTATCCATAATTCTTCCTGAAATTCTCTTCTCATACTAGCCAGCTTGCGGAGGAAGACCTCTTTCTCCCCTGGGGTATGAGGCCCATAAACCCTAGTAAGGAGAGTCCAATCATTGGATCATATGTGTCTAAAGTTCCCTATAAGCATTCATGGACTACTTACTCAATCCTGAAAGATGAATTCCACCAAGTTCCACAAAATGGTTAGTCTTCCCACACTTCCTCTAGAGTCGAGTGCAATCATTTCATATGGTAGCTTGAAACTTAGAACTATCCATTTGAGCTTAGCTTCATGGATCTTGGTTTCCTGGATGATCATAATGCTGCACTTGTCTTTCCTCAGTCGCTCCTTCAAATACCATTGTTTGGCTTTAATATTAGGGCCAAAAATATTATCCATTTCCTTTCCCTCCATATGATTCTTATTGGGCTGACATCAACTTAATGTCATGCCCATCAAAATCATCCATTGGTTTCTATGGTTGGTTTGTAAAACATCTACGAAAAAATATTCCTTGAGGGGGATATGACGATATTCACTTCCACTTGATTGAATTTTTCAGTTGTATGACATCATGTTGATGTCACTAACTATTGAATCTTTTAATTTACCTTTCCTCCTGGTTGATGTCACCATATCATTAGGTCCAACTATCAGCAATTGTCAATGGAGGGAGGCAAAATATTCCTCGAAGGGACATTTTTATGGAACTTCTTTGATGCCTTTATATACTTTAACCCCCTAACAGAAATAAATTTTGAATACTACATTGGGTCTAAAATAAAGGCATCCTAACACTTAAATGAATTTTTTACTGCTCGGAAAACCCCCTTTCCACATGGTCACCATCTTCTTTTCCATATGGCACTACTATGTCATTGCATGACCCCTATTTTGGGTCCATGTTTTGTTTTCTACTTATTCCATGCATCCTCTACTAGCATCATCAATTAAAATCACCATTCCCATCAATATGGTATCATGCTTATCCATCACCATTTCTCATTGGTGTTTTCCATAGGCTAGGGGTACTGATTCTTTGAATGAACTACTCAATGGGTGAAATCCAAAATTTTGGAGGTAAACTTCCAAAACCTGACTAAAACCCTTTTTCATTCATCATTGGGTTCAAGACCCAAATGTTTTCACACTTGATTGATTTATTTCCCATGTTTTCAATGCAACTCATGTGCAACACAAGTACCCCCTACTCCACCATGTTACATGACATGTCACATCCTAGTACTAACTCTAAGGCCACATATTAACCATATAGGAGTATTGTGCCTCTCCATTCCTTAGAACATCCTCAATGCGTTATCTCTAAAACTGATCGATCCCATCAAGAAAACATTAGACCATTTTTAACCTTTAATAATATTAAAAATTCTAAGATCTAACCTTTAATAACTTTAACAAAAATTAAAACATTTATTATTAATTAAATAATATTTTTTTATAAAACATTTATTATTAATCAAATAATATTTTTTTTGCATAATAATTATGATAATTGTAAAAGTTTTGGGATTTTCATTAAATTTCATTTTCCACCTCACACGTATGGCCCAGGAGGATTGGCGGGAAAAACTAGTCAAATGATAATACTCATAGGAGTTGATTATACATGATTTTGTACATTTTTCCGAATCCAATCTCTAGGTATGCAATGCTGGCATAGTTTTCTGAGTTTTATAGGTATGCAATGCTGGCAGAGTTTTCTGAGTTTTACAGGTATGTAATGCTGGTAGATTTTTTTGATTCCATGGAAGCTACCATCAGATTGCTTCGGCTCCGCAAGATAATTAGTAGCTTCCGTAACATCTATCCCCAAGTCGAAACAATGGCCCAAAAGTATGTCTCGGTTTAACCCACAGACTGTTTCTTTTTCTCCTCTCGCACCTACAATGCTTATAACTAGAAGAATGTAATAGGTATGGTACTAATCACTACATGGTTGATAAGCCGGTAACGAGATTTAGGGTTCTTTCTAACTGCAAAGACCGATTTCTTTGAATGCGTGCTTCAATTCTATTTTATCATCAACTAATAGTAAACCCTAAACTAATTTTCAGGAGATTTATGTATCATATGGCACAAATGAAGCACATTTTCCCTAAAGGATTGCTGTTGGAGAAGACCATGGCACCTGACAAGAAGACGTTGTGCATGAAGCCAGACTTGAAAATCACTCTCTTGCATGATGCAATGCTAAGTGGTAAGGACAAGGCCTCCAAAGGCAACAACAAATAGGGTTTTCGAAAATAATTCCACAGCCACTTAGTTGCATTTGTCAAGGCTTATCCCAAGGTGAGTTTACTCTTGCTATCTTGTACTATTTTTTTGGGGTTCTATCCTTTTTTGGTCAAACCTTTCAATAGCACGGGTTTTAAATTTGTATGTACATTGTATGAATTCATTGCAATACAAGGAGATGATGTTCTAGAGGCAATCCTACAGAGCTATTCAATAGAAAATGTAAGCTAACTTATCTAGTCTCCTCCCCACTTCCTCCTTTGATATGTAACAGCCTTTCCCCAGCAAGAGGTGATGCTTCTACTCTGCCTGAAAATCATCAAGGAAAATCCAAACCCTCTATGATGTCTTCACTATTACCCAAAAGTTTCCAGAGGCATTTTTCTCAGACAACCCTGACACTCTAGACATCCGTGGATTGATCATTCCCTATGCCCAAGCAAGACCCAATTCTGAAGCTTCATTCCAAGGTTCCTAAAACTGTGAAAAAAAATGGTGGTGATGAGGCTTCGAGGAGGATTTAAACGCTGGCAGGGTTATAAAATATGCCTTCTTTGCCATATAACCTAGCCCTTATGATACAATAGATAAATTTATAGATAGGGAAAAAGTTGAATTTGCTGATTAGCTGATGCAAAATTGCACTATTGGGGGCCATTTTCCTTATCTTTAGCATTTGGGTTCAGGGACTCATCACAACTATTTAGAGTAGAAGCATAGCTTGAGGAAGAAACTGAGGCAGAGGATCTGGGTGTCTTTGTAATTTCAGAGGATAGAACCTGATTGTATCCTAGTCCATTTGGATGATTTTTATCAAACACATGATATGAATTGTCACAACTCTTACTGATTATCCTAGTGCTAGATTCCTTCCTGAAAGCCTTCCCTGATTTTGAATTCTATATCTTTAAGAAAAAATTAGTGGGTGGGTTATTGCTAGGCATTGTCATCATATCCACTATGTTACTGGTGTGATAACTAGCCAAATAATTAGAGGACATGATCAATGATTCTCTGGAACGACGAGCTTCTGATTCAAGTCTTTCATTTTCCCACTGTGCTTTGTGCCTCGTCAGAGCCAAGGAGTCTTACCCTTGTGGAGCACTGGGACTGACTTCTGATTTAGGTGCATGGGTTGAGGGATCGAGACCCATATTCAACAAACGCTTCTTCAAATGGGTATTCCAAAAATTCTTGATCTCGTTGTCTATTCTCCCTGGTAACTATGAGGCTATTGCAGACCATTTGCAAGTACCACAGACATGAATAAACCAACTTAGTGATATAAATGAAATTGCTGATAAATGCAGATAACTATCAAAATATTTATGTGCCATATATAAAGTACACAATTTATAAAGCCATGGCAAGAGTGAAGGTTATGAACACAACTTATAAGGCCATGGCAGGAGTGAAGGTTAACATGATCGATATAATATGTATTGCAAAATATTTTCAAATTATTAAATCTAGAATATTGAAAAACTATGAGAATTTGTAATGCCAAAGAAAGAGTAAAGGTTATAAACCAAAAATTAATTTGGAAACTCTTAAATATAAACTATTGAAAACAACACATTGAGAATTTGTAATGCCAAAATAGGAGTGCAAGTTATACACTAGAAAATGGTTTGGAAACTCTTGGGATCATGTTATCAGATAGCATTGATGATTTTCTATGTGGTACAGTACATCCTAAATTATGGTATCCAGTATCAAGAATATTTGTAATTAATCAATTACATTTCATAGGGGTATGTTGCTAGGTGAGTTACAAAAGTACTGAATGCCACCAGGTGCTTAATAATGTCAATTAAAGACAACCTTGTTATGCTTTACCGATGAAGAAGGTTGTTATTATTTATAAATGCTGTAGAAAAAACCTGGTTGGCTGCCTTACACCTTTGAGCTTGGAAAAATGATCCTCACAGATAGGTGACTCATAACCTTGGAACTTCTATCAGTGAATCATGATGGCAAGTCATATAGCCTACCTTTTAAGCCTCAGAGTAAGGAAGAAACTGTGGGCCATGCTCAAGTACCTTGAATCCAAATTAAAAATATAAGAGCACCCAACTATAATCGTTGGCAACCAATCAGAGACTTAAGGGTTTTCAAAAAATGAAATACTATAAAAAGTACTTCCTTGCCCTATTTCCTTTCTTAAGGCACATAGTCCTTTGTTATGAATGTCCTGTTGGCTGTCAGTTTCAAGCCTTCAGTAGGTTGAAAGTTGACTTAGGGATAGATGGCTTCTAATATGACAAGATGACCCTAAGAACTCCTCCCAAAGCTCTACTAGCATATACTAAGACTCTTTATTGTCTTATCCAATCACTATTTAAAATGGATGCCAAAGAGCCTATCTTTTATGGCTCCTCTAGTCTCTCTCAAATTACCAAGACTTGAGATTGTCTTGCTTCTGCATACATGTACATATCTGATTCCCTACTGACAGAATACTAAAATAAAGATAAAAATAAAAATTGATAGAGGGCTGTTATAGAGGGCTGTTACAGATTTGTTCTTTGTTTTATATTGTTTTGTGTAAGGATCACCTATTGACTTAACATCATGTTGTAATTTACCCAAAGATTTCTTGGTAAGAACTACAATACATGGAAGCAACATATGTTGAGAATATTTGAGTACAAGTGATTGGTTGCTATTTTCCTAGGTAAAGATACTCGACCACAAGTTGTTGGTAGAGATTGGGACAAGTTTGATGAGTGGCCCAGTAGCTTGCAGCTTGGTTTTTGGACTCTAAAGGCCATTCAAATACATATCATTTATGTGTTATGTTAATGGTATGTATTGTACTTAGTGCCATTTTGACATATTCACCCTGACATGGTATAAAGATGAACAAAACTTGCAGATTTTGTCTCTAGTGGATTGGAATCTTAAAAGTATTTTTTTCATTAAAAATTTAATTATTTTATGTGTTTTTTTAAAAGTGGGTCCATTGAGTCTGGTTTGATAGGTGTCCAGTTCAAAGACCAGTTCCAAGTTTTAAAACTATGATTGGGAGTATTGTACCTTGATATATGGTATTGCATATTGTTGATATCTTCTTTCGAAATCTTGTGTATTGATTAATGGATTTCCGGTACAGTTGCGTCTCATCTTCTATTTTGGTTTGCTTTTAGTAGTCTTTAATATTAAAGTTGTCTATTTTTTTTATTTCCTAAGAAACTGCTAATACATTTTATTTATTTGGACTGAACAACCCTCCAATTGTTGTGAATTGTGTAGCACTTCTCAAACGATATCTTTTTAGGTGAGTTTATTCTAGTAGTGTTTCGTATAGTTCTTGTTCTATAGTAGAGATATGCAATAATTGGTTCCTTTTTCTTTTTACATTACGACTCAAGTTTATATGAAAATATTCTATTGCTTCAGGTAGATACCATTAACAGATTTTTTGACTTGTAAAAAAGATGAAATGATAGACAGTTGTCTTTATTGTGTTATCAAACACTTCAGTTTTGATGATACATATATTAAATATAGATATTCAAGATGTATATACAGTTTGTTGTCATATGGTTGTCACATGTGCAAATACTGCAGGTATGCTTTGTGTGTGGGTTTGTGTCCATTTTTTAATTTCTTCTGAACATACGTTGCCAAAATAATATAAAATAAAGGATCGTTATCCTTTGTCATTTTCAATTGGGGATACTGAGCCAAATATATTTGCAAAATTTCCTCTTGCTGTTTCAAAATTTGATTCTTCTGAACATACATTGCCAAAATAGTTATAAAACAAAATATTGTTTTTCTGTGTGTCATTTTCAACAGTTAATATAGACCCAATTGCATTTGCAAAATTTCCTCTGGCTGTTTCACACATTTGATTCTTTTCCCCAAATATTTGATGGTTGATGCAGGTATATACCTAGGATAGAGACTCTAGAGCAGATTGATTTGTTTTGTGTGAATCTAATTGCTGAGTGCAATGCCGTTACCAACAAGAAGGCTTCTCCATGGGTGCAGTCTGCAAACAGTCAGCATGTAGCATCGGCTGCATCTATTAATTCATCTTCTCCAACCTCAACATCTGCAGCATTTGCCTCAGGAGCTCTTGTTAAGTCATTGAATTATGTTCGTGGTTTGGTTTCACGACATATTCCAAGACATTCATTTCAGTCAGCACTGTTTGCTGGAAATTCTCATGCTAAGAGGACAATCACATCCTTGAGAAGTAGAGTGTTTGGTTCTCCAGTCAGTCCAGGTGGCACTGTAACCAGAAGTTCTCCTGAGAATACAGAGGCCACAAATTTGGATATCACGAATATATTAGGTCTGGAAACAATTAATGAGGAGAACAACAATTATATTGTTCTTGATGTTTTGAAATCAAGATGGATTGTGGTTAGGCACCAGCAAAGTTGGACCCCATCTCCTGTTATGACGGACAGGTATTTCTTTCATATAGATTTGCTTCTCTTTTTTCAGGTCCTACATGAGCAACAAGATGAACATGTAAATGAGCTAGGTGATTTTGTTGCTTCCAAGTTAATTGGGCTAGATGAAGTCAATACTTTTGTTGGTTTTTTATAATGAGATTCATCTATGTATTGCCCTTTTATTTTCTTTAAAATTCTGTGTCACTGGAGAATGTCAAAGTGCTGCGGCACCCCTATGATGAGGTTGTTGCATCCTATTGGATGATATATTGCACCCATAGTTTTAAAAACCAGAACTGGGTTTTTGAACCGGCCCATCTATCTAACCAGGTTTCGAATTGGATTAAATGAGGCAGATTTGAAAAGTAAAATACATGAAATCTTTATTAGATATCATTGACTGGCTTCACATCCATAGAGCTTGATTTGCTTTGATTAAAGGGAATGCTTTTAACATTTTGATCCAAGATGCTTGCTGTTAAGCTGGGAACAATAGAGAGATTTTAACAGTCTTAATGATGGAGATGATAGTTGTAACCACCCTTGTCTATTGTCCAGCAATACACACCTATTGATCCTTGAGTGTATTGTATAACATTGATCCACAATCCTCAATCATGTTTTCTAATGCATTCAGTTTATCTCCAATAATTTCTACTTGAAACACCTTAATGTATTGAATCAGAAGTAAAATTTCTACACCACATCTTAATGTAACATATGAGATTGCTTTCTTTCCCTTGTTTCTTGGTACCAATTCTGTATGTGTGGACATTTCCTGTTGCATGGTTATCTCCATTACAAATACCATTCCCAGTAGACTGTTTCAGATTCCATACTCAGCATATTTGGCACCTCACTTGCTTTGAGTTCAAGTTTACTGAGTGGACAATCTTCAGTTTCTTAAAACATTTCATTTCGTTTCTACTACACCAATGTAGCATTTTTTTTACTATAAAACTTGATCCTGAACATCCATCATAGCTTTTAATATTTGTTCTCCATACTTCCTGATCAGTTCCTTGTAACAATCCTTATGAGCATGAAAATAGAGGTACCTTGAAGAAAGTGCATAACAGATTTTAGGTGCATGGTCCAAGCCTCTAAAACTTCACACAAGAGCTACCACAGGTCCGAGGGTAGCCTTCAAGGTGACTGTAATTCAAGATTCTACACAGTTCAAACTTCAAACTGCTTCACATAATGCTGCCTCTGCGGCTAGAAGAGAGGGCCTTATATAAGGCCTCTTGGCCCTTAAACAATCCTCCACGGTTCTGCAATTCCGAGCCACACAAATCTGAAGAGATTACTGTAGGTCAGAGCTCTTTATTACCACAGATGGCTGCCAAAATAATTTGTTGTCCAATTTTGAGAAGGAATAACCCAAACAAATAACTCTTATGTCCACCTCACCTCGTTGTTCTGTGTTTTCCTATGCTTGTCTTAGCTAAGTGCTCACCAGGAAACCTGTTCAACATGAGATCTATCCATTCAGTCATGCCATAAAGTAGGAGTTCCCTCTGTTGAACCATATACAGAAATATGTGAAATACTTCTGCTGCAATATTTAATGGTAGTCAATATTTGGTAACATTCAACAGTAGAACTACCAAATACTTTATGACAACGGGAATACTATCTTCTACATGACAATGAGCTTCATGCATATGCACATCTACTACTAGTCCTTGCTTGAGATGTTGCAAAATTCTCTCGTTACTAGGAACAAATCTACAGCCACCTGCACTCCCCACATCATAGGATGGAGTTTTTTAAGCTTCCAATAACTCCTTCAACCTCCTTGTAACCATGGTAGCCTCTTCAATTTTTGTTGAAGAATCATCTTCTGATGTTGAATTAAAGCTTGAAGTGTACACATCTCATATTCGTTTGTCTTTCCTGTATTCCTAAGTTGTACAAGCTCCCTAGTTTTCTTCACATAGTTTTGAGTTTTCAGCGTGACCTCAACAGTGAGCTCTGCACATCTGTGAACATTTGTTGCAGAAGTGCTTTTCCCCTTAGGATAAGAATCAATAGCCTCATATTTGAAGGACTTGGTAAAGAAGTGGCAATCGTTCTTGTAACTTGTTCAATCATTACAAGAAATTACAACAATCCTTCTTTAAGGGAGCGGATTAATAGATTTCAATTTGCCAAAAGAGAACTACATATATACTGATGCAGGTAGTGGCATAGCATGCCTTGCAATGTTACCCAGCAATGGGATGTCAATATTCAGTAACATTCAACAGCAGAACTACCAAATACTTTATGACAACGGGAGGAACATGTTGTCCTTTGTGCCTACGGTTTGTGATACCGTGTAACTTGTAATCAAGAAGATATGCTGTGGTGAAATGGTTTTCTCTCTCTATATATATATATCTTGTAGTTTCCTACTACCACTATAAAAGTTAGACGTAAAAAGCTAGAAGTTAGGCTATGGTGCTTAGTATTTGCAAGGGGTATGGATTTTCTATATCTATGTATTTTGTAATTTGCTACTACTGATGTGGTTTGGATGTAACAATATTTTTATATTGTATACTTATAGATAAATATAGAACTCTTTTATTGCCTATTTCAAAATTCCTAAACCCATGATGTGTTTAGATGTAGTCTATTACTAGGTTTTTTCATGTAGGCTGTTACGTGTTTACATGTACACATTTAACTTAAGTGGAAAGTTGTATAAATATTGTATTGATATTATAAGAAATATGGGGATGGGTCTATTCCATGTTGAAGTGTTGATATCCAAATTGCTTCTTTATTGATTTTTAAAAAGAGCTCTAGAGCTCACAAGAAGGATTAGAAAATGAGAAAAAATTTTAACGTTGAAAGAATATGTGTCTTCTTTTTTTCATACAAAATGCTGAGTTCCTCAAGGGTCATGTGGAAGGAGATGAAAAATAAGTTGATATGTTTAGATCCTTAATTTTATAGTTGAGAACCCAACTCATGGATGAAGAAGTAGAATGCAAGATTCTGTTACTATATGTAAGGAGATGTACCTTAATGTCAAGGGTTGTATGGTTAAGTAATATGGAAAAATTGGACTTGGGAATAAACTTGTGGGGGTCAACAACTTTGAAATTCAGCAACTCGGGAAAACAATGGAAATGACTTGGCCAAAAATGGCTAAGCATTAAAAAATGAAAAGTATTTCACTTTTTCATTTAAATTATGTATAAAATAGCAAAAATATATAATCATATTTCCATACCATATGAAAATAAGATACATATATAAAAGGTGTAAGATGCCAAATGATCTAGTATCTACTATCAATGCCTCTGCTCCTTTAGTGGGCATATATATTGGGTCATCCTCTAGTAGTGGAAGATTCTGTGGCTGGAGTCAAACATAGTGGTGGGTACTAAGTCTAGTACAGGACTTTGTCCATCCTGTAGTGGCTGGTTAAAGACATCCTCTACTTCTAGCCAATCGTGCTCATACTTGAAATCTACCCAAGCAGGGAAATCCATGAAATATTTATTGGCACTGATTAAATACTCTAGTGTTTTTTTTGAAATTGTGATTTTTTCAGAACTCAGAAAAACTTGTGATTTGTTTGGGTTATTTCTCGGGATGGGAAAATCGGAAAAAATAAATATATTCCAATCTTTTGGCAAAATTTTCTGCATTATTATAGAGAATATAATATTCATTGACATTGAGATGCAGGGAAATAATTATATATTGAGGCAAAATTTCCAACCTGTTTTGCTTCAGAAGCTTATACCAGTTTTCCCATCACATTTGACATAGAAAAATAAATCTTTCACTAGAATTAACAAGGAGAAACTAATCCAGAAAGGGAAAAAAAGGAAGTAGACAGATGGTTGCTTTGTTAAACAAAATAATGATCTATTCACAATTCCAATCTTTTGGCAAAAAAAATTTAACGTTGAAAGAATGTGTCCTCTTTTTTTCATACAAAATGTTGAGTTCCTCAACGGTCATGTGGAAGGAGATGAAAAATAATTCAAGGTATGTTTAGATCCTTAATTTTATGGTTGATAACCCAACTCATGGATGAATAAGTAGAATGCAATATTCTGTTACTATATGTAAGGAGATGTACCTTAATGTCAAGGGTTGTATGGTTATGTAATATGGAAAAATTGGACTTGGGAATAAACTTGCGGGGTTCAACAACTTTGAAACTCAACAACCCTACTCCTTTAGTGGGAATATATATTGGGTCATCCTCTAGTAGTGGAATGTTCTGTGGCTGGAGTCAAACATAGAAGGTGCCTATTATTATGGACGTATCGTGATTTACCCCGCAATTTGAGGTGGTTGCATTGCGTGCTTACATATTTTCTCCTATTTATCTATGTAAACATGTGTTTTAGGGTGTAGAGAAACCATTCTTTAACAATAAGTTGACTTGGAGAGAAGTGAAAGTTGGTTATGCAATCAGTTAGTGTTGCATTCTTCTATGTTTGGGTCAAGGAAAGGAGTTTCATAAATCTAGGATTTCTAGGCATTTACAATTGTATTGAGTTGCATTAGGGGCTTGGCTTTTATGCTACGTATGTATATGGGATGGGTTTTCCTGAGGTCAACAATGGATGCCCCCTTGTGTCATTACGCCTTAGACATATCATTTTGGTTGTACATTTTCATCTTTCCGATGATTATTGCATGGATGAAAATTTTGATATATATTAATGCCATTGGTACACATTTAACTTAAGTGGAAAGTTGTTTAACTATTGGATTGATATTATAAGAAAGAGGGGGAGGGGTATGTTCCATGTTGAAGTGTTGATATCCAAATTGCTTCTTTATTGATTTTTAAAAGAGATCTAGAGCTCACAAGAAGGATCAGAAAATGAGCAATTTTTTTAACGTTGAAAGAATATGTGTCTTATTTTTTCATACAAAATGTTGAGTTCCTCAAGGGTCATGTGGAAGGAGATGAAAAATAAGTCAAGGTATGTTTATATCCTTAATTTTATAGTTGAGAACCTAACTCATGGATGAAGAAGTAGAATGCAAGATTCTGTTACTATATGTAAGGAGATGTACCTTAATGTCAAGGGTTGTATGGTTAAGTAATATGGAAGATTTGGACTTGGGAATAAACTTGTGGGGGTCAACAACTTTGAAATTTAGCAACTCAGGAAAACAATGGAAATGACTTGGCCAAAAATGGCTAAGCATTGAAAAATGCAAAATATTTCATTTTTTCATTTAAAATTATGTATAAACTAGCAACAATATATAATCATATTTCCATACCATATGAAAAGAAGATACATATATAAAAGGTGTAAGATTCCAAATGATCTAGTATCTACTATCAATGCCTCTGCTCCTTTAGTGGGCATATATATTGGGTCATCCTCTATTAGTGCAAGGTTTTGTGGCTGGAGTCAAACATAGTGGTGGGTACTGAGACTAGTACAGGACTTTGTCCATCCTGTAGTGGCTGGTTAAGGACATCCTCTACTGCCAGCCACACCTACTCATACTTGACATCTACCCAACCAGGGAAATCCATGAAATATTTATTGGCACTGATTAAATACTCCTGTATTTTTTTTGAAATAGATGCCTAGGTGCTTAATAATTTGTATCAGGGCACTTATTTTGGCCAAAAAAGGGGCAGATGAAGGCTTTGACTCATTGTCATTATATCTGCACATATTCAAGGAATCTTGACCGCAGATTTGTTCAATTCTGTTGTCAATCTCTTATAAATTATGTGCTTTGATTTTTATTATAATTCCGTGCAGATTTGAGATTTTGAAGCAAAGATCAAAGGTTTTATTTTTTTGTATAAATGGGTCACCACCATCACCACCACCACCTTGAAGAGGTCAGTCCTTTTGAGGAGGCACTGATGTCCTGCCTTTGCTGTCCATGTCATTTGGTGAGCTCTGTATTCCAAGGCATTGGGCGATGCTTCTCTATTCTCTGCTACCCTTTTCTCCAGTGCTTTGGCATTCATCACCAACACCATCATCACCGTCATTGATTTCACTGGCTACCCAATTTAGGATGGCAACATCTTTGCGGTCTTGGCACTTTGCTTTTCTAAGATTTATTTTAACATCTTGCCAGATCAAGAACATTGCAGAACTAGTTGAAGTTGAGATTGATTTTTTGAATAGTGGTGAATAAACCATGTTTAGGGCATATAATTGACTGGAAATTTTCAGAGCTAGTTGAGGTTACAGATTGATTTTCTATATGTTTGTGAATAAAACATTTTGGGGCATCTGTTTGCCAATTATTTGGAGGAGAATTTTCCATAATTGGTGTTATTGATCTGGATTTAAATTTCTTCGATGGATTTTTTTTATTGGTTTGTATTATGTTGGTGTTTTTCATCACAATGGAGGTATGTGCAAGCCAGATTGGTTTGCTTATAGAATGTAGTTCGGAAAACATTCTAGAGAGGATATGGTTGGCTATCCTTTCTTCCTTTTTGTTGAACTTTACTTTCCTTGTGGATCTAAATGAGGTGGTATCAGTGATGGTAAAGAATTGCATTGGACATACTCAAATCTCATTGATTGCATTGTATAGAGAGAAGAAAAGTGCTCAGCAACCCCATTAGGGCATCTTAAACTTGGTGCTCAGCAACCCCATTAGACCATCTTAAACTTGGTACTCAACAACCCCATCAGACCACCTTAAATCTGGTGCTCAGCAACCCCATTAGGGCATCTTAAACTTGGTGCTCAGCAACCCCATCAGAACATCTTTAACTTGGTGCTTATCAACCCCATCAGACCATCTTAAATCTGGTGCTCAGTGACCCCATTAGGGCATCCTAAACTTGGTGCTCAGATACCCCATCAGAGCATCTTAAATATGGAGCTCAGCAACCCCATTAGGGAATCTTAAACTTGGTGTTCATTAACCCCATAAGAGAATCTTAAATATGGTGCTCAACAACCCCATTAGGGCAACCTTATTGATCCTCCTAATAATTGTCATAATGTTCGAAAGACAAAATATGAGAATTCCTATTTTATTAAGCAACAACAACATGAATTTATCTTAACCTTAGCTCTATTCTATGGATCCATCTTAATATTAACATTGTTTAATGATAAAAGAAACAATGAGATATACAATATCTGTTTTTTATCTTTCTTGAACCAGGGTTAAGATGAATGCTAAATACGTGTTATATACATCAATTGACAGCATTGGAAAAAAAATTACATTTCAATCTTTCCCATTGAGCAGTGGAAAAACACTAAATAGTAAAACAACATCTGCAGCTTCAGGATTATGGCATATAATGATCAAATAGTTGTTAAAAATGAAGATGCCTCGGTTGAGAGTGTTATTAAGTATTGCTCCATGTATCATTTGCAAATCTGTGTTTGTTTTTTTGACATGAAAAGAAATAGACTCTTCTCTAGGAAATTGTATTTCTATGCAACAGATTCTCTGCTGAATAGTGTTATTGCTTGATATAATATACCTCAATATTTCACCCTATCAACTTTGTTGCTAGAAATTCAATTTATCTGTCACAGGCACGAAGATTTCATGGCATCTATTTTTCTATGTAGCAGATTCTCTGCTGACTAGTGGCATCTCTTGATATCATGTACCTCAATAATTCATCCTGTCAACTTTGTTGCCAGAAATTCAATATACCTGTTACAAGCAAGAAGATTTCATGGCATGCATTTTTCTATGAAGCAGATTTGTTGCTCACTATTGTCATCTATTGATATAATATACCTCCCTACTTCACCCTGTCAACTCTGCTTCCAGAAATTTAATTTACCTGTCACAGGAAAGAAGATTTCATAACACATATCTGTAGATGGGAAAAAATCAAAAGACCTTATGGTCGACTAGTGCCTA
The DNA here is from genome assembly GCA_034641835.2 of Pinus albicaulis. Classification (NCBI taxonomy): domain Eukaryota; kingdom Viridiplantae; phylum Streptophyta; class Pinopsida; order Pinales; family Pinaceae; genus Pinus; species Pinus albicaulis. The sequence goes on from CM076574.1 coordinate 853,561,351, forward strand.
ATTTTAGATATACAATTTATTTGTTATAATTTGTTTACATAACATCCTCTTGAATCCTCCAGCCATAAAAGAAATATGGCATTAAAAACTCAGGGTCATAATCTAACGTGAGGCTACTTGGTGTCTTAACACATCTCGCTGGTACCACAATTGAAACACTTGCCCAAGAGCCACGAGTCCTTCAAGTTCCTGAGATAAAGAAGCAAATATGGCAACATATCTAACAAACGATCTAGCAGCATATATTTTATATGTTCCTGACTGATATTATTATAAGTATTTTGATGTTTATTAGTATGTTGATGTTTATTTTAAGTACCATCACTTATATTATGATGAAACTATTTCAGCATCACAAAAGCTCTGGGTATCAGATGGTCGCCATTCCATTCACTTATTGTCATTTCCTAAAGTGGATATTGTGAGGCTGACAAAGATATTGTTGACAAGAAGTCCCTAGAGCTCTTAGGTTTGTCTCTACAAACTCAATGACTAAGGTGATATTGGTTCTTTTTTTGAGGGAAATTCTTGTAGCCACAGTCTTAATATCTTAGTTAAAATGCCAGTTTTGTATTTTTCAATGCATCTATGAAACGAGTTAAATTTTCAGAGAACACATTCGGTTATAGAGTTGAATGATGCCATTGAATTAAATGTTTTGGACAATGGTAAGAAAACATTTTCTTTCATTTCCAGGAATGATGGATAAGAAAATATTATTTTAAATAAAGAGAATAGAGTTGAATGATGCCATTGAGTTAAATGTTTGGGATTTTCTTTCATTTCTAGGAATGATGGATAAGACAATATGATTTTCAATAGAGAGAGGAAGATTGAAATGTATTTTCTTACCAATGCTAATTTGATGTTTTATTTATTTGGAGGTCATTTGAAGTTCTCAAATGGTGCTACAGAGGCTAAAGATATTTTGTTGAAAAATATGGCGTATGTATTCACTAAGATTTGTATTCGACGTTGTGGCAGTTGACCAAGAAATGTTTCTCAGTGAGCCTGTTCGTGCCATATCTGCAATGTCTGTAAATACAACAGTGGTATTAACACAAGGTAGGAGGCAACATTAGTGATTACTGGCAGTAGGTGTAGGATGGACCCAATTATTGCAAGATTTATTGTTAGCTTTGCATATTATATGCATTTAAGTACTAGCACCATTTAATTTTTGTTTGGTCTTCTGATTTGATCTTTCTTGTTTTGTAGGAAGTATTACTGCATACTTTGTAGCTCGAAGTTGATACCTCATTATTAATTTCTCTTATTAACACAGAGGGGACCAACTTTCTCTGAATGGGTTGACTTGATCTCACAAGGCAATAGGCTTTACAGAAACATGGATCCAATGCTGGCTTACAGAAAGGGGTTGATGACATGGGAAAACTGGATATCTACAAATATTGATCCAAAAAGAACGCTGGTCCTCTTTAGCACCACGTCCCCTAAACATTACAGGTAACCTTTGGTTCTACAAAATACAACAGTGTCTAGCATACTGTCTATTATATTAGGTATAGTTAGATATGTATAAAATTTATGGAAATCATGTTGCAGCTCAAGTGAATGGAATGAGCCAAATGGGTGTCTTAAGGCCCACAAAAGTACTACAACCAAGACTGCTAGTGAATTGAGCAACTTCGATTCCTTATTTTTATCCAGAATGAATATTTGCAAATTTATTGAAATTGGGCGCCAGGTTACCTCTAAAAATATGAGATTGTTCATCTTTTGAGGTAATTATTCTATCCCACAGTTTTCTATGGTCAAATCTGTCAACCGAGTCAGCTCTCCAAAGGAATCGAGCAGGCATTTCAAATCTGGGCAATTTGATATCGTCAACCGCATCAATTGAGTCAATAGTCCAAAGTAGTCGGGTTAATATGCCTCTTTAACTGGTTCATTTGTGTATGGAGCTTAAATTAATAATTCGTATATGAAGAGTAAAGCATATATGAAGAGGTATATGTATATGTTAAGCAAGGAATGTAAAGTAATGAAGTTTAGTATACAAGTTTATAAAAAGTAAGTAGCGAGTGATTGTGCTCATTTCAGTTTTAGCTGCTTGCTGTCTCTTTTGTCAAATTCTGTATTGCAACTTTACAATAACTCTTGAAGTACCGCAAGGATGTTTCATCAAATTCTGTATTCCATACTTTACTTAAAGTTCAACGATGAACTAGTGCAAAGATCTATTGAAAAAAAAAAACTGGTACCAATATATTCACAGAAGAACCCATCTGAATGCACCAAAACTATGAATTATATTTAATAAATGCAATGATTTTATCTCAAAATTCTTCTATATTCCATATCAGAAATCAATTGAAAAAAAAAAACTGGTACAAATATATTCACAGAAGAACCCATCTGAATGCACCCAAACTATGAATTATAATGAATAAACGCAGTGACTTTATCACACAATTCTTCTATATTCCAACTATTCTCAAGGACCTGGCAAGATACATAGACTTTTTTATTCCAACTATTCTCAAAGCAGTGGCAGGATATAATGACCTTAATGGTAAAGGATTTGGAAATTGGTTAAGGTCGCTGTAATGGAAACCTTGGTCCAGATTCCATTTCCCATTTGCTTTTAAGAAAGTGTCAGAGTAATTGTCACACTAAAAGTAAATTGAGTATACCGACATGTCATAAAGAAATAATGGGAATAAATTAAGTATACTAACAGCCAATATATGAATATGCCACTCAAAATAGTACTAACGGTTTGAAAGTTGGAAAACCTCGACATTGCTCGTAGGTAGAAGATGCTCATTGAATATGATCGTTATGATCGTTGTAACTTGTAACTCTATGGAGTCTCTTGGAAAAACTAGAACGTTAACAACAATAAATACCATGTTAAACTACCTAGCTACATGAAACGTAGTCTTGGAAGCGAGATGGAGAGAGTGAAATAGATGGAAGTAGTTTGATGCAACTAGGCTGTCTACTATATCACTCACTTTCTTAGCTAGCTTTTCCATGGCAAAAACAAACAAATAAAATGTTGATGGGTGTAGCTTTTGAGCTTCACTGGTTCGCTGATTTTACAGGAACCACCTATTCCTGTGTAACTTATGGCCACAAAACAACTATGGCTTGCATGAACTAGATACATATTCATTATTATATAACTTGATTTAATTTTCAATTATCAAGCTATTGCACATTTCAACTTGAAAAAAACTGTTTCTGCCGACACTCTAGCTACAATATAGAGTTGTTATCATTCCACCTTGCACATATAACAACGCTAGACCAATGTTATGCTTACACAAGTGTTTGTGCAAAGTGACAGTGACAGTATCATCCATATTATGAGATCACCATCATGCATCAATGTTCCATTGTTGGTTGGCTTGGCATTTGGGAATCCAATGGCCTCCGATTGTCAAAGGAGAGACCATTTTTTTGCATTATATTTTTCTTGAATTTGGTTTTGAAGATAATTTTAGATTTAAAGATAATTTGGTTTTTGAAGATAATTTTAGATATATAGTTTATTCGTTACAGTTTGTTTACATAACATCCTCTTGAATCCTCCAGCCATAAAAGAAATATGGCATAAAAAACTCAGGGTCATCATCTAGCGTGAGGCTACTTGGTGTCTTAACACATCTTGTTGATGCCACAATTGAAACACTTGCCCAAGAGCCACAAGTCCTTCATGTTCCTAAGATAAAGAAGCAAAGATGGAAGCATATCTAACAAACGATCTGGCAACATATCTTTTATATGTGCCTGACTGATATTATTATAAGTATTTTGATTTTTATTAGTATGTTGATGTTTATTTTAAGTACCATCACTTATATTATGATGAAACTGTTTCAGCATCACAAAAGCTATGGGTATCAGATGGTTGCCATTCCATTCACTTATTGTCATTTCCTGAAGTGGATATTGTGAGGCTGACAAGGATATTGCTGACAAGAAGTCCCTAGAGCTCTTAGGTTTGTCTGTACAAACTCAATGACTAAGGTGATATTGGTTCTTTTTTTTTTAGGAAAATGCTTGTAGCCACAGTCTTAATATCTTAGTTAAAATGTCAGTTCTGTATTTTTCAATGCATCTATGAAATGAGTTAAATTTTCAGCAAACACATTCGGTTATAGAGTTGAATTATTCCAATGAGTTAAATGTTTGGGACAGCAGTAAGAAAACATTTTCTTTCATTTCCAGGAATGATGGATAAGACAATATGATTTTAAATAGAGAGAAGAAGATTGAAATGTATTTCCTTACCAATGCTAATTTGATGTTTTATTTCTTTGGAGGCCATTCGAAGTTCTCAAATGGTGCTATAGAGGTTAAAGATATTCTATTGAAAAAGATGGCGTATGTATTTACTAAGATTTGTATTGGGTGTTGTGGCAGTTGACCAAGCAATGTTTCTCAGTGAGCCTATTAGTGCCATATCTGCAATGTATGTAAATACAACAATGATATTAACACAAGGTAGGAGGCAACATTACTGATTACTGGCAGTAGGTGTAGGATAGACCCAATTATTGCAAGATTTATTGTTAGTTTTGCATATTATATGCATTTAAGTACTAGCACCATTTAATTTTTGGTTGGTCTTCTGATTTGATCTTTTTTTGTTTTGCAGGAAGTATTACTGCATACTCTGTAGATGGAAGTTGATACCTCATTATTAATTGCAGTAAATGGTAAATATGGAGTAAATTTGTTGTCTCAGTGAACTTATTTTTAATTAGTATACAATGGTGTTTTCCTTAAGTTTTAGTGATTCACTTCTTTATTGATTTTTATTTTTGACATTGTTTCCTTTGAAAGCCAATTCAGATTATATTAATGCCACATTTTGAAAAATCCTAGATATCCTTTTGGAACATATTTTAGTAGTTGAGCATGTAAGTTTTATTAAATGCTTCACCTACCAATCATTAGGACAGAGGAATATCTGGATAAGAAACTATTGTTGATTTTGTAAAGATGAAAAAAATCAATAGTAGTGACAACGATAAGCTTCTGTCATAAAAAAAATTGGGAAATGATAAAATAATTTGTTACTAACTGTGACAGATGCTCAAAAGGGGTGTGAAATGCTCTCCACATGGTCAACATATTGATTATGGACATGCTCCACTTGATCCTTTATCTGAATTTGTAGAAAATCCACGAAAATTCTGATCTGCTTGAATTAACAAATCTGAAACTAACTTGTAACCCAAGACACATAATTTTCTCTACTCAATTTGTAGCAGAAAGGGAATAGAAATAATAGTCACACAATATAAAAAAAACACAATTTTTCTAGGGAAACCAATTGGAACACACTTTTTGGTGGGTTCTGCGATCTGCGATTTTTTAGAGGGTTCTACAGTTTGAGGCAAATGTAGATTAGTCTTCTATCGAAATGCGATTATGGAAGTATTAAATGGTTTGAGAATGCAATAATATAGAAGATGCAAACTAAACAGATTCTTATACCTGTCAGAAAAACAAACAATAAACATAACATTGTTAAGATTGTCTAGAACCACAAACTATGCGTGGAAATTTTCTAGTCATATTTTCCTTTGCTTGCTGCCCATTCATAAAAAATTTCTAGTCAATTTTTGTACCAAAGAGGCCAGACAGACATATTTTATGTGTATGTTGCTCAGGTAGATTAGTCGATGCCATTAATTTGTGAAAGTGCATTTAGAAAACTGATATGCTAATTAGTTTGTCACTTGTGATGTGTTTGTAGGTGGATACTTTTGGGTGGCATTATATGACACCCAACCATGGGGCTTTGTGGGACATATAAAAGCCACCAGGAGGTGTTCTACAGTTCCAATTCATGTGGATACAGATCATTTGTAGCGAAACTCTATGGTGGCAATCTGGGAGCTGCTAGTTCCAATCTCTGATATTTAACTGATTCAAGGCTGATATTTAACATAGATCTGTGTTATGACAACATTGAAATTAAGTGAAAATTGGGCAATCAACTGTACATTCGAATGCCATATACTTTTTTGCTATTTTTTGTTATCAAGGAAGCCAATTCCATGTATACAAAGGTGTTGAAATGGTGGAGCTAACCACTGGATATGAATTTATTTTTCCAGCATTTAATGTGATTCAACCTTTTTGATTTATATGTCAGAGATTAAACTCTCTTTGTAAGATGGAGAAATATTGTACATTTTTCTTTTACCTCATAATAGTCATGAAATGAAGTTCCAAATTATGAGGATCTTGTATGTTCAAATTCAATGGCATGAATTTATTTTCAGCGAATATAAGTGTGATGCCTTATTATTTTCAAGGTTGCTTCCAGAATTGTTAAGTTTTGGAAAATTGTTTATTCACTTAGATTTAAAATGACTGCTGTTAGCTTTAAAAAAAATGGAATTTATTTTTTCTTTCCATAAAAAATAGATTTTAAGGTAATTAAAATCACTATTTGGGAACTTGAAATGTTGAAACCACGTTAAAATAACATTTAAAATGATTTGTTTATTTTTTTTAAAATATTTTTTCATATCGTCTCTAGAGAGACAATAGTTTGAATTATGGACATATAGTCTCTATAGAGACAATACATTTTTGATCTCAGCTGTTGTCCATAAAGATACAAATGTTATTGTCTCTACAAAGACAAAAATGAAAGTGTCTCTACAGAGACAAATTGTAGACAAATGAAATTGTCTCTAGAGAGACAAATGAAATTGTCTCTTAAAAGACAATAACGCCTATGTATTTATAGAGACAATAATAATATGTGTTCTATATTGTCTTTATAGAGACAATTGTTTGAGACAGTAATTTTGAGACAATTGTTTGAGACACTAAATTTGAGACACCCGCTTAAAGACAATACTTAAGACGATACACAATTTTATTTTTGTCTCTAATTAAGACAATTCACTGTAAAATTGTCTTAAATATTGTCTTAAAACACCCCCACATGTAGTAGTGATACACAATGAACAACATAAGCAAGACTTGTAATGTGATAAATTCGTAATAGGTTCAATTACCCATGATGAACAAATATTAGCACAATTGTCATCTATTGAATTGCAAGAGATGTAGTGTGCGCACAAAATATATGTTGACAAAAAAAAAATAGTCTCATTCAAAAGAGAAAGCCTATCGGCCTATAAAAATAAAAGTACTATTCACAATTTACCCAAACTATTTCAATAGTCCATAAGATTGAGCAGATTTGATTGTGTCATCCAAAATTTCTGCCACACCATACTTGAAAGAAAATCCCATATCCAAAAGTTTCCTTGAAGAAGTAGGAACACGGACACCATTATCATCAAAACCGTCGCCTCTGTGAAATAAACCAAGTTTCCTCACTTTCTATATCAATATAATTCCACAAAAATATAACCAAAAAAAAGAAGTTACATGATGGGAGAGGAAGGTTCCTTACATGAATTCTGGAGTGAAATGTGGATGGCGTTTATGGATCAAGGTTGATAACTGAGAAACGGTGAGACATGAAACACAGCAAATATGTCGACCTTGTACTTTTGGTTGTTCCATCAGAAATATATGAGCCTCACATAAATCCTCAATATGAACCAACGGTATTGATCCCAGAAACGACTCATTCAACTTCAACACTTCATAATTGCCTGTAACATTTTCAATTTCAACGGAAATTGTAATGCCGCCCTTAGTATTTTACATATTTTTCTGCCAAACTCTCTCCTCATCTCAAATAAAAGTGTGCTATCATTAGCCTTGTCCGTATTTCTGGTCTGTTTGTCTCACATTCGGCAATAAACCCCATAGCAAAGACCTGAAAACTTTTAACGAACAAATGACAAAAATATTGCATACCTGTAACAGGGCTTAATATTTCACCACATGAATACGGAAATGTTGAGATCATGGCTGGCCCACCAACGTAACCTGGTCCAATTGTCACAACCTCCATTTGCCCACAGTTTAACCCATACTCAATGGCTGCTTTCTCCGCCAATGTCTTGGATATGCAATAGAACTGCACGCATGATAAGAACGACCTGTAAGTTAAAACATATTTGAGATGCAAATTCAATGATACTACTCACACTCTATATACGTACACTAGCAGTGCCGGCTTTCCTGCGCATGAATTCCACTGGAGTCCAGTTTGACTCGTCGAGAGTGGAACCAGTAATAAGCTCCCCTTCTGCATTCAGCGGACAAGCTGCTGCCACTGACGAAGTATAAACCACACGCCTCACTGATTTAGCCCGCGAGCAGGATTTCAATACATTCAATACCCCTTTCAAAGCAGGCTGAACAAAATCATCCTATCCCACAATTTATACTTTTTATTAGTATTTTTCTCAAAAGCTTCACCCGAAGTATAAAATATTAGGATTATGTCTCAAAAGTTTCACACCATATAAAAAATGTTATACCATTAGTCAAATCCCTGTTAATACCTTTCATACTTTACAAATCATAAGTTAAGAGAAATTTAATTATGCACCTCAGAAAGCTTGGAGAAGTCCATAGGACTGGCCACGTGGAACACCCCTTGACAACCCTCTACCGCGGAATCAAAGGAACCCTCTTCGCTTAAATCCACTTGGAAGAGCTTCAGTCTCTCTGCAGCACCAGGCAAGGACAGCAGAGGCCCGGCTTTTGCCCTGTCATCTGCATGCACAAAAATATGAGAAAAGCTCATACATAATTAATGAATAGGAGTGAGCAGAATCTACGTATTACATACTAGGGTTTCTGAGGGTAGCGTTAACATCATAGCCTCTCTAGAGAAGATTCTTGACGAGCTATGATCTGATATACCCTCCTGCTCCTGTAACGCAAACCTTCATACCCTCTCTACCTTCGTGGCTTTGCATTTTTTCGCACAGAACGTTACACAGTGAATATGATATTGATATGCAAGTTGCAAAATGAGAGGCTGAGTGCAACTTCAAAATCCAATTGTGGGTTTCAAGAATAATCTGAAATCAAATAAATAAGAGTGAGTGACTTCAACAAAAATATGTTCCAAACACTGATCTCTTCTAAACGCATTTGGTCATATCAACCCTCACCTCTTTTCAACGTAATTCATCATGACTGAGCACGCCTTCAATTACTGCAATGTAAGTCATCATGACTTTACTTAAATGTTAGCTGATCCACAAGCAGTAGAATCCAAAGGCGAGCCTTATTTCAGCGGCCATAGGCCCATTAATGCGCCCAGGCAGGAAATGCCCGCCGCACGATGATCTACAGCTTTAATCCGACGGCGGGCATTTCCTGCCTGGGCGCATTAATGGGCCTATGGCCACTGAAATAAGGCTCGCCAAATGGATTCGGCGAGCCTTATTTCAGCGGCCATAGGCCCATTAATGCGCCCAGGCAAGAAATGCCCGCCATCGGATTAAAGCTGTAGATCATCGTGCGGCGGGCATTTCCTGCTTAGGCGCATTACTGGGCCTATGGCAACTGAAATAAGGCTCGCCCAAACGGTACAAACTCTATTTGGTCATATCAACCCTCACCTCTTTTAACGTAAGTCATCATGACTGACCAAGGACGTGTCTACCGAGCCCGCGTTTTGGCCCGGACGGCAGAAATCCGCCGGAATCCGGTCAACTAAATCTGCAAAAATCAGGTAGTTGCAGTGCTTGGAATCCATTTTTGACAGTGGAAATGGATTCAGCACTATCAAAAACCCCTGGGGCACTCAAAATACTAATGTTTAACAACTATAAACAAGTTTCTGGGCAAATCTTTGCCGAATTTTCTGAAAATCGTTCCCGGATTTTGGGTCAAAATGCGGGCTCTTTAGACTACGGTCGCCTTCAATTATTGCAATGTAAGTCATCATGACTTTCCTTAAATGTTAGCTGATCGACAAGAAGTAGAATACAAACTCTATTCGGTCATATGAACCCTCACCTCTTTTCCACGTAAGTCGTCATCACTGAGCACGCCTTCAATTAGTGCAATGTTGGGCTGAAAATGACTTTACTTAAATGTTAGATGATCCACAAGAAGTAGAATACAAACTCTATTCGGTCATGTCAACCCTCGCCTCTTTTCAACGTAAGTCGTCATCACTGAGCACGCCTTCAATTAGTGCAATGTTGGGCTGAAAACGACTTTACTTAAATGTTAGCTGATCTACAAGAACTAGAATACAAACTCTATTCGGTCATATCAACCCTCACCTCTTTTCAACGTAAGTCGTCATCACTGAGCACGCCTTCAATTAGTGCAATGTTGGGCTGAAAACGACTTTACTTAGATGTTAGCTGATCCACAAGAAGTAGAATACAAACTCTATTCCTAAATATCTATCAGTAGCATTTTCACAGGTCTATCAAATCTAATAGCTTTTATTTTTCCCAAAAGCCTTACTCCTGCTTTGTATTTGTAGATATTCTTCACATATTCTTCACGAAGAAAAATATAAACCTTTGACATTTTCAACGATCTATTACATCTGCGACTCATATGTTTAAAACTCAAATTTAAATGATGTATCATAGGTACAAAGGAAGGGCTACGGTATGGAGATTAACTAGGCACATTATACTCGAGACTCTTTTGAATGAAACATCATTTCGAGACACTTCAGAGCTTCCAAAATTATTTAAAGAACAACTCGTTATTTAAATGCTTTCATGGCGGAATGGGATTAATGAGCAGTTAGCTTCAAGGTTTTGGTTGAAGCTATCTTTGACATTAAAGAGTATATATGATGTTAGAGCTGACGTAAAGGAGATATAAAAGCTTTGAATACTTACAAATAAGAGCTGACGTAAAGGGTATAGGAAAGTTTTGAATACTTACAAATCAAAATTCTTTCTACAAGATTAATTTCTTTTAGTAAATACATGGAAAAACCATAAATTTAAATAAAATAAAATAATTATGCTTCATAATTACATAAGAGAGTGGAGGTTGGAGAAGTCCATAGGACTAGTAAAGTGGATCAAACCTCGACCACATAATCAAAGGTGACATCTTCCCATTAATATGCTTATGTATATATTATAATATGTATGAAAATATTTTTTTCCTCCATAGATTTTTTTTAGATTTTAATGTTATATATATATATATATATCGAGTGGTATGAATTCATCAGGATATCATGTTTGATCTGTGGATTAAGAAACTGCAACCTCGCCGTTAAAGTCACCTTAGAATCACATCCGGCCTAGGCCATCCTAGCACAACTAATTGGGTTTAACATGTCTCCTCCCCTTAGCACGTGCGTAACAGCCTCCATGAGCTTTGATCTTGGGTCACTCTTCTGACGAGGCCCATCCTCAACCGGTTGTGCTAGCGCGACTTGACATGTTTTTTATATTTTTGAAATTAATATGAGTTTAATTTAATTTAATTTTTAATGATATTAAAAAGTTTAGAGAACAAAGTTGAACGATCTAACTCTCTTTTGTTGAATATAATGGAGAATCTCCTATTTTAGTGAGTTGGTTCACGAGACTTTAGTATAAGAATTAGTTTCTATTTCTTAGGGTACGGTTCTAACTTCCTTAGATCTTGTGTGCTATATAATTCCTGAATTGTATGGAGAATGTAGAGCATTCTATAGAAGCCAGAATTTCCTACTTCAGACTCTCTTTCGTAGAACTGACCAGAGGGATTGTTTAATAATCCATTCAAACATCATTTTTATCTGGGTATCATAGCTATTGTGTGAGGAGGATCCTTGCGCTGCTTGCCTACTTATCTGCGCTACCACCGTTGTTGTTGTGTGAGAAGGAGAATTGCGCTACCACCCTACCTATCAACGTTGCCATCGTAGATGTTGTGTGAGGAGGAGCCTTGCGCTGCTTGCCTACTTATCTGCGTGCCACTGTTTTTATTTGCTGCTTGAAGATTTGCTGCACTGCATCGGTGTTGAGGAGTGCTGCCTACCTCCAATGCTAGGCTGATGTGTGGCAACGCTGCCATCCTTTCAACCCTGCCATCTGTTCTTTACATTCGGGCTGTCATTGCTTGCTGCCCTCAGACAGGAGACAGCGTGAGGAGAAGCCATGCTGGCTGCCTAAGCTGAAAGAGGAGACAATGCTGCGCTGCCACCGTGAGGAGAAGAGCTCTCGTGTGGAAGAACGTTGCTTCTGCCTACCTGATTCACCCGCCTCAGAGGCGTGGATGTCGATTCGAAGGCTCTACCACAGTGGTGCTGAGGAACGCTGCTAGAGAGCACTACTGTATGAGGAGAGTTGTGCTGCCACACATCTACTGAGTCATCTCTGTGGACTAGAACATTAATGCGTGGACTGGGCTGCAAATTTTGATCTCAGTGCTCAACATTCCCACTTACAGGGCTGAGCCAGCATAAAGAGGCTCAACAGGAGTGCTCAAACATTGCCATCCAAACCCCATGAATGTCGCCACCGTTGCCAGGCTCTTTGGTTCACGTTGGCTTTTTGGTTGGCAGAAGTGGCCGCAAACGAAAGACATGAATTGCAAAATAACTATCCAATCCTCTTAGATATCACCATTGATAATTCTGTGCAGTATTTCTTCTTGAATGCGAAAGTTTTTAAAAGGAACCATGCTCTCATAAATGATCTATTATTAAAAGGAATTTCTTGGGGGGAATTCCAAGAAATTTAAAAGGAATCTCATAAATGAACTTTTTGATATGATTTAAAAGAGTATATGATTTCATTTTTTAAGGGAATTCATCAATAATTTTTTTTTGATGGGTGGAATTTTTTAAAGGTCCTTAAAAAGTGCCTTTTGAATTTTTTTTTAAAAAGGAATGATTATTGATCTGCTTAAGAAGAAAGTTTTTTTTTAAGTGACAAAGAGATCTGAGCCAGTGTATTCTTTAATCATCAAGATTAATAATCAATTAATTGAATCATACTTGAATGAGAGTAACAAACTTAATGGCTCCAATTACTCAAATTGGAAATTTAAGATGCAGACGGTGTTAGAAGTACATAATTCCTGGACGATTGTAAATGGGGATGAGCCAAAGCCAACATCAGGAGCAACATTGGTCCTAGATTGGGAGAAGAGAGAAGGTAAAGCAAAGATGGTGCTGAAGATGTCAGTGAAAGACTACATCATACCACATATTAGAGAATGCAAATCAAAAAACAAAATCTGGACCGTATTGAAGGATTTTTCTGAGATCAGGAATACAAATGGTCTTCTGTTTTTGAAGAGCAAGATTATGTCCATAAAAATGGAGGAGAATGAAATAGTTTCTTCGTTCATATCATAGATCAAAAACCTGAAGAACAAATTGTCAGACATCAGTGAGATAGTTGCAGATGCAGATTTGGTCACGATTACCATGAATGGTATGACTGATGACTACCAAATCTTTGTCACTAGGATAAGTGCCAGAGAGAAAATCCCAGAGTTTGAAGAACTTATAGGAATATTAATGCAAGAAGAGGAAAGAAGATTGACCCTAAAACCCCAGAGTGTAGATCTGGCTCTAATGAAAAATAAGAAATTCTTCAAAGGAAAAGGAAATCCATCACAGCAAAACGGAGGAAACCCATAGAAAAGACCGAATCAAACTCAAGGTGTGTATCCGAATTAAAAAAAATCTGTAATTAAGTGTTTTTATTGCGGAAAAATTGGTCATATTGCTAAGGAGTCCAGGAAGAAGAAATTTCATGAAGAACAACAGAAGCATAAAAGACATACAGGTCATTTTTCAAATGATGATCATGTTCAACACTTTAGATTGTTTATGGTAGAATTTGGTGAGAATGTTGATGCTGACACTTGGTATGTAGATTCGGGAGCATCCACACATTTGACTGAGAACAGACAATGGTTCGAAGATTTTAAATAAATAAATAATGGAGCACAAATCTACCTTGGTGATGGTAGATGTCATCATATCAAAGGGTGTGGGAAATTTTCTGTTATTTTACCTAATGGTAATGTCAGATATATTCATAATGTAATGTATGTGCCTGGATTGACAAAGAATTTGATTTATGTATCCATGATTAAAGATCAGGATCTCAAGGTTGAATTTTTTTAAATCTAACTATTATATTAAAGATCTGTTGGATGGCATGAACACTATTGCTTCAGGAATTCGAACAGGAGGTTTGTACAAATTAGATGTGAGAACAATACCAAATCGAGCTTTGAAAACATTGAGTTTGACTATAGAAGATTTGTGGCACCAAAGACTTGGTCATATCAACTACAACGACTTGATGTTACTTCAGAAAAAGGAAATGGTAAGAGATCTTCTGATATTAAAACAAGTGCATACCGATTGTGATGCTTGTGCATTAGGAAATATTCATGCAGGAGAATAATTCCCTGTTTGAGTAGAAAAAAAAAGGAGAGACATACTTGAATTAGTGCACATATACCTTTGTGGACCCATACAAACAAAGTCATTAGGAGGTTCACCACATATTTTACTATTTGTTGATGACTGTACAAAGTTTTCTTGGGTATATTTCATGAGTAAGAAAAGCCACACATTTGAATAGTTTAAGCAGTTCAGGTATATGATGGAAAAGAAAATAGGGAAGCACATAAAAATTCTCTGCTCCAAAAAAGGGGGAGAATATAGGAAAGAGGAACTTACAAAGTATTCTAAATACCATTGGATATTACAACAATTCACAGTACCCCATACTCCTCAGCAGAACGTAGTAGCGAAAAGAAATAACATAACATTAGTGGAGTGTGTTAGGAGAATGTTGAAAGGTAGGGATATTTAGAATGGTTTTGGGGCTGAAGCATTAAATACTACAGTTTATTTGAAAAATAGGTGCCCTACAAGAATTCTCGAGTTTAAAACTCCTTTTGAAGCATTATATGGATTTAAACCTGCAGTAAAACATCTAAGAGTATTTATGTCTAAAGAATTTTCCCACATTCCAAAGGAAGACAAAAGAAAACTAGATTCAAAAGCCATTAGATGTACCTTTATAGGGTATTGTTCACAATTTAAATCTTATAGATTATTTAATCCCTCTACTCACAAGATTTTTGTTAGTATAGATGTCATATTCCATGAGCAGGTTTGTGATGAATCTAATAAGCGCAATGAGGAATGGGATATTCCATTTTTGGTGGAAGAAAGTGAAGAAATAGGTAACAGCCAGGAATAGAAGAAAGAGGCAGAAGTAGAGAATCCAGATACAACAATCAAGCCGAGTCCGTCAAAGGAAAGTCAGAATGGGGTGGAAGCTACACCAACGCTCAGAAGATTAGGTAGGCAGATTCAATTGCCTGTTAGATACAGGGAAAATTCCTTTATAACTATTATGATGAATGTCATTGAACCTCCTATTTATAAAGAAGAAAATTAATGTAGTGAATGGAAAACAACTATGGAACAAGAATATGAATCTATTCTAAAAAACAACACTTGTGAGCTGGTTAAACTTCCTGAAGGGAAACAAACCATAGGGTGTAAATGGTTGTATAAACCAAAGATTAATGTAGATGGAACCATAGATAAATTAAAAGCTAGATTGGTAGCAAAGTGGTATTCACAAAAACAAGGTATTGACTATGAAGAAACCTTCGCCCTCGTAGCTAAACTAAATACTATCAGAATGTTGATTGCTTTAGCTACTAAGAAACATTGGATGATTCACCAACTAGATGTAAAATATGCATTTCTAAATGGGGAATTGAAAGCAGAGGTCTACTTAGATCAACCTGAGGGGTTTGTCCAGAAAGGGAAATAAAATTTAGTCTGTAGATTAAATAAAGCTCTATATGGACTAAAACAAGCACCCAGATCATGATATGAAAAGATTGATTCATTTTTTCTACAACATGGTTACAATAGAAGCAAAAAAATATCCTAATGGGTACACCATGAAAGATGAAAATGGGCACATAGTGTTGATTTCTTTGTATGTATATGATCTAATTATTATAGGTGATGTTGTTGATCTAATCAAAGAAATCAAGAAGCAAATGTCAGATATGTTCGAAATGAAAGACCTTAGTGAACTAAGATATTGTTTGGGTCTCGAGATATGGAGAGATTCAGGACAAAATTTATGTCCCAGGGTAAGTATGCCAAAGGTCTACTAGAAATATTCAGGATGGTTCACTGCAAGGCTACAACAGTACCACTACAGCATAACATTACACTTCAGAGTGAGGATGGATCTAAAGAGGTAGATGTGACACTTTATAGACAACTAGTTGGAAGCTTAATCTACCTAACCACTACCAGACCTGATTTGGCTTATGCGGTTAGTGTGCTAAGTCAATACATGTCAAAACCACTTGACAGTCATTGGAATGCAGAAAAAGGTGTTTTAAGGTACCTACAAGGAACTGTAGATTATGGTATTATTTATACTGATTCTTCTGATGTTAGATTGACAGGATTTTCAGATTCTGATTGGGCTGGAAAAGTCGATGACTGAAGATCCATAACAAACTATGCCTCTCTGAAGAAGATTCTTGACAAGCCATGATATGATATACCCTCGTGCTCCTATAACACACACCTTCATACCCTCGCTACCTTCATGGCTTTGCATTTTTCCGCACAGAATGTTACACGGTGAATATAATATTGATATGCAAGTTACAAAATTAGAGACCAAGTGCAACTTCAATATCCAATTGTGGGTTTCAAGAATAATCTGAAATGAAATAAATAAGAGTGGGTGAGTTCAACAAAAATATGTTCTAACCACTGATGTCTTCTTAACGCATTTGGTTAATATCAACCCCTCACCTCTTTTCAACGTAAGTCGTCATCACTGAGGACACCATGAATTAGTGCAATGTTAGGGCTAAAACCGGCTTTACTTTAATGTTAGCCGGATCCACAACAAGTAGAATACAAACTCTATTCCTAAATATCTATTAGTAGTAGTTTCACGTATCTATCAAATTTAATATAAGAATTAGAATACAAACTCTATTCCTAAATATCTATTAGTAGCATTTTCACAGATCTATCAAATCTAATATCTTTTGTTTTTCCCAAAAGTCTTACTCGTGCGTTGTATTTGTAGATATTCTTTACATATTATTCACGAAGCAAAATACCAACCTTTGACATTTTCGATGATCTATTACATCTATGATTCATATGTTTAAAACTCAAATTTAAATGATGTATCATAGGTACAAATGAAGGGCTACGGTATGGAGATTAACTAGGCACATTATACTTGAGACTCTTTTGAATGAAACATCTTTTCGAGACACTTCATAGCTTCCAAAATTATTTAAAGAACAACTCGTTATTTAAATGCTTTCATGGCGGAAGGGGATTAATGAGCAGTTAGCTTCAAGGTTTTGGTTGAAGCTATCTTTGACATTAAAGATTATATATGATGTTGGAGCTGACATAAAGGGGATATAAAAGCTTGGAATACTTACAAATAAGAGCCGACGTAAAGGGTATATGAAAGTTTTGAATACTTACAAATCAAAATTCTTTCTACAAGATTAATTTATTTTTAGTAAATACATGGAAAAACCTTAAATTTGAATAAAATAAAATAATTATACTTCATATTTACATAAGAGAGTTGAAGTTGGAGAATTCCATCGGACTAGAAAAGTGGATCAAACCTCGACTACATAATCAAAGGTGACATCTTCGCATCAATATGCCTATGTCTGTATTATAATATGTATGAAAATAATTTTTTTCTCCATAGAATAATTTTTTTCGATCTTAATGTCTTGATGGTTATATATATATATATATATATATATATATATATATATATATATATATATATATAGCTTGAGTGGTTTAAATTCATTAGTACATCAGGTTTGATCTATGGATTAAGAAATGATGACCTAGGGGCATATAAGCCGTTAAAGTCACCCGAGGATCACATCGAGACTCGGCCACCCCATCACAGCTAACTGGGTTTAACCTGTCTCCTCCCCTTAGCCCAGGCCCAACAACCTCCATGAGGTTTGATCTTGGGTCGCCCTTCTCATGAGGCCCATCTTCAACTAGTTGTGCTAGCGGGACTTGACATGTTTTTTAATTTTTTGAAATTAATATGAGTTTATTTTAATTTATTTTTTAATGACATTAAAAACTTTAGAACACAAAGTCGAATGATTTAACATTATTTTACATGAACCTTCAAACAGATCCAATGTCGAGATCCTCTTCACACAACTCCTTGCCATTGCTCTAATGCCACTCTAGAATCCTAAGCGAGACTCCAATGAAATTCAAAGAAAACTTTCATTCAAGAAATATGTTGAAACTATAATAGAGTGGATAACAAAGAATTCTGCAAACACTTTCTTATTTTATTTATATCATCAAATCGTTACATAAAAAGTATGGGGCGACTGTGGATCGACTCAACCTAAAGAAATTCTTTCCATTTTAGGTTCACACCAGACTCTTACATTCTAATGCACAAGCTTCTAAGACTCTCTAGTCTTAGGACTCACTGAGTGACTAAAGAGTTCTCTACAATGCATGCACATTTCAAGGCCGAGTTGTAGAGAAGGGATCCCTCTAAACTGACTCTAAAAATTGAAGTGCATAGAATGGATTTTTCCCTCCTTATTTATATAATGTAGATGAGACATAAAGCATATATTCTTACTCTATCCATCCACTAAAGAGATCTCCCACAGATCCTTGTAGATGTGGGTGAAGCCCCACCAAAAGTCAGAGAAGTGCTCCTAGTATCAAATATTCATCCCATAAATATTAAACAATGGATATTTTTAGGATTCTTATGGTAAATATAATAATTCAAATCTTACATAATGGATATATTATCGGAATCCGACAGTACTGGTCAACCGCATTGTCACGTGACTAGACATGACATTATTACAAATTCGAAACTATTATCGTGAAAGCCCACGAGAAACGTGAAAGAGTTATTTCATAATAGAAAATATTACAAGACATCAACGTTGTATCTTGAAATGGTGTTAATCTAGGACCCCAAGGATGTTTGTAACAAGGAATCGGTGTTTGGCATAGGCCCCTCTAGTTTCCCAATCCTTTATATAGATTCGATGGACTATCATTGGTTTACCCGATATGATTTTATGTTTCATATTTGTTTTGATCAACCATTAATGATGATGAACCATATAGTTTTTCAAAATTTCAAAATTAGAAAATTTACCTAAGTCACCTATAGTAATGCATGGTTGGTGAAAATAATCCATGCATTCATCATAGTTTATTCTGTAATATGGCTGAAAATAAAGGGGTCGATTGCTTCTTTTTTTTAATGCCAAACCATCCCCACCACTCCTTTAGCCAATCAGTTTGATGCAGGAACTGAGTCAGGAAGACATATCCAAATTAATCATAAGTATGTAATATTCATGTCCTCACTTGTGTATACAGAGAAAAATCCACCATAGTTTTTTTATAACCAAAGAAATCATACACAGAGTATGGAAATATTATTTCTGGATTATGTTGTGGTTGTAGATTGTGAAGAAGAAAACCTGGATCTCGTATCCTTATGAAAAAATATTTATGGTGTCGCCCCAATCTCTGTTGTTCTTCAGTCCAAATGAGCTCAAGATCTTGAAATGGTTTCTGAATGCATCTTATGTAAGGTTAGTCTTGTGTTCAGAATAGGTATAGAGCATGGCTAGTATCCATATGCTAGATTTAGGGTAGATTTTTTTCTCAGGTACTAAATGTTGCAACTATTAAGAGGGTTGTAGATTTGAGTCTAGAATATGTGTATTCCTTAGTTTCCATGTGGGTTTATAGGTACTTCAGTAGTCATCCCAACTGGTAGAATTAGAGATATTTCTAAAAATCTTTCTATTTCTTCCATTATCCCATTTTGTCACAATAACCATCAAGTATGTGGGTTCTTGGATATTTTCTTCGTTCAGAAAATCTAGAATTTTATTATGACTCCCCTTGATATGTTCAATATAAAAGTAAAAATTAGAAAACAAAGCCTCCCATCTAGCAAATTTTGATTTTCCTGGTTTTTTTATATCCTTTGATAAAACTTTCTTCATTGTTGAAGCATTTTTTCTGAGAAGGAACCTTTTCTTTATCAAGTTCACTTCAAATTTGTCAATAAAATTCCAATATATTTTAACTTATTGTTCTATAGTATAATATTTTTGTTCACTGAGGTTCCAAGCCCCTAAAGAAAATTGGATAATCTTCTCTTCATCATTGAACAGTTCTTCGAGAACCCCTCCCCATCCAATATTGTTGGCACCAGTTTCCACTATCCTGGGTAGATTGTCATCAGAGACATACAAGATCGGGAGCACCCATAATGTTTTATTTTATCTTGTAAATGAATTATGTTTGTTCTTATGTCCACGGACTCATATGTTTTTCCAAATTTTGATTCAATTTTTTTTTCTCTTGAGCACAATTTTGATAGAAACTACACACATACTTTCACCACCCTAGGAATATTTGTAGCTGAGTCTTGTCCTAAATTTTATCTGCAAATGCTACAACTTGTTGTTAGAGATTTGTATTCTCTATGACATGACCAAGATATATTATCCTTGTCTGAAATATTTCCATTTTATTTTTTCTTAATACTAAGCCATTAAATTTAACTATCTGTTTGAACTTATATACATGTTTAAAATGTTAATATAATGATTTTGAAAAAAATAAGACATCATCTATGTACACAATCAACCAATCAAAATAAATTTTGAAAGCATGGTACATTACCTTTTGGAATTTGGATGGTGCATGTTTCAATCCGAAAGGAATGGCATTCTACTTGTAATGTCCTGAAGGGACATTGAAGGTTGTTTCAAATTTCTTTTCTTCTTTTAGGGAAACTTTCCAAAATCTAGATTTCATATCAAATTTGGAAAATATATTTTCTCCTACAATCCCTAATATGATATTTCCCTTATGTGGGATGGGTTATGTGTCTTCTACTAAAACATTGTTGAGTGGGCGATAGTTTGTAACCCATCTTGGAATTCCTCTTATTTGTTCTGAGTGTTTATTAACATAAAACCCATAGAAATTCCTTGGACTATATAATTCTCGAATGAGATTGCTTTCCAATATATTCTGAATCTATTTTTGGAAGGGTTTACATTATTCTTCATTCATATATATAGTGCAAATTTGGCACGTTTTGTTAATCCAAGTTGTCATTGATGGCAACAGGTTGATGAAGGTTGAAAGACTTAATGATAACATGGAAGATATCATTTGAAGTTCTCCTAATGATGTTGCACTATTATTGAATACATGATGCTATACCTTCATGACCTTGCTGGGTAGTATCATGATGACATAGATGTCCGACATGATGATACTATGACCCTATGATTGATAAGCTAAACAATGGAGAAGACAAATGAAGGAGAAGCCAAGCAATGGAGAAGGAATTTTTTCCTATGCACTTTCTGCACACAAAAATTAAGGACAGTTACAAAGAAAAAATGAATTTTGGGATCTTGGAGGAAGCCAATCACAATGAGCCCTAAAACATCTTGGAGGATTTTTTCCTCTTTCTAACAAGCCCTCACTTGCCCTAAAACTCCTAGAAGTTGATGAGATACTGAATTTTTTAAGCTAAAAAAAAATATTAATTAATTGTGAGCCGACCTACACTCACACTCTCATGTCGGCCCTTTTCCCCAACATTCATGTCCTTTCAAAGATGACAAACCACTATAAATATAAAGGTAAAATCATTTGTTTCAGTCAATAATTTCGGTGATTATATCAGCAAATATAAGGACTGCAGCTTGGTAAAGTGTGAAGCACAGAGAAAGTGAGCAGGTTCACATCTCGTGAACCCTTAAGGGAAGAACAACCTAATTTTCAAGCACAGCAAATGCTACAGGACTGTGGATCAATATAAAGGCTTAGTATTGTGAAACTTCATAACATACACATGTACCAAAGCTTGATTCATTGAAGAAGATAATTGGCTACAGGACTTTGGATAAGTGATACAGAGCTTCGTACCTATTCTCTTGGGACTGTCATAGACCTGTGTTAAGGCTCAGATAACCCAAAAATTCAAACCTGTGGAAATACGTCAAAAAATAGTTCAAACTTATTGTGTGATATATGTAACACACTTGGAGGCTTGGACCAAGATTGTAGCTTGGTACTTGGACCAGAACTTGTTGTTGGGAAGAACTCAAACTTGTTTTGTGAAAGATCATCTCTTGTGGCTTGGATTTATGAACAGACCTATAGTTAACACCTTCCTCGGATCTGTGTTATCCTATTGAAGCTCGGAATTTTGGTGTCTAGTCAAGAACAATTTATACCTTTTTCCAATGGGTACATTTGTAATCATATAAACAATGAGATAGGTGTTGGAAAATGAAGATATTATGAAGAATTGAAGATTAAACAGTGAATAATTGTGTCAAGGATGTTCAAGTAAACACTATTCACATTCTCTATTAAAGGAAGACAAAAGGATTGGTGTCCTTGGAGTTGGTGCTCCTAAACACAAGGTCGGTGCATTGAGGAGATAGGGTCGAAGCCCTAGAGGTCAGAGCCTCATCTAAGTCGAAGTTGGTGGTTGGCAAGAGGTTGGTGCCTGATTCATTGAAGGGTTTGTGCCCTCACACATCTATTGTACTCAATTATTTGAAAAGGGATTGAATTTCTTATTAATCCTTAATAATATTATTATTATACACCTCTCTGTTTTTAATTGTGAAGAATCTAACTACCAAAACTTAACAATTGAAAAGAAATACTGATTCACCCCCCTCTCAGTATTTCCAATAATTGGTATCAAAGCGATCTTCTTCATTATCAACCTAATAGCTGGAATAAGGATTCTTAGGCACAATGAAGAACATGGAAGCAATAGGGAAACTAACTATCTTTGATGGAAAAAATTTTAGTTTTTGGAAAAAGAGGATGTCCTACTATCTAATTTCTCTTGGTCCTAAAGTATGGCACTTTGTTTTGGATGGGTATAAAGCTCCCGCCAATCTTCCAACTGATCAAGATGAAAGAAGTTCGTACATTTCTAATTCCAAAGCTTTAAATTCCATCACTAGTGGAATTACCGATTCTGAATTTACGAAAGTCATGAATTGTGACTCAGCCAAAGAAGTATGGGATAAGTTGGTTTCTCTATATGATGGGGACTCCATAGTTAATAAGGAAAAGCTTCAAACCTATAGAAGACAATTCGATAGTCTGAAAATGGATGATGAAGAAGATATTGCATCATACTTCCTCCGAGTAGTTGAAGTGGTTAACTCTCTTAACGAACTAGGAGAAAATATTGAAGAAAGCACCATTGTTCAAAAAATCCTGAGATCGCTTCCTGACAGATTTGACTCTAAAGTAAGTGCCATAGAAGAAATGAAGGACCTAGATACTCTCAAGATGGATGAAATTCATGGAATTCTTATTTCCTATGAGATGGGGAAAGGGAGCCCAAATTTCAAAGAAGCAGCCTTCAAAGCCTCAAGATTTACAAAAGAAGGAAAAGGATGGAATTGCAACAACGATGAATCTGATACTAAAAACGAGTTAGCTCATGTTGTACAAAGACTAAAAAGGGGATCTAAGCTAAAAGTTAAGTACCCTCTTATTTGTTTCAATTGTGGAAGAATAGGTCATTATGCTGCAAAATGTCCTCATAAACATGGTAGCGATGTTGAAAAGGACTCTAAAAGAATGATGTACAAAAATAAAGGGTTTAATAAGACGAACTTATTCTCCAAACAATATGAGTTTGATGAAGATGAATTTGTAGTCATAAAAAATAAATCAACTAGAAATGTGCGTCATTACAAAGAAAGTGATGATGAATCATATCAGGAAAGTAATTATGTTAGAAGCAGAGAAATGTTATTCATGGAATTTACAAATGATGATGACTCAGAACTAGAATATGAAAGAAACATGGATAGTTTGCTAGTAAGTGCCATTGAAGAAAATGAGAATCTACAAAAGAAGATAATTTCTCTCAAAATAGAAAGAGAGGAAGCAAAAAGAAGGGAAGAATTCTTGAACATTAAGCTAAAAGAGAAGGATGATATCTGTGAAAAACGTGAAGCTGAAATAATATCTCTAAGAAAGGAATTAGAGAATGTTAAAAGGAGTTGGCAAAGCTCTATATCTCTTGACAACATTATTAATACTCAAAAACCTCAACATGACAAATATGGAATTGGTTTCAAAGGAGAATCATCAAGTACAAAGAATAATGCCAGAAATTATGTTGATGTACTCTTTTTCCATCCAAAAGAAGAAAATTCATCTCGTCAGGAACAAAGTCCCATCTCAAAACCAAGAATTGAAGAAAGAGCAACCCTGAGGAAGAATGTTGGTTCAAGATATGGATACTACAACAGGTATCAAACTATTTTTCTTCGGCATTGTTACAATTGTAAAAAATTTGGGCATCAAGCTAAGCATTGCAAGGCTCATAAGGATGAAGCACAAAGATTGAATGATCAAACAGACCAACTACGTGGTCCTAAAGAGCAAGGAAAAATCAAAACTTACAATTCCTTTGATCCTTTGGCTAATTTTGATCCTTCTTTCTCATTATGTGATAATTATGATCATAATGAAAAAAATTGCCCTCTCAAAAGGGAGAAAGCTAAAAACGTAAATCTCAAAACTGATAAATCTGGCCTAGCTCTGTGTGCTCATAGTGAAGAAAATCATTGGTTCATGGATAGTGGATGCTCAAGACATATGACAGGTGACCAAAAGAAGTTTATCTCATTGAACAAGAAAAATGGAAATGTATCCTTTGGAAGTGGATCTGCTAAAATCACTTAAAAATGAATTGCTACCCTTATCAATGGACTAGGAAAGCCTCAAAATACCATAAGAGAGTTATTGAAATGCTTTCATGGCGAAATGGGATTAATGAGCAGTTAGCTTCAAGGTTTTGGTTGAAGCTATCTTTGACATTAAAGAGTATATATGATGTTAGAGCTGACGTAAAGGGGATATAAAAGCTTTGAATACTGACCAATAAGAGCGGACGTAAATGGTATATGAAAGTTTTGAATACTTACACATCAAAATTATTTCTACAAGATTAATTTCTTTTTAGTAAATACATAGAAAAACCATAAATTTAAATAAAATAAAATAAAATAAAATATTAATTATGCTTCATAATTACATAATAGAGTTGAAGTTGGAGAAGTCCATAGTGATAGCAAAGTGAATCAAACATTGACCACGTAATGAAGTGGGAGAAGTCCACAGGACTAGCAAAGTGGATCAAACCTCGACCACATAATCAAAGGTGACATCTTTGCATTAATATGCTTATGTATATATTATAATATGTACGAAAATAATTTTTTTCTCCATAGAATTATTTTTATATATTTTGTGTTATCCACTCTGTTATAGTTTCAGCATCTTGCTTGAATGAGTGTTTTCTTTGAATTTCATTGGAGTTTCTCTTAGATTCTAGAGTGGCATAAGAGCTTGTAAAGGCAAGGAGTTGCATGAAGAGGATCTCGGCATTGGATATGTTTGAAGGTCCATGTAAGAAAGTTAGATCGTTCAACTTTGTTCTCTAAACCTTTTAATATCATTAAAAATTAAATTAAATTAAATTTATATTAATTTTAAAAATATAAAAAATATGTTAAGTTTCACTAGAACAACTAATTAAGGATAAGTCTTGTTATAGTATTTTTATAATTTGAAATTACAAGAATATTATTCATATAATATTCATATAGAAATTAATAATATTTAATTATTCAGCAATCCTCATTTTACCAGTGTTTTTATAATAAATTAAGCCATGATATTACATAAAAACACTAAAATTATAAAATGTTCACAACTCAAAATAAAGATTCCAACAAATTCCTATCCTAAACCAAGAAATATATTAAAAAAACATTCAAAACATAAAATTTATAAAGTACAACTTAAATATACTTTTTAATCATAAATATAACAATTAACTTTATATAGCTTAATACTTTTTTTTTTTCAAAATTCTTATTCATACTTTGCATATATATACATTCCATTATTCACATCCAAGAAGTAAAATACAACTTTTATTTCTAATTCTAACCTTCAAGTTGGCATTTTCCATAATCTCGTATAGCTGCAATTTAAAAAAAAAATCATAAGTACTTCGAACGTATAAAGCACAAATTTAAATGACGTATCGTACGTAGGTTCAAATGAAGGGCTAGGGTATGGAGATTGACTTGGCCGATTATGCTAGAGATTCTTTCGAAGAAAAAAATCATTTCGAGACAGTATAGTTGCCAACATAAGTTATGTGCTCTGAATGGGGGAAGCGGTTTATTGAGCACTTAGTTTCATGATTTTGGTTGAAACACTCTGAGATTAAAGAGTCAATATGATGTATTAAAGAGTCAATATGATGTTAGAGTTGACGCAATAGTGATATAATTTTTTTGAATATTTACAGTTCAAAAGTCAATATAATGTTAGGTTGGGTTTGACACAAACGTGTTTAAAGTTTTTGAATATTTGAGTTGATAGAGACTAATTTCTTTTACTAAATACTTGATAAATTATACATCAAAGAAAATTTATGTTTAACAATAAGCTAAGCAGGGCCTTGAGAAGTTCATACGACTGCAAAATGGAACAACCGTCCACTATAGAGAATAAAAGAGTTTGAGGTTCGACAAATCCAACTATTTGTCATTTCTTATTTTTCATTTTTCCAAACTAAATTTAATTAATAAATTTTGAATTATATAGTTAAATAAAAACAAAATAATATAAATGGATATCAATGAAAATTGTGAATATATACCATAGAAATATAATTATATAAATTAAATTGTTAATAAATATTGATATGTATTAAAATACCTAATCATAATATTTAGAAAAATTAAATGAAATTAAAAAATAAAAACATTAAAATTAATTAAATTCTAACTTTATTTTCTTTTATTTAATAGTAGTGTAAATATAAAACTAGTAATTGCACCGGGGTGCAAGGGAACGCCGGAAGGAGGAGACTTGAATCATTTTGTGGTACATGTTAGGGAATATGAAGAATGTGAATGTATGAGGGGTAAAATATGGCATTGATTGATTACATGAATATTTAGATTTAGAACTACGAAAATAAAAGATGTTGTTTGCTGAAGTTGGAGGTGGAGAGGAGGTGGGTAATTTCATCTCGATGAGTTACATTTACTGATTTTGTGGTTATTATGTTAAATCATTATGTGTTAATAATAGTAGAAGTAAGTTAGTGATATTTGCACGAATGTAATTTAAATTAGAAGCAAAATAAATGAAAATGAAGAATAGGTTTGGTTGTGAATATCCTTTGAATATCCTTTGAATAATTCACCGGGGCTATCTCCCTCTTTTACAAAGTGCTCAAATATTAATAGAAATCCTCTGTCTGTAAATTGTATGAAAACGCAATTTCGTCTCACTATATTTTGATGTTTGAAGTTGTTAGACCATAAGCCCAAGCAATAACAAGTATATGCCCTCCCGAAAGGGTAACGACGAACTTTAGTTTAATAAGCATTGACCAAACGTTAGAGTTAAAACCCCAAGTCTTATAATGTCATTAGATCATTAATATGAGATCACTAAATACGTTAATTTTATTACCGTGGATATCAATCGATGATACGATAGACACTTTGACATATTCAATGAAACACTGTTATGCATGAATGTCGTAAAGAGGTTGTAGATGTATTTGAAACTCTTAGTAGTAGGCAGTTTAACATAGTGGTAGAAGCAAAATGAGTGAGAGTGGTATTGTTAAATGTATAAAAGAATTGATTTGGAAGAAAAAGGAGGAGCAAGTGATAGCATAGCACATTGAGGGGGTATTTTGTGCATCGTATAGATTTTTGCGAAGGCATCATTGACTTGACCTGAAGTAATGTAATGGTAAAAAGGTTTTACATGTTATTAACACTCGAAGTAGTAGGTGGTTTTACATCATGGTACAAGAAAAAACAGTAAGAGTGATATTGTTAAATATAGAAGAAAATTGCTTTGGAACAGAAAGGAGGAACAAGTGTTAACATAGTAGAATGATAATGCATGAAAGGTGTTTGGTTGCAATCTAGTCGTAAATACAGGGGGTTGCCCGACAGCGACAGCACCAATTGACATCCAAACCCGGGACGCGACTAAGATAGTATGCTCGAAGTTGCCTTTGTGCATCTCTTTCATGCACATGAATGAGGCGACGAATGAATATTTTGATCTTATGGAGTAGTTGCAATGTTGGGCGCAAACGGAATAGTGGTAGAGTAGGTGGAACTAAGAAGCGTTGCTGTAGAATGAGGAGTTCATTCTCCTGTTGAGTGATTTCTTCATAGAATTTGTTGAGCTGAGAAAGGTATCTGCGATCCATAGTTGCTGCAAGGGAAGGAAAAGCATATAAGTGAACATGTAAAAATTTGACAGTAATAATGAAAAGCATAATAAGAAACAAATAGTAGGAACAAATATGAGTTGAAATGATATTGGAAAGTGAAGATGTAAATGAAGCAGGAAATTTGCAAGGTCTTATTATGAGGAACAAGAAGAAAGAAGTAAAAGTGGAATGCAAGTGAATAGAAGGTACCAATAATAGGAGTTTTTCAAGGAGTGTGAATAATAGATTTGGATGCAAGGTGTGCCTCTTCTTGTTTCCTTCGCATGACGTAAGGGTTGTCCTGCATACGTGAATAGCGTGAGTAGGAGAAAGCAGGGGAGATGCAGAGATCATTTAGCGAGCGAACTCTTGAAATAGCTATGAAAGTGAGCCCTTTCCGATCAATGTTGCCGATGTTGATTGTTGCTTTATCTAGTGTCATGCCCTGCGATTTATGGATTGTTAAGCCCCATGCCATTCCGAGAGGGATTTGTGTGCGCGAACCCCTTGTGATGGGGGGGATTGGCACAAATGTAGGATTCGAAGGATCCCATGGTGGACCAGTGTAGTGAGGGAAGGCAACTACAACAAAGGATGGTAGTTCTGGTGGTGTAAAACCTGGTGTATATACGATTGCACGAACAATTCCGAGCGAACCGTTGATAAGACCAGCGCCAACCCACAGATTGCTTCGGAGAATAACACGTTGGTCAATGCAAAGGAGTATTTTCTTTGATAATTGATCATTTTTTGGTTGACTAGTTTCTAGTTGCCTCTTTTCGGCAGCATAACAATGTGCAACTGGCTGATTTAATAATTTTAACATTGATTTATTGTGCAACTCAACAACGTCATTTGTTGAATAAAGATGCATTGAAGTGGAGAAAGATTGGACTTCGGCTTCAGGAAGATTTGTTTTTGAACGTGTCATAAGAAGATTCCAATCAACAACAGTGGGTGTTGCATTGCGAAGGTTGGAGAGGGGTTCGAGGAAGGAAATTTGTGTAGGACTTGTTCCTTGTTGTCGAAAGACTGTTGCAAGCGTAACCACAGTAGTGAAGCTTTGCCAAAGTGCAGTGCCATGAGAATTGCCTACATACATTGGCGTGTCTTTTACAGGTGGTAGTTGGCCAAGGTCACCCACAAGGATTATAGAACGTCCACCAAATGGGCTGTTTTTATTTGATGGGAATGCCTCGCGCAAGCGAGCATCAATTTGAGAAAGCAATTTAGGACCAATGAAGCTCATTTCGTCAATTAGAATGTAATGAATATGTTGAAGTTGTTCTTGAAGGTTTAGGAGGGATTGACCCTCTAAAGGCTCCATACAGGATATAGGGATGAGAAGAGCAGAGTGGATCGTCAAAGCATTAATGTGGAATGCTGCAACACCGGTAGGAGCAAGTAGTAGAAGGGGGCATTTTTGCATGGTGGAGCTTTCAAGGAATGCATTTTTTAAGAACTCAATTAGGAACGACTTGCCGGTACCAGCAGTGCCTTGGATTATCATGTGTAGTGTTCTTTTGGCAATGTTGTTGCGGAAGTGCGAGAAGATAATATTGAATGCAATAGTTTGGTTTGGGGACAAGGAGGAAAGGGAATATGCAAATGGAGTTAGGAGTTGGTGGGAACTTGTGGAGGAGCGGGTGGAGTCGATGAAGTGGATCACGGTTTCTTGTAAGTGTGGAGGGATTGTAGAGTGGACCCAATTATGGTTTGTGTCAAACTCACGATGGCCAAGCATTTCAAGCTCATCAAGGAGGAGGTTGTTACCTGGGTGGAGTTGAGAGAGAAATTGCCATTCATGCATGTCAAGTGTGGGGTCATGGGGAGGGTTGTTTGGGGATGAACAGATAGAGTCAGAAAGGTTCGAGGTGGATGGTTTGCGATAAACATGCCAAGGTTGATATGTGTCTCTAATTTCTTCCCAGTGTGCAACAATTCTTGCATCAGATATGCCAATATCATTAGGGAGGCTACGAAAAGGGAAGTATAAAAGGAGTTCGCTCCAGCAGAAGTCTACATAGGATGGTGATTCTTTCAATGGAATGGAGGTGTAACGAGGAAGAACGCGGACAACCATGGGAGGGAATATTTGTTTCCATGGTGATGTTTTTCGGCGGGTGGAGAATGACCAGGAGCGTGCAACTTCAATAAGAGACAAACTTTCAAGTGCAGCTGGTCTTTGCATGTAGGAGGCAATGAAAGGTGTTGATGGAGGGTGACCATCTAAATCATGCAATACACGTTTGAAGACTTTTTTTTTTACATTGAGGGAGACAAAAGAACGACTACACTTTGTTAGTGGGAGTTTTTGTAGCATGTGGCATGTTTCTTGTGCACCGATGTCTCGATCAACAACAATTTCGGTGAGGACTTTGCGGACGATAGTGATAGTAGGAGCATCTGGGGGAGAGCATTGTGAGAGGCGTGAGAGCATTTGGTAGTAGCTTTCAGACTTTGCCTCTGATTTTGCTGCATACTTCGAAATGTAGTTCAACACAGCATGGCGTGATAGAACTGGTTGAAAATCAATGTTGGCCCTCCATATTGCAAGTAGTTGAGCATTGTGCACATTGAGTTTGTCATCATTTCTAGCAGGGGAGTATACCTTTTTGCTAGAACCATCAATGTGAAGAGATGACGTGTTGCGAACCTCCCATGGGGCTCCGTAGCGGCAATTTGATGTGTTATTTATTTTGCGTAAACATGTAGAAGAGTGGCAATATGTGTGCCTTTGAACAGAATTGAGGACTTTTTCATAGTCTTCTAACTGATTGCCTGCAAATATTTCATGTGTGCTAAGGAGGCATGGATCTTGTAGAGATGAACGATTTATTCCAGGAGCTCTACTGTGAACCGGACGAGGATTCCAAGCAGTGCAGTACTTATCAAAATATTCAGTAGCCGCGCGGACATCTGTGGCATTGGTCCAATCCAGATTGTCCATAGCAGGTGCATTTGGAAGCCACAGAAACCCATGGATATGTGCGGAGCCGCGATGTTGCCATTCATACCTTATAAAGTAAGGGGACAGATAGTAATATTGGATGTGTGGAAGTGAAAGGAAAGAAAGATAAGAGAAGGAATGAATAGTATGCATACCTGAACCAGTAATCCTTTACAAGGAATCCTTTAAGTAGCACCTCTTCTAGGAATATTGTGAATCTGCAATGGATATATTGAGATGCACAATGCGGGTTTCTAACAATGTTTTGGATTCTCCATCGAGTGTACTCATTTGAATTGGATGGAGGGTTGGAAGGCATCAAATTATGCAAGTCAAGCCATTTTGTATCAGCTGCAGTTAGTGTGAAGAATATGGTAGGGGTACCAATTTGAGTGATCATGTCTGTTAGTTCTCCTCTAGCCCTGGTCCAGAAAGAACGGGTTCCACGCAAGGATGACCCGAAACGCATAATTTGGTCTGGAATGGTGGAAGGGGGCGTTTGTTGGAGTAGGTGGCGAAGGTCGACGACTGTTGCTGGTAGGGTATTTGAAAGGTCCATTTTAATGAAGACAGAGGCAGTTGCTTGGCTGCGATGGCGCATGATAAGGTTGTACAAGTAATATCGGAAGCGAGGATGTTGTGCAAAATGATTGTCTTTGTAGCGCATTAGATGCATAGCGTATTCTTGCATGTCCACTTTTGCAATTCTTGGTTGGTTAATCATGGGAGATCCTTTGGGGAAGAGGGTGGGGAAGGCCATGGAGAATAGGCCCTCTGTGTTGTATTCATTGATTGGGGAAAGGCCAATCGTCGGCCATTGAAGTGAATGGGTTGTTGTTTAATTTGAGGAATCTATGTAGGCACGTATTTCATCAAGTTCAGAATGACAGTTTGGTAGAGTTGAAACAAAGGAGGATGGGTGGAGGTCAGACGGGCATGAGTGGGGAAGTTCAAAATTAGGAATTTCTGGAATGGCTTCATGGAGTGCGATGGAAGATGTAGTGATATGGTGTAGCATGTTGGAAATGTTGGTAGGTGGAATAGGCAAAGCATTGAGGGCAAGTTGGTTAATATGGACATCTTTGTAGTATGGGTCGTTTTGTAGTTTGAATTGCAAAGCTGCATGGACATGTGTTCGACTAACAAAAAAATTCATAGTTTTTTTCATCATGGCTAGTTTTGTTTACCACAAGGATGTCTAGTTCTGACAACATGCGAGGAAGAGAGGTGACAATATTTCTGATATCTTGTGGAAAACTAATAGTATGACTGGATTATTTCAATTGGCCACCACGTGCATGGGTGACCTGAAGAACGAGATTGACACGAGCAATGAGCATCTCTTCAACTTGAGTTAAGCAGGATAGGACATGTGGTTGGATACCTGGGTCCATGTTATTTGTAGAGGAGAAACGATGCGTTGATCGTTCGGCAACACAACGGGTACAACAAATTATTCCATGACTTGTTTTTGTTTTCATGGATGGGTAAGCTTCATGACAAATTGAGCAAACTTGAATGGGACAAAGTGCATCGATCCTTTGACGAAACCGAAAATGTGCATGTTGCAGAAGGATGGGGAGAAATTGTTGGGCAGGTGGAAGGGGAAGTTGGGAAGTTTGGGTGGGATGTATGGGGAGGACAGAATTTTGTGAAGCAATAGGAGTATTGTTGGCCTGAGAGCGAAGGTTTGTTCGACGATTTGAAGAGAGGAGGCGACGGCGTGCATTGATGATGTCTTTATTAAGTGCGTAGTAGCGTCGTTGTTGTTCCCTTTCCACATTGATTTCTAGTGGGGTTGGCATAGCTGTTGCAAGTAAGGAAATGTCTGTTAAATGCATGATGTATATTGCGAGTGATTATTAAAGCGAAAATGTATTTAGTATGGGTTGGTTGGAAATGTGTGTTGATTATTTCAAATTGAGAAAGCATTTATTTTGAAATCAACCACATGTTGCACTATTGGCTAGAGTAAAGTGAAGACATATTTTATATTTTACAAAAAGAGAAGAAGCAATTTATGTATTATTTTTTATAGTAAGCATAGCATATTCATCTGTACATTTAGAAACTGTGTGTGTTGCAAAGAAGATCAAACAATGAAGGAGGAAAGGCAAAACTATGTGACCAAATGTTCATATATTACAAGGATGCATTAAAGCATAATGGAATGACATATATACAAAACGTCATGAAGAAAGGAGTGGGTGATCAGGCATTTAGGAGAAGTAGTAGAAAGTAGGAGGGCAATGGAAATATATACTTACGATTACAAAACATGTCTGGAAAATCGATGAGAAATGGCAATCAAGGTTTAAGAAGTTGAAAGGGGAACAATGGGAAGGAAATGAAAATGTGTAGTGGATGGTGCACATGTTAGGAGGAAGCTATTATGGGGAAAGTATGTATTGAATGAGAGGTGGGGGAGAGATGAGTCAGAGTAAGGAAGAAACGGTTAGAGTTTGTATTAGAATGGGTTGGTGGGGGGAGGAATTGATTGCAGGGCCCTTAGAAGGGTAGTCGATGCCTCAGCGTACGCAAGTTCTTCTGCGTGCATAAGAGTTGGGCGTAGTCGTTCAACACCGTTGAATCTATCCCTCTTTAAAGATAGTGTGAAGAGGAAATGGTGTCCTTTTATTTTGTTGTATATGTCGATAACACTTTCAGGATCAATTGAGAGGAGGCAGAGGTCCTTTGCGGAGATGCCAAGAAGGGTAGTTGTGGCTTCGTCGAAAGCAACAACATTGTCGAGGTGGCCAGTGTGGTCTTGCAATTGGAGTCGAAGAATGTAGTGATAGTCGCACTCATTGAACGAGCCGTCACATTTCGAGCATCGGTAGGTGTTGTCATTTTGTCGTATAGCCTTTCTCATGCATTGGATCCCATCATTGATAAGGGGACAAGCGAGGAAGTAGAAGTCATCCATGTTAATAGAGATAGCAGTAGCTTGAAGTGAAATCCATGGAATATTTTCGTCAGGCTGCATTGCCAAAATGTCGGAGACTGTTTTCGAACTTAAAGGTCTCTTGTTTGTACTTTTGTATTTGCGGCTGAGCGACGATGAGGGTGCTTTATTTCCTTCTCCGTCAAACCATTCTTTCAGTTGTTGTGCTTCAGGGAGATCTGGATTTATAAGCAGTGAAGTAGTTGGGATTGTGCTGATTGTTTGGCCGTTGAACTCGACAATCCTACCCCCTTTAATTACAAGTACAGAAATCTCACGAGCCATGCGCATTTTGGAGAGTGCGCGACCTTCAGCATGGCAGTGTTCGCCCCATAGAGTGACATCAATGCTGCTCCCAGACATATCACGAAGAGTGATAGTTTTCTTGGGAGTCTCAGAGCCATCGCGTTTGCGAATGATAGACGAAGGAGAGAGGGAGGCGACAATACCTATGACATCAACGATTGAATTAGGAGGTGAATGTTTGAGGGAACTTATGGGCACAAATTGATAGGTATGGGAAGGAATTGTAAGGTCATCAGCGAAGACCTGTGACACTATTGATGAAGAGAAGAGGAGGATTTCAAATGGTCGTTTCAGATGGTTATATGAAGGGTTGGGGATCTTTATGGTCCCATTTGCAACATTGTAAATGTGGCCAATTTTAATGAGACCATGAAGGGATTCTGCCAAATCATTGAAGGTAGAGACATGGATTTGATCGCTGTCGCGATCGACAAGGTCAAACCCCAGTGATTTTCCAGTGCCCCGTGCATTGCTAAATTCACGAATGGGTGTCCTTGAAAGGACTCTGCCTTGGATGGACCAACATTTTCGAGTAGGGGAGAGTGCTTTAAAAGGGAGGACAATTGTATATGATAGGGTGGAGTTTTCAGAGGACACGGAGTGAATGTCTAGGGAGGGAGGCGAGGAAAAGGGAGACGAAGAAGAGGAGGCCGAGGTGGCTTGGTTCATTTGTTCAGTGGAGAGAATAATAGGGGCTGGGTCACCAACCAATGGTGCATCACGTTGCATTATGTCAAGATCTATGAGACAAAGTGACCTGCAAGAATGAGATATTTATTAGCAAAGAGGGGAAGTAAAATGTTAGGAATGAGAATTGAGATAAACAAGGGATGTAAGAGGAGAATCATTAAAGGGGAGGAAGCAGAGAGGTGACATTTATGTAGCTTACATGGAATGATGTGCATACGTGCATGAGCTTTCCTGAGGTGAATTATCAAGCCTATTCGCAACTCTTCATTTGTGCAAACTCTGTATGTGAAGAGGGAAGTAGAACGACGTGCTTATGAGCACCATCAGACAACGATATGCGGTAGCGAGGCGTTGTAGCTCGAGCAGAAGGTATCTGTTCGATTGCAATGATCTGCAGGGTTGGTTGTAGGTCGATACCACCAGCAAGGAGTGACGAGAGCCCATTGCGGGTCAAGGATGCTTCCATGACGATGCAACTGGTTTTGTAAAACGAGGTGTTGCTAGCGAATATAAATATGAAGGTATAGAAACTGAAGAAGAGGATGTGTACATAAGGGAACGAAAACTTATAAGTTTGCAATTTAAGAGAGTTTAAGGAAAAAAACAAGAATTGACAACATTCATAAAAACTTTCTATTAAATTTTTTAGGTGGTCACCTTAAAGCACAAATCCATTGTGCCTTGAATGCCACAATATAACGAAACATCTTATACAATGGTAAATACATAGTCCTTGGAATGATTAAAATATTTATGCCTTCTATAAATAACAAGAATTTAATAACTCTCATGTCTTAATGATCACAAATTTCATTTCTATAAAAGAAGAAAAGTTCTATAAAATACAAATAATGCAAAATTCATGTTCAAAATTAGTGGTTGGTGGTTGAAAATTAATATTTGTGTTTCTTAATTGAAATTTAACTAAATAGTTCAATGATATAGTTGAAGATAATAAATCATAGATTATGGCGTCTAAATTTTCTAAGATGTATTGAAACTAATTAGGTTAAGTAAAGTTGTAGAACATTAACATTATTTGCAAATAATATTTATTAAGAGAAATTGTGAATATATGTCCATTGCTAATAATTTAATTTTTAATTTTCTAAACCGGTTATCTGCATTTCTGTTTAGTATCATAGTCAAACAGCAGAAGCGAAGGACTATAACAAGAGAAACGAAAGGAAATATACAGCCATAACAAATCATTACTATTAATATTTAGTTAAATCTCCTCTTGAAGTTATCTTATATGTAGATCATAAAAATCGAAGATTGAAATGACTTGTAAATGGAAATAATTGAGATCACCCATTTAATATATATTTGCAAATAAGAAAACATTAACAATATCTTTGCAATTAAGAAAACATAATACTGCAAGAATTTGCGCAAGGGAGAGATCAAAATTAGATTTCGTAATTCTTAATGCCGTTGCATTAAAGAGTCCAAGATTTGGTTCAAAATTAGGTTACTGTGACTGTCACATTAATCATATACGGGGAACATTTTTGGGTCGAAAATAACTCATATATGTATTGATTTAATTTCTTTAAACGGATGCTATGGATGATGCTATGCAGCGCACCCATTTTTGCATGAAATGTTGACCATATTTTTTTTATGAATAGAGTTTTAAAGAACCAGTAATTTAGCCTAAAAGAAATCTGTTAAAAACTTATGCATGAGTAAAATGACTGCACAGCATAATATAGCATCATTGTATTTGCAGTGATAACATTTAAATCTATTGTAACGAGTATGTAAATGAAAGGGAAATTTCAGAAAACCAAAAAGGATTTAAATAGTCGTTTTTAATGAACATATAAAAGTTGAATCAAGAATACCAAAAATAAACAAAACTCCTCCATTCAAAGAAAACACATGTTATTAAAAAAGGGGTGGTCTACAAATATTTGGATTATGTTGCTTACTGGATTATCTCAAAACAAGATTTTTCATAGAGTGATCATTTTTTATACTGCAGTGCCCTTCAAAACCAACTATACAGTCTTGGATGTTTTGTAAAGACTTTTCCACTGATAGAATAGAACAAAAAGGCTTTGCATGTAAACTAAAAAAGAAGATAAGATTATATTCTATAGGAAAATAATATTTTATTGATCTTTTGATCAGGCGTATAGAAGCATTATCATGGGAAGCATTGCCATCGATCTTTTAGATGAGAACATAAATTTCCATGAACACTTGAAGTGAAAGAAGTCATTGCCAATCAAAACAAAGAGATAAATGAATGTTCATAGATCAGTTTTCTTGCCCGATCAAAGCATTGCTTTAAATAGCATCTCTTAAAGGATCATGAACCAATTCTTTGCAAGCTACAAATCAGTGCAATACCTTAAAATAGAACATTGCTTTAAATAGTTTCTCTTAAATGTTCATGAACCAATCCTTTGCAAACTACAAATCAATGTAATACCTTAAAATAGTGTTTCTTTAGTAGTTGTTTTAATAATAATTTGTTTATAATTTATATATATTA
Source organism: Pinus albicaulis (assembly GCA_034641835.2). NCBI lineage: Eukaryota > Viridiplantae > Streptophyta > Pinopsida > Pinales > Pinaceae > Pinus > Pinus albicaulis. The sequence continues at coordinate 853,599,027 of CM076574.1, forward strand.
TTTTAAAAATTTATATTTAAATAATGACTTCTAAAATTTGATTGCACCTATTTAAAATTTAGATAAAATAAATGTTAGTTTAAATAAACCATCACCCTTATAATATGTATTATATTCATTTTATGTTTATATATATTATAAAATCTAATTTATGTGATAGAGCTATTATTATGTTATGTTTACCGTTTTTATAATTTTATTTATAAAACAGTGCCAATTTTTATTTTATTTTATAATTTAGTAATTATGCTTTTATTTTAGTTTATTCATAGTTTAGAAATATGATTGTTATCTTCTCATTTTTCATTTAGATACAATTTAAAAAAAAAAACAGATTAGTCTTGTAACAATACATGTTACTCTTGATTCTTATAACAAGTATATTGTTAGTCTATATATAACGAATTTTATCTTACTTTAATGTAAGATTACATTTATTATGATTTTATTTTTTTACTATTATAATCAATTATATTTGAATTATAAATATATTTTCTAGTTTTTAATGAATAATTTTATTTTAATAAAAATTGTTAAGTAAAATTTTAATAGATTAAGAGATCCAATAATAATAGGAGATAATATATATATATATATATATATATATATATATATATATATATATATATATATATATATATATATAAGTGTTATTTTAGTGATGATTATAAAAATATTTAGATCAAATATATTTATTTTATTTTAAATAAAATAAAAATTTATTTAACAAAACCATATTTAGCTAAACATATACCTTTATAATAAATATGATAATTAATAATATAAATTATCAATTTACAATAAAATTATAAAATTATTATATTATTAGGTTAAAAAATGTATAAAATTAAAAATATTCATAAAAAATAATACTATACTTTAGTTAAAATACTTTATTGAAATTAAAAATATTTATAAAATTAAAATATTCACAAATTAAAATAATACTAAACTTTACCTAAAATACTTTATTGAAATTAAAATATTTATAACCTATAATAAACTATGCTTTGCACACTTTAACTTAACACGACACCGCACGTCGTCAACAATATTTACTTAAAAAAATTATTATTAAAAAGAAAAGTCGTCAACAATATTTACTCAAAATATTATTATAAAAAAAAAAAAAATCGTCAAAATCCTTCAAAGACAATAAATTATTTTAAAAATTTGCAAAACGGAACATCTGAAAATATTGTTATGAAAACAAATTATTTTAGGACAACTTTTCTGAATGTAAAATACTTTGGAATGCTTTTCGAAGATATAAATTCTTTCAGAAATTTTCAAAAATAATTATCTATTATATACTTTCTATCAAGTTAATTTTCGGAATTCCATCAAATTATTTTTTAGGAATTTTATTAAGATCCTGTGTATTTCATTCAAAGAAGCCCAAATATATATATATAACATTGCAGAATTACAGTTGTGAAAAAAAAAATCAAAGGAACTTCATTAAGATCCTGTGTATTTCATTCAAGGAAGCCCACATACATATATAGCATTGCAGAACTACAGGTGTGAAAAAAGCCCAGATACATATATAGCATTGCAGAGCTACAGGTGTGAAAAAAGAATCAAAGGAACAGAGAAAGATTAAAAGGAAAGCAGCAGTAAATAAGAAAAAATCAAAGGAATAGATCAGAAAGATTAGAAGGAACGCAGAAGTAAATAAGAAAAACTCAAAGGAATAGAGAAATATTAAAAGGAACGCAGCATGCATATATATATAATTGAAGGACATGAACGATCGACAGAAGCAGAAAATATAAGAATGGGGATAGTGCCTGATAGAGACATGATTGGTATGTCTCAGTTATAATGGATACGCCTAGCTTGTAAGTGGTATGTCTCAATATTAATCAGAAGATGGATGGGTTAATAACAGTACTCATTCTGAATCATAACAGGTATATCATGTATCTGAATCATAATAGGTATCCGTATCAGCAAGGTAGGGAATGGCCCGCCATAGCTATGATGCACGGCATGGCCAGCAAGCATAGGGAAGATTAAAATAACGAGTTTTTTTGGGATTGAATTTTATTTTAGTAAATTAAATATATTTGAAGTAAATAGTTCAAATGTATTTATATTAATATACTTTTCGATTTAATTTAATTTCAATTGCATTTATGTATTGGTTTGGCATGATAACTAGTCTGTTAATCAAAAAACGCTTAATTTTTTTATTAAAAAATAGTTTTATTAGGATTGGATCCTGTTTTGGTAAATTAAATATTTCATCTGCATCTATATTAACATAATTTTATTTTTAATTTCATTTATATTAACATATATTTTTGGACTCGTGATCATGCATGTTTGCGCTTGGTATGAGGCCCACATGGCTCGTTCTTAAGCGAACATTAAAACACGTAAACAACGAATTCTTTACGCATTTCTCTTCCATCACCGTGATCAGCCCAGAGACGCCTCGGCTCCGTTTCGATTTCTCGGAGAGGGCGATTGCGGAGAAGGGATTCTGCTTGGATCCCTCGCCTCTTGGAATGCCAAGGGAAGGGGTCTCGAGCCGGAAGAAGCACTTACGCATATAATGGCACTAAGGCCATCATAGGAACGAGTGAGGATAAGCGTTGTCGGCATTTCCGAGCAAAGCTTTCACCCGCACCCAACTTTGTTACCACGTAAGCGTATAGAGTTTTCATACAAATTCGTTTATAGGGCAAAAGACTATTTTCGTGCTCTTTTTCACTTATCGTTCTCTCTTTTTGTTCAAAAAAATACCGTTCATCGCTTGTTAAAGATCCAAAGATCGTGTCACGATGTTAATAGTTATGTGCAACTTTGGAGGACAAGACCATACCGGACTTGGGGTTCCCCGCGTTGGTAATGGGCACTACTCTGGATATGTGGTTCAACCTCAACTTGGTTTTGGGAGGATCCGAAATGACTCGGTGTGCAAATTCTACATCGCTTGAATACAACTCTCTTATTCTATCTAGCTTTCATTCTTAACATACTCGATAGTTGCGTATTGAAGTATGCATTAATAACAAATTGGTCATATTGAGCTATCTAAAAAGAAATATTGTATGCTATATTGTTTCATTGGTTCGTGTACCTTTTTTGGCCGGAGCCGCTCGCGCCTCGAGCCATCACTTATCGTTCCATATATAAGCCAATGATGGGGTTATGATGCCTAACCAACTACACAAATTTCGCCGTATTTGGTGTTGTTGGGTTAGTATAGAAGGGATTCCAGTGGAAACAAGCCCCAAAATATGTGGAAGTAAACTCCAAGATCATGTATATGTAGGAAATTTAGGAAATGTAAGTTCTGGTCACTGGTAAATTTGAGATGCAATTAATTCTCTTTACATGAAATAAAATTCCTGTTTTTCCTACCTTGAAGATATATTGTAAATCTTATCTTCCTACTGTTTTAAAAGTTCTGGAAATGGTGATGAATGTGATTTTGTAAAGAAAGCTATTCTGTTGAAAGAAGCCCTAAGATGAACTCTGGACACAGCAAAAACTGCTGCTCACTGGTAGCAAGCTTTTAAGTTGTATGCTTTTCAGTGAGGCCATGGTCAAATATTCAGTGGTAAAAAGGAAATGAAAAAAAAAAAGACAGAATTCTATAACTATAAATGAAGCTTCGGCCAATTTTGTTTTCCTTCGTGTTTTTCATTTCAATTGAATTATGCAGCGATTCTTTCACATTTTGGTTTGCAGATAAGAGACACTAGTCTCAAATCAATATGTGCCCGAACATTTCTCAGCTTTGTTCCCAAGTTGTGTTCCAAAGATTCTGATTACGTTTTTCTTGCTGAAATTTTGTTTTCTGTTTGTTTCTCTTCACCCTGCAATGCTTGCTTTTATTTTTCTAACTCAACTATTTTCTCTTAGATTGCCCAGTGTAACAGCTTGGATGTGGACGTGGATCTTGCTCTGGGATTTGCATCTCATTATAAAAAGATCGGTACTATGTAATGTCTTGTGGAGGAAGGGAATGCAGTTGCATTTTGGGGCCACTTATGAGAGCCGGCAGAGAGGGGTCGTTCGCAAGTTGTGTAGTGGTTTGCTGAGAGAGGTTGCAGTGACATGGAATCCAAGGCCCCCTCACAACAGTGCCTCAAGTAGCAAAGTGGAAATAGCGAATTACCTATTGCCTCATGTGCCTCAGCATGTCCTATCTACTTTGAGTGTTGAGATTATCAAAGCTGCTAGGGAGCGTAGTGGTGGTTCATTGAAAGGTGTAGCTTTCATCTTGCAAGCGGATTTCCTAAGTAATCCTAAAGCTACATACCAGATGGCAAACATTATTGCAAAATCAGAGGATGAAGCAGTAACATCTGAATTGCGTACCTTCTTACAGAATATTGGTCGTAGGAAGCATTCTTAAGAGGTCGCCAGTTTGGACAAAATCATTACTTAAATGTAGTGCGAGTGATCATGCGAGGTATGTCCCCTCTTTTTCTGCACGATCTCCCTAATCACTTTGCAGGTAGCTATAGCATACTTACCTTTGTACAAAGAATGCACTCGATGCATCCGGGGTACTCCTATCCCAATGGCGGCGGGGTCGGCCAATTTTGTTTTCCTTCGTGTTTTTCATTTCAATTGAATTATGCAGCGATTCTTTCACATTTTGGTCTGCAGGTAAGAGACACTAGTCTCAAATCAATATGTGCCCGAACATTTCTCAGCTTTGTTGCGTAAATATGAAGCGTAGATCAGAGGGATTGGGTTCTATGTTCACTATGTCCAAAGACTTGCATCTTGTTTTCTTGAGTGCTAAAAAGGAAATGAAAAAAGAAGAAGACAGAATTCTATAACTATAAATGAAGCTTCAGCCAACAAATTTACATGAATTTACATGAATGACTTTGACTTCATTCAAAGTATCTACCTTGGAAGAACTAAATAAAAGAAACTAGGAAACTTGTACGGAATGAAATGTGGACAAGAAGGTCAGTCGTAGATCGCGCTTGCTCCTCACATATTCACAAATTTTCACAACACAGATGTTTTTTTCTTAATTCTTTCTAATCCTGTAGCTATTTCACATTCTGGACTTACGTTTTGAAAAACATTCTATAGAAGTTAAACACAAATCTGACCTAACAATTATTCGAAGCTTACTAGCAATTTGTCTTCTTCAAGCTGGAGCTGAAAGTCGGACAAGTTCTTCTTCAGGCAAGTTCTTCTTCAGGATGGAGCTGGAAGTCGGAAGTAGGCACTATGTTTGTTAGATGGAAGTCTATTTAAACATCACATCCAAGTCGGTTGAACGCTGCAAGTCGGCAATATTCTGCAAGCTGCAAGTGGGCAATCGCCTAGTCTTCAATGCAAGCTACAAGTTGGCAATATTCTGCAACCTACAAGTCGCCAATATCGTTGTGTTCAATGCACATTAAATGGTTGCATTAAATCATTCTGTGCCTGGAGTTGAAAAACGATGTTTGCAGGAAATAATATCGGAACTGATTTGCCGTGTAGATTTCATTCTCTCAAATCTAAATTTGAGAGTTTGAAATTTGGAATCAACACCTGGTCCTAGATCGAGCTGCCACATGTAAAAGCCTAACTGGACCAGATCGACCAATTTTATTGGTTCAGGAGCTGCCACATGTTAAAATTTAACTGGCTCCATGCGCTATGCAGAAGTGTCTCTCATTGGCTGGGGTGAACATTTGCTCACCCCAAGCCCGCAATGGAGAACGCCTCCCGCGTAAATAGTTAATAATTTTGTTTATTTTAATATTATTGTTAATTATAAAAATAATTAATATATAAGTTAAATCTATTTACATTTAAATAACATGTAACAATAATCTTAATTATAGAGATTATAGGTTTTGTTACTATACTATGGATCAATATCATGATTTACTAATACCACATACTAGAAAAACTACTATTTATTTCCCATAACACTTGTTTATATGATAATTTATTTAATTAATCAATTTAATTAAAAGAAATAAAGAACTTGACCAATTTAAAAAAAATTAGAACCTTTAATTTGAAACTATTATTAAAATACTCTCATTGAATCTTACTATTTACCAAACAATTAATAATTAAATTAAAATTTTAAAATTATTATTTCAAAATATAAATTTAATTATTTTATATTCAATTCCAACACACTTTAAATATATTTATAAAATAACAATATTCTTCACAATTTACTGTAATCCATAAATTTAGTTAGTTTATATTCAATTCCAACGCCCTTTAAATATGTTTATAAAATAACAGTATTCTTCCCAATTTACTGAAACTATTTCAGTAATCCATAAGATTGAGCGGATTTGACTGTGTCATCCAAAATGTCTGCCACAGAATATTTGAAAGAAAATCCCATATCCAACAGTTTCTTTGAAGAAGTAGGAACGCGAACACCATTATCATCTTCACCGTCCCCTCTGTCATCACAAGCCAAGTTTACTCACCTTATATATATATATATATCAATATAACTCCATAAAAATATAACTAAAAATAGCCTACATGATGGGAAAAGGCTACTTACTTGAATTGCGGAGTAAAATGTGGATAGCTTTTATGGATGGCGTCTGATAACTGAGAAACGGTGAGAGAGGAAACACAACAAATATGTCGACCTTGTACTTTTGGTTGTTCCATCAGAAATATATGAGCCTCGCATACATCGTCAATATGAACTAACGGTATTGATCCGAGCAACGACTCATTCAACTTCAACCCCTCATAATTGCCTGTAACATTTTCAACTGAAATTGTTAGTTTTTCAAACTATAATATTTTACATATTTATCTGCCAAACCCTCTCCCCAACTCAAATAAAAGTGAGTCTGATTGTTCACCTTTAGAAATTAAGAAGCCCCACAGCAAAGACCTGGACTTTTTAACGAACATATAACAAAAGGATTACATTTTTTTTTTTCAGAAGAAAAAAACGCTGTGATATATTAAATACAAAAGGATTACATACCTGTAATGGGGCTTAATATTTCATCACGTGAAGACGGGAATGTTGAGATAACGGCCGGCCCACCAACGTAACCCGGTCCAATTGTCACAACCTCCATTTGGCCACTGTTTAACCCATACTCAATGGCTGCTTTCTCCGCCAATGTCTTCGATATGTAATAAAACTGCACGCATGATAATCACGAGCTGTAAGTTATGCCATATTTGAGATACAATTTCGATCATCCTATTCACAGTGTAATTACGTACACTAATAGGGCCTGTTTTCCTGCGCATGAAATCCACAGGAGTCCATCTTGACTCGTCCAGATTGGAGCCACTAATATGTTCCCCTTCTTCATTCAGCGGACAAGCTGCTGCCGTGGAGGAAGTATAAACGACACGCTTCACCGATTTAGCACGCGAGCAGGACTTCAATACATTCAACACCCCTTTCAAAGCAGGTTGAACAAAATCATCCTGTCCCACAATTTATCTTTTATTAGTATTTTCTCTCAAAAGTTTCACGCGAAGTATAAAATATTAGGATTATCTTTCAAAAATTTCACACGAAATAAAAAATGTTATACTCTTGTTAAATCCCTTTTAATACCTTTCATACTTCACAAATCAAATCAGAAGTTAAGAGAAATTTATGCACCTCAGTTGGCTTGGAGAAGTCCATAGGACTGGCCACGTGGAACACCCCTTGACAACCCTCCACCGCGGAATGAAAGGAACCCTCTTCGTTTAAATCCGCTTGGAAGAGCTTCAGTCTCTCTGCAGCACCAGGCAAGGACAGCAGAGGCCCGGTTTTTGCCTTGTCATCTGCATGCACAAAAATATGAGAAAAGCTCACACATAATTAATGAATACGAGCGAGTTGAATCTACGTATTACATACTAGGGTTTCTGAGGGTGGCGTTAACAGTGTAGCCTCTCTGGAGAAGATTCTTGACGAGCCATGATCCGATATACCCTCCTGCTCCTGTAACGCAAACCTTCATACCCTCTCTACCTTCGTGGCTTTGCATTTTTCCGCACAAAACGTTAAACAACGAATATGATATTGATATGAAAGTTGCAAAATCAGAGGCTGAGTGCAACTTCAATATCCAATTGTGGGTTTCCAGAATAATCCGTAATCAAATAAATAAGAGTGAGTGACTTCAACAAAAATATGTTCCAACAACTGATGTCTTCCCAACCCATTTGTTCAATATCAACCCCTCACGTCTTTTCAACGTAAGTCGTCATCAGCGTTGAATTAGTGCAATGTTAGGGCTAGGACTTTTTCCCAAAAGTCCTACTCGTGCTTTGTATTTGTAGATATTGTTCACATATTCTTCACGAGGCAAAATACAAACCTTTGACATTTTCGACGATCTATTACATCTGCGACTCATATGTTTAAATCTTATAATACAAACTCTATTCCTAAATATCTAGAAGTAGCATTTTCACAGATTTATCCAATCTAATATCTTTTATTTTTCCCAAAAGTCCTACTCGTGTTTTGTATTTGTAGATATTGTTCACATATTCTTCACGAGGCAAAATACAAACCTTTGACATTTTCGACGATCTATTACATCTGCGACTCATATATTTAAAACTCAAATTTAAATGATGTATCATAGTTACAAATGAAGGGCTACGGTATGGAGATTGACTAGGCACATTATACTCGAGACTCTTTTGAATGAAACATCATTTCGAGACACTTCATAGCTTCCAAAATGATTTAAAGAACAACTCGTTATTTAAATGCTTTCATGGCGGAAGAGGATTAATGAGCAGTTAGCTTCAAGGTTTTGGTTGAAGCTATCATTGACATTAAAGAGTATATATGATGTTAGAGCTGACGTAAAGGAGATATAAAAGCTTTGAATACTTACAAATAAGGGCTGACGTAAAGGGTATAGGAAAGTTTTGAAAACTTACAAATCAAAATTCTTTCTACAAGATTAATTTCTTTTAGTAAATACATGGAAAAACCATAAATTTAAATAAAATAAAATAATTATGCTTCATAATTACGTAACAGAGTGGAGGTTGGAGAAGTCCATAGGACTAGCAAAGTGGATCAAACCTCGACCACATAATCAAAGGTGACATCTTCGCATTAATATGCTTATGTATATATTATAATATGTATGAAAATATTTTTTTTCTCTATAGATTTTTTTTATATGTATATATTAATGAGCAGTTAGCTTCAAGGTTTTGGTTGAAGCTATCTTTGACATTACAGAGTATATATGATGTTAGAGCTGACGTAAAGGAGATATAAAATCTTTGAATACTTACAAATAAGAGCTGACATAAAGAGTATAGGAAAGTTTTGAATACTTACACATCAAAATTCTTTCTACGAGATTAATTTCTTTGAGTAAATACATGGAAAAACCATAAATTTAAATAAAATAAAATAATTATGCTGCATAATTACGTAAGAGAGTGGAGGTTGGATCAAACCTCGACCACATAATCAAAGGCGACATCTTCGCATTAATATGCTTATGTATATATTATAATATGTATGAAAATAATATATATATATATATATATATATATATATATATATATATATATCAAGTGGTATGAATTCATCAGTACATCAAATTTGATCTGTGGATTAAGAAACCGCGACCTCGCCATTAAAGTCACCCTAGAATCACATCTGGCCTGGGCCATCCTAGCACAACTAATTGGGTTTAACATGTCTCCTCCCATTAGCACGTGCGCAACAACCTCCATGAGCTTTGATCTTGGGTCACTCTTCTAACAAGGCCCATCCTCAACTGGTTGTGCTAGCGGGACTTGACATGTTTTTTATATTTTTGAAATTAATATGAGTTTAATTTAATTTAATTTTTAATGATATTAAAAAGTTTAGAGAACAAAGTTGAACGATCTATCTCTCTTTTGTTGAAGATAATGGAGAATCTTCTATTTTAGTGAGTTGGTTCACAAGACCGTAGGATAGGAATTAGTTTCTATTTCTTAGGTTACGGTTCTAACTTCCCTAGATTTTGTGTGCTATATAATTCCTGAATTGTATGGAGAATGTAGAGCGTTCTGCAGAAGCCAAACTCTCTTTCGTAGAACTAACCAGAGGGATTGTTTAATAATCCATTCAAACATCATTTTTATCTGGGTATCATAGTTGTTGTGTGAGGAGGATCCTTGCGCTGCTTGCCTACTTATCTGCGCTGCCACCGTTGTTGTTGTGTGAGGAGGAGCCTTGTGCTTCCTGCCTACCTATCAATGTTACCATTGTAGATGTTGTGTGAGGATGAGCCTTGCGCTGCCTACCTACTTATCTGCGTGCCACTGTTTTTATTTGCTGCTTGAAGATTTGTTGTGTTGCAGCGGTGCTAAGGAGTGATGCCTACCTCCAATGCTGGGCAGATGTGTGGAAACGCTGCAATCCTTTCAACCCTGCCATCTGTTCTTTACATTCGAGTTGTCATTGCTGGCTGCCCTCAGACAGGAGACAACGTGAGGAGAAGCCATGCTGGCTACCTAAGCTGAACGAGGAGACAGCGCCGTGCTGCCACCGTGAGGAGAAGAGCGCTCGTGTGGAGGAACGTTGCTTCTACCTACCTAATTCACCCGCTTAAGAGGCGTGGATGTCGATTCGAAGGCTCTGCCGTAGCGGTGCTGAGGAATGCTATCGGAGAGCGCTACTGTATGAGGAGAGTTTTTCTACCACGCATCTGTTGAGTCATCTACGTGGACTAGAACATTGATGTGTGGACTGGGCTGCAAATTTTTAACACAGTGCTCAACACTACCAATTACTGGGATGAGCTAGCATAAAGAGGTTCAACAGGAGTGCTCAAACGTTGCCATCCAAACCCCAGGAATGTCGCCATCGTTTCCAGGCTCTTTGGTTCACGTTGGCTTTTTGGTTGGCAGAAGTGGCCGCAAACTGAAAGAGGTGAATTGCAAAAGAACTATCCAATCCTCTTAGATATCACCATTGATAATTTTGTGTAGTCTTTCTTCTTGAATTCAAATTTTTTTTAAAAGGAACCATGCTCTCATAAATGATCTATTCTTAAAAGGAATTTCTTGGGGGGAATTCCAAGAAATTTAAAAGGAATCTCATACATGAAATTTTTGATATGATTTAAAATAGTATATGATTTCATTTTTTAAGGGAATTCGTCAATAATTTTTTTTTGATGGGTGGAATTTTTTAAAGGTCCTTAAAAAGTGCCTTTTGAAAAGTTTTTTTAAAAGGGATGATTGTTGATCTGCTTAAGAAGAAAGTTTTTTTTTAAGTGCCGAAGAGATTTGAGATAGATCTAAGCCAGTGTATTCTTTAATCATCAAGATTAATAATCAATTAATCGAATCATACTTGAATGAGAGTAACAAACTTGATGGCTCCAATTACTCAAATTGGAAATTTAAGATGCAGATGGTGTTAGAAGTACATAATTCCTGGACGATTGTAAATGGGGATGAGCTGAAGCCAGCAGTAGGAGCAAAATTGGTCCTAGATTGGGAGAAGAGAGAAGGTAAAGCAAAGACGGTGCTGAATATGTCAGTGAAAGACTACATCATACCGCATATCAAAGAATGCAAATCAAAAAACAAAATCTGGACCATATTGAAGGATTTTTCCTAGATCGGGAATACAAATCGTCTTCTATTCTTGAAGAGCAAGATTATGTCCATAAAAATGGAGGAGAATGAAATAGTTTCTTTTTTCATATCACAGATCAAAGACCTGAAGAAAAAATTGTCAGACATCAGTGGGATAGTTGCAGATGAAGATTTGGTCACGATTACCATGAATGGTATGACTGATGACTACCAAATGTTTATCACTGGGATAAGTGCGAGAGAGAAAATCCTAAATTTTGAAGAACTTATAGGAATATTAATGCAAGAAGAAGAAAGAAGATTGACCCTGAAACCCTAGAGTGCAGATATGACACTAATGAAAAAGAAGAAATTCTTCAAAGGAAAAGGAAATCCATGACAACAAAATGGAGGAAACCCACAGAAAAGACCGAATCAAACTCAAGGTATGCATCCGAATTAAAAAAACTCTCTAATTAAGTGTTTTTATTGCGGAAAAATCGGTCATATTGCTAAGGAGTCCAAGAAGAAGAAATTTCATGAAGAACAACAAAAGCATAAAAGACATACAGGTCATTTTTCAAATGATGACCATGTTCAACACTTCAGATTGTTTATGGCAGAATTTGGTGAGAATGTTGATGCAAACACCTAGTATGTAGATTTGGGAGCATCCACACATATGATGGGGAACAGACAATGGTTTGAAGATTTTAAATAAATCAATAATGGAGCAAAAATCTACCTTGGTGATGATAGATTTCATCATATCAAAGGGTGTGGGAAAATTTCTGTTATTTTACCTAATGGTAATGTCAGATATATTCATAATATAATGTATGTGCCCGAATTGACAAAGAATCTAATTTCTATATCCATGATTAAAGATAAAGATCTCAAGGTTGAATTTTTTAAATCTAACTGTTATATTAAAGATCTGTTGGATGGCATGAACACTATTGCTTCAGGAATTCAAATAGGAGTTTTGTACAAATTGGATGTGAGAACAACACCAGATTGATCTTTGAAAACATCGAGTTTGACTATAGAAGAGTTGTGGCACCAAAGACTTGGTCATATCAAAGACAACAACTTGATGTTACTTCAGAAAAAGGAAATGGTAAGAGATCTTCCGATATTAAAACAAGTGCATACTGATTATGATGCTTGTGCATTAGGAAATATTCATAGAGAATAATTCCTTGTTCGAGTAGAAAGGAAAAGGAGAGACATAATTGAATTAGTGCACACAGACCTTTGTGGACCCATACAAACAAAGTCATTAGGAGGTGCACTGCATATTTTACTATTTGTTGATGACTGCACAAAGTTTTCTTGGGTATATTTCATGAGTAAGAAAAGCCACACATTTGAATACTTTAAGCAGTTCAAGTATATGATTGAAAAGCAAATAGGGAAGCACATAAAAATTCTCTGCTCCGAAAAAGGGGGAGAATACAGGAAAAAGGAACTTACAAAGTATTGTAAATACCATTGGATATTACAACAATTCATAGTACCCCATACTCCTCAGCAGAATGGAGTAGCAAAAAGAAAGAATAGAACATTAGTGGAGTGTGCTAGGAGCATGTTGAAAGGTAGGGATATTTCGAATGGTTTTTGGGCTGAAGCATTGAATACTACAGTTTATTTGAAAAATAGGTGCCCTACAAGAAGTCTTGAGTTTAAATCTCCTTTTGAAGCATTATATGGATTTAAACCTGCAGTAAAACATCTAAGAGTATTTGCGTCTAAAGCATTTTCCCACATTCCAAAGGAAGACAAAAGAAAACTAGATTCAAAAGCCATTAGATGTACCTTTATAGGGTATTGTTCACAATTTAAATCTTATAGATTATTTAATCCCTCTACTCACAAGATTTTTGTTAGTAGAGATGTCATATTCCATGAGCAGGTTTGTGATGAATCTAATAAGCGCAATGAGGAATGGGATATTCCATTTTTGGTGGAAGAAAGTGAAGAAACAAGTAATAGCTAGGATTAGAAGAAAGAGGCAGAAGTAGAGAATCCAGATACAACAATCAAGCTGAGTCTGTCAAAGGAAAGTCAGAATGGGGTGGAAGCTACACCAACGCTCATAAGATCAGGTACGCTCAGAAGATCAGGTAGGCAGATTCAATTGCCTGCTAGATACAGGGAAAATGCCTTTATAACTAGTATGATGAATGTTGTTGAACCTTCTAGTTATAAAGAAGCAAATCAATGTAGTGAATGGAAAAAAAATATGGAACAAGAATATGAATCTATTCTCAAAAACAACACTTGGGAGCTGGTTGAACTTCCTGAAGGGAAACAAACCATAGGGTGTAAATGTCTGTATAAACCCAAGATTAATGTAGATGGAACCATAGATAAATTAAAAGCTATATTGGTAGCAAAATGGTATTAAAAAAAATAAGGTATTGACTATGAAGAAACCTTCGCCCTTGTAGCTAAAATAAATACTATCAGAATGTTGATTGCTTTAGCTACTAAGAAACATTGGTTGATTCACCAACTAGATGTAAAATCTGCATTTCTAAATGGGGAATTGAAAGAGGAGTTATACTTAGATCAACCTGAGGGGTTTGTCGAGAAAGGGAAAGAAAATTTAGTCTGTAGATTAAAGAAAGCTCTATATGGACTAAAACAAGCACCCAGATCATGGTATGAAAAGATTGATTCATTTTTTCTACAACATGGTTATAATAGAAGCAAAAACGATTATAATGGGTACACCGTGAAAGATGAAAAGGGGCGCATAGTGTTGATTTCTTTGTATGTAGATGATCTAATTATTGTAAGTGATGTTGTTGATCTAATCAAAGAAATCAAGCATCAAATGTCAGAGATGTTCGAAATGAGAGACCTTGGTGAACTAAGATATTGTTTGGGTCTCGAGATATGGAGAGATTCAGGACAAAAAAATTTGTCCCAGGGTAAGTATGCCAGAGGTATACTAGAAATATTCAGGATAGATCAGTGCAAGGCTAAAACAGTACCACTACAGTAGAACATTACACTTCAGAGTGAGGATGGCTCTAAAGAGGCAGATGCGACACTTTATATACATCTGGTTAGAAGCTTAATCTACCTAACCACTACCAGACCTGATTTGGCTTATGCGGTTAGTGTGCTAAGTCAATACATGTCAAAACCACTTGAAAATCATTGGAGTGTAGCAAAAGGTGTTTTAAGGTACCTACAAGGAACTGTAGATTATGGTATTATTTATACTGATTTTTCTGATGTTAGATTGACAGGATTTTCAGATTCTGATTGGGCTGGAAATATCGATGACCGAAGATCCATAACAGCTATGCCTCTCTAGAGAATATTCTTGACGAGCCATGATCTGATATGCCCTCATGCTCCTATAACACACACCTTCATACCCTCGCTACCTTCATGGCTTTGCATTTTTCCACACAGAACGTTACATAGTGAATATGATATTGATATGCAAGTTGAAAAATCAGAGGCCAAGTGCAACTTTAATATCCAATTGAGGGTTTCAAGAATAATATGAAATAAAATAAATAAGAGTGAGTGAGTTCAAAAAAAATATGTTCCAACCACTGATGTCTTATTAACGCATTTGGTTAATATCAACCCCTCACCTCTTTTCAATTTAAGTCGTCATCACTGAGCACGCCTTGAATTAGTGCAATGTTAAGGCTAAAACTGGCTTTACTTTATTGTTAGCCGGATCCACAACAAGTAGAATAAAAACTCTATTCCTAAATATCTATCAGTAGTAGTTTCACAGATCTATCAAATTTAATATAAGAAGTAGAATACAAACTCTATTCCTAAATATCTATTAGTAGCATTTTCACATATCTATCAAATCTAATATCTTTTATTTTTCCCAAAAGTCTTACTCATGCTTTGTATTTGTAGATATTGTTTACATATTCTTCACGAAGAAAAATACCAACCATTGACATTTTCGATGATCTATTACATCTACGATTCATATGTTTAAAACTCAAATTTAAATGATGTATCATAGGTACAAATGAAGGGCTACGGTATGGAGATTAACTAGGCACATTATACTCGAGACTCTTTTGAATGAAACATCATTTTGAGACACTTCATAGCTTCCAAAATTATTTAAATAACAACTCGTTATTGAAATGCTTTCATGGCGGAATGGGATTAATGAGTAGTTAGCTTCAAGGTTTTGGTTGAAGCTATCTTTGACATTAAAGAGTATATATGATGTTGGAGCTGATGTAAAGGGGATATAAAAGCTTGGAATACTTACAAATAAGAGCTGACGTAAAGGGTATATGAAAGTTTTGAATACTTACAAATCAAAATTCTTTCTACAAGATTAATTTCGTTTTAGTGAATACATGGAAAAACCATAAATTTGAATAAAATAAAATAATTATACTTCATAATTACATAAGAGAGTTGAAGTTGGAGAAGTCCATAGGACTAGAAAAGTGGATCAAACCTCAACTACATAATCAAAGGTGACATATTCGCATTAATATGCCTATGTATGTATTATAATATGTATGAAAATAATTTTTTTCTCCATAGAATTTTTCTTTTCAATCTTAATGTCTTGATGGTTATATATATATATATATATATATATATATATATATATATATATATATATATATATCGAGTGGTTTAAATTAATTAGTACATCAGGTTTGATCTGTGGATTAAGAAACCACGACCTAGGGGCATATAAGCCGTTAAAGTCACCCGAGGATCACATCGGGACTCGGCCACCCTAGCACAACTAACTGGGTTTAACTTGTCTCCTCCCCTTAGCACAGGCCCAACAACCTCCATGAGGTTTGATCTTGGGTCGCGATTCTCATGAGGCCCATCTTCAACTGGTTGTGCTAGTGGGACTTGAGATGTTTTTAAAATTTTTGAAATTAATATGAGTTTATTTTAATTTAATTTTTAATGAAATTAAAAAATTTAGAACACAAAGTCGAACAATTTAACATTATTTAACATGAACCTTCGAACAGATCCAATGCTGAGATCCTCTTCACACAACTCCTTTCCATTTCTCTAATGCCACTCTAGAATCCTAAGAGAAACTCCAATGAAATTCAAAGAAAATTTTCATTCAAGAAAGATGTTGAAACTATAACAGAGTGGATAACACGGAATCTGCAAACACTTTCTTATTTTATTGATATCATCAAATCGTTACATAACAGTATGGGGCGACTATGGATCACCTCATCTTAAAGAAATTCTTTCTATTTTAGGTTCACACCAGACTCTTACATTCTAATGCGCAAGCTTCTAAGACTCTCTAGTCTTAGGACTCGCTGAGTGACTAAATAGTTCTCTACAATGCATGCACATTTCAAGGCCGAGTTGTAGAGAAGGGATCCCTCTAGACTGACTATAAAACTCGAAGTGCATAGAATGGATTTTTCCCTCATTTATATAATGTAGATGAGACATAAAGCATATATTATTACTCTATCCATCCACTAAAGAGATCTCCCACAGATCCTTGTAGATGTGGGTGAAGTCCCACCAAAAGTCAGAGAAGTGCTCCTAGTCTCAAAGATTCATCCCATAAATCTTAAACAATGGATATTTTTAGGATTCTTATGGTAAATATAATAGTTCAAATCTTACATAATGGATATATTGTTGGAATCCCACAGTACTGGTCAACCGCATTGTCACGTGACTAGACATGACATTATTACAAAGTCGATACTATTGTCGTGAAAGCCCACGAGAAACGTGAAAGAGTTATTTAATAATAGAAAATATTACAAGACATCAACGTCGTATCTTGAAATGGTGTTAATATAGTACCCCAAGGATGTTTGTACCAAGGAATCGGTGTTTGGCATAGGCCCCTCTAGTTTCCCAATCCTTTGTATAGATTTGATGGACTATCATTGGTTTACCCAATAAGATTTTATGTTTCATATTTGTTTTGATCAACCATTAATGATGATGAACCATATAGTTTTTCAAAATTTGAAAATTAGAAAATTTATCTAAGTCACGTATAGTATTGCATGGTTGGTGAAAATAATCCATTCATTCATCATAGTTTATTCTGTAATATGGCTGAAAATAAAGGGGTCTGTTGCTTTTTTTTTTTAATGCCAAACCATCCCCACCACTCCTTTAGCCAATCAGGTTGATGCAGGAACTGAGTCATGAAGACATATCCAAATTAATCATAAGTATGTAATATTCATGTCCTCACTTGTGTCTACAGAGACAACTCCACAATAGTTTTTTTATAACCAAAGAAATCATACACAGAGTATGGAAATATTATTTCTGGATTATGTTGTGGTTGTAGATTGTGAAGAAGAAAACCTGGATCTCGTGTCCTTATGAAAAAATATTTATGGTGTCGCCCCAATCTATGTTGTTCTTCAGTCCAAATGAGCTCAAGATCTTGAAATGGTTTCTGAATGCATCTTATGTAAGGTTAGTCTCGTGTTCAGAATAGGTATAGAGCATGGCTGGTATCCATATGCTAGATTTAGGGTAGATTTTTTTCTCAGGTACTAAATGTTACAACTATTTAGAGGGTTGTAGTTTTGAGTCTAGAATATGTGTATTCCTTAGTTTACATGTGGGTTTATAGGTACTTCAGTAGTCATCCCAACTGGTAGAATTAGAGATATTCCTGAAAATATTTCTATTTCTTCCATTATCCCATTTTGTCACAATCACCGTCAAGTATGTGGGTTCTTGGATATTTTCTTTTTTTCCAGAAAATATAGAATGTTATTATGACTCCCCTTGATATGTTCAATATAAAAGTCAAAATTAGAAAACAAAGCTTGCCATCTAGCAAATTTTGATTTTCCTGGTTTTTTTATATCCTTTGATAAAAATTTCTTCATTGTTGAAGCATTTTTTCTGAGAAGGAACCTTTTCTTTATCAAGTTCACTTCAAATTTGTCAATACAATTCTAATATATTTTAACTTATTTTTCTATAGTATAATATTTTTATTCACTGAGGTTCCAAGCCCCTGAAGAAAATTGGATAATCTTCTCTTCATCATTGCACAGTTCTTTGAGAACCCCTCCCCATCCAATATTGTTGGCACCAGTTTCCACTATCTTGGATAGATTATCATCAGAGACATACAAGATCGGGAGCACCCATAATGTTTTCTTTGATATTTAAATGAATTATGTTTGTGATTATGTCCACGGAATCATATGTTTTTCCAAATTTTGATTCAATTTTGTTTTCTCTTGAGCACAATTTTGATAGAAACTACACACATACTTTCACCACCCTAGGAATATTTGTAGCTGAGTCTTGTCCTAAATTTTATCTGCAAATGCTACAACTTGTTCTTAGAGATTTGTATTCTCTATGACATGACCAAGATATATTATCTTCGTCTGAAATATTTCCGTTTTATTTTTTCTTAACACTAAGCCATTAAATTTAACTATCTGTTTGAAATTATATACATGTTTAAAATGTTAATATAATGATTTTGAAAAAAATAAGACATCATCTATGTACACAATAAACCAATCAAAATAAATTTTGAAAGCATGGTACATTACCTTCTGGAATTTGGATGGTGCATGTTTCAATCCGAAAGGCATGGCATTCTACTTGTAATGTCCTGAAGGGACATTGAAGGTTGTTTCAAATTTCTTTTCTTCTTTTAAGGAAACTTTCCAAAATCTAGATTTCATATCAAATTTGGAAAATATATTTTCTCCTACAATCCTTGATATGATATTTCCCTTATGTGGGATGGGTTATGTGTCGTCTACTAAAACATTGTTGAGTGGGCGATAGTTTGTAACCAATCTTGGAATTCCTCTTATTTTTTCTGAGTGTTTATTAACATAAAACCCATAGCAATTCCTTGGACTATCTAATTCTCGAATGAGATTCCTTTCCAATATATTTTGAATCTCTTTTTGGAAGGGTTTACATTATTCTTCATTCATATATATAGTGCAAATTTTTCACGTTTTGTTAATCCAAGTTGTCATTGATGGCAACAGTTTGATGAAGGTTGAAAGACATAATGATAACATGGAAGATATCATTTGAAGTTCTCCTAATGATGTTGCACTATCATTGAATACATGATGCTATGCCTTCATGACCTTGCTGGGTACTATCATGATGACATAGATGTCCTACATGATGATGCTATGACCCTATGATTGATAAGCTAAACAATGGAGAAGACAAATGAAGGAGAAGCCAAGCAATGGAGAAGGAATTTTGTCCTATGCACTTTCTGCACACAAAAATTAAGGACAATTACAAAGAAAAAATGAATTTTGGCATCCTGGAGGCAGCCAATCACAATGAGCCCTAGACCATCTTGGAGGGATTTTTCCTCTTTCTAACAAGCCCTCACTTGCCCTAAAACTCCTAGTAGTTGATGAGATACTGATTTTTTTAAGTTAAAAAAAAAATATTAATTAATTGTGAGCCGACCTACACTCACACTCTCATGTCGGCCCTTTGCCCTAATAGTCATGTCCTTTCAAAGATGAAAAACCGCTATAAATATAAAGGTAAAATCATTTGTTTCAGTCAATAATTTCGGTGATTATCTCAGCAAATATAAGGACTGCGGCTTGGTAAAGTGTGGAGCACAGAGAAAGTGAACATGTTCACATCTCGTGAACCCTTAAGGGAAGAACAACCCAATTTTCAAGCACAACAAATGCTACAGGACTGCGGATCAATATAAAGGCTCAGTATTGTGAAACTTCAAAACATACACATGTACCAAAGCTTGATTCATTGAAGAAGATAATTGGCTATAGGACTTTGGATTAGTGATACAGAGCTTCGGACCTATTCTCTTTGGACTGTCACAGACCTGTGTTAAGGCTTAGATAACCCAAAACTTCAGACCTGTGGAAATACGTCAAAAAATAGTTCAGACTTATTGTGTGATATCTCTAACACCCTTGGAGGCTCACACTAGGCTTGTAGCTTGGTACGTGGACCAGAACTTGTTGTTGGGAAGAACTCAGACTTCTTTCATGGAAGATCATCTCTTGTTGCTTGGATTTATGAACAGACCTACAGTTAACACCTTCCTTAGATCTATGTTATCCTATTGAAGCTCGGAATTTTGGTGTCTAGTCAAGAACAATTCATACCTCTTTCCAATGGGTACATCTGTAATCATATAAACAATGAGATCGGTGTTGGACAATGAAGATATTATTAAGAATTGAAGATTAAACAGTGACGAATTGTGTCAAGGATGTTCAATTAAACACTATTCACAGTCTCTATTAAAAGAAGACAAAATTATTGGTGTCCTTGGAGTTGGTGCTCCTAAAGACAAGGTTGGTGCCTTGAGGAGATAGGGTCGAAGCCCTAGAGGTCGGAGCCTCATCTAAGTTGAAGTTGGTGGTTGGAAAGATTTTGGTGCCGGATTCATTGAAGGGTTTATGCCCTCACACATATATTGTACTCAATTATTTGAAAAGGGACTGAATTTCTTATTAATCCTTAATGATATTCTTATTATATACCTCTCTATTTTTTTATTGTGAAGAATCTAACTGCCCAAAATTAACAATTGAATAGAAATACTGATTCACCCCCCTCTCATTATTTCCAATAATTGGTATCAGAGCGATCTTCTTCATTATCAGCCTAACATCTGGAAGAAGGATTCTTAGGCACAATGAAGAACATGGAAGCAACAGGGAAACTACCTATCTTTGATGGAACAAATTTTAGTTTTTGGAAAAAGAGGATGTCCTACTATCTAATGTCTCTTGGTCCTGAACTATGGCACTCTGTTTTGGATGGGTACAAAGCTCCCGCCAATCTTCCAACTTATCAAGATGAAAGAAGAGCCTACATTGCTAATTCCAAAGCTTTAAATTCCATCACTAGTGGAATTACCAATTCCGAATTTATGAAAGTCATGAATTGTGACTCAACCAAAGAAGTATGGGATAAGTTGGTTTCTCTATATGATGGGGACTCCAAAGTTAAGAAGGAAAAGCTTCAAACCTATAGAAGACAATTCGAGAGTCTAAAAATGGATGATGAAGAAGATATTACATCATAATTCCTCCGAGTAGCTGAAGTGGTTAACTCTCTTAAAGGACTAGGAGAAAATATTGAAGAAAGCACCATTGTTCAAAAAATCCTGAGATCTCTTCCTAACAGATTTTACTCCAAAGTAAGTGCCATAGAAGAAATTAAGGACCTAGATACTCTCAAGATGGATGAACTTCATGGAATTCTTATTTCCTATGAGATGAGGAAAGGGAGCCAAAATTTCAAAGAAGAAGATTTCAAAGCCTCAAGATATTCAAAAGAAGGAAAAGGATGGAATTGCAACAATGATGAATTTGATACTAAAAATGAGTTAGCTCAATTTGTACAAAGACTAAAAAGGTGATCTAAGCTAAGAGTTAAGAACCCTCTTATTTTTTTCAATTGTGGAAGAATAGGTCATTATGCTGCAAAATGTCCTCATAAACATGATAGCGATGATGAAAAGGACTCTAAAAAAATGTTGTATGAAAATAAAGGGTTTATTAAGAAGAACTTCTTCTCCAAACAAGATGAGTCTGATGAAGATGAATTTGTAGTCATAAAAAAGAAATCAACTAGAAATGTGTGTCATTACAAAGAAAGTGATGATGAATCATATGAGGAAAGTAATTATGTTGGAAGCAGAGAAACATTATTCATGGCATTTACAAATGATGATGACTCAGAACTAGAATATGAAAGAAACATGGATATTTTTCTAATAAGTGCCATTGAAGAAAATGAGAATCTACAAAAGAAGATAATTTCTCTCAAAATAAAAAGCGAGGAAGCGAAAAGAAGGAAAGAATTCTTGAACATTAAGCTAAAAGAGAAGGATGATATCTGTGAAAAACGTGAAGCTGAAATACTATCTCTAAGAAAGGAATTAGATCAAGTTAAAAGGAGTTGGCAAAGCTCTCTAGCTCTTGACAACATTCTTAATACTCAAAAACCTCAACATGACAAGTCTGGAATTGGTTTCAAAGGATAATCATCAAGTAAAAATAATAATGCCAGAAGTTATGTTGATGTACTCTCTTTCCATCCAAAAGAAGAAAATTCATCTCGTCAGGAACAAGTCCCATCTCAAAACCAAGAATTGAAGAAAGAGCAACTCCAAGGAAGAATGTTGGTTCAAGCTATGGATACTACAATAGGTATCAAACTATTTTTCTTCGGCATTGTTACAATTGTAAAAACTTTGGGCATCAAGCTAAGCATTGCAAGGCTCATAAAGTTGAAGCACCAAGATTGAATGATCAAACAGACCAACTATGTGGTCCTAAAGAGAAAGGACAAATTAAAACTTAAAATTCCTTTGATCCTTTGGATAAGTTTGATCTGTCTTTCTCATTATGTGATAATTATGATCATAATGAACAAAATTTCCCTCTCAAAAGGGGGAAAGCTAAAAACGTAAATCTCAAAACTGATAAATCTGGCCTAGCTCTGTGTGCTCATAGTGAAGAAAATCATTGGTTCGTGGATAGTGGATGCTAAAGACATATGACAGGTGACCAAAAGAATTTTATCTCATTGAACAGTAAAAATGGAAATGTATCCTTTGGAAGTGGATCCGCTAAAATAACTAGAAAAGGAATTGCTACCCTTGTCAATGGACTAGGAAAGGCTCAAACTAACTTGCTGGTAGAAGGGCTCAGACACAATCTCTTAAGTGTTAGCCAGATTTGTGACCAAGGACATAATGTTGTCTTTAGTAGAAAATTTTTTGAAATAAGAGACTCATCCTAGGGAGAACTTGTGGCGAAAGGAGTAAGAACACCAGATAATGTTTACATTCTCAGTATAATCCAAGAAGATAAATGTTACTTAAGTCAAACAGATGAAAGTTGGTTATGGCACAAGCGATTGGGGCATACAAGTTTTGATAACCTAGTCAACATCAGCAAAATTAATGCAGTAAGGGATATTCCAAAAAATGTGCAAACCAAATCAAGTTGTATGTGGCCCATGCAAACATGGAAAGCAAACCAGAACTAGCCACAAAACTAAGGAGTTATCAACAAAAAACTCTTTGGAAATAATTCATGCAGATTTGTGTGGGCCAACTAGAACTCCAACTCTTCAAGGTGAAAGGTAATTTGCTCTATTTGTTGATGACTATACTAGAATGATGTGGATACATTTCATAAAATATAAATCTGAAGCATTTGAATGTTTTAAGAATCTTAAGGCTCTCATTGAGAATGAGAAAGATTCTAAGACTAAATGTCTTAGAACAGATAGAGGAGGAGAATTCACCTGAAAATAATTTTATGAATTCTGTAAAGAGCATGGAATTGAAAGAGAACTCTCTACTGCTAGGACACCCCAACAAAAAAGAGTAGTTGAAAGAAGGAACCGAACCATTCAAGAAATGGCAAGGACAATGCTACTAGCAGCTGATTGGCAACCAAAATTTTGGAGAGAAGAAGTTGGAACCGCAGTATATACCTTAAATCGAACTCAACTAAGACCAAATAATGAAAAGACTCCTTATGAATTATGGAAAGGAAGGCCTACTTCAGTAAAATATTTCAGGGTTTTTGGAAGAAAATGCTTCATAAAAATAAATGATGACTCACCAGGTAAATTTGATTCTAGAGTTGAGGAAGGAATATTTCTTGGATACTCCACTAGGAGCAAAGCTTACAAATGTTACAACAATCGTTTACGAAGAGTAGTGGAAAGCATTGATGTGAAGATTGATGAAGGCCTTCCAGAAAAGAGAATTGAAGATCATGAATTTGAGCCTTTCTTTGAACAAAGTGAAGAAGAAGACCCTGAAAAAAGAAGAGGAGAATGGAGAACCTCAAAGTAAATCACAAAGTGAATCTTCACAAACTCCCTCTAAGATCAAGTTTATTCAAATACATCATCTGGAAGAACAGGTCATCGGAAATATAGATGAAGGAATTCAAACTCGAAGAAGGATGATAAGCACCCCAAGAAAAGATGATGTGGCTCTATTATCTTTAATAGAACCTGAAAATTTTTCTCAAGAAAGAAAAGATCCTTATTGGGTAAAGGCCATGGAAGAAGAAATGTCTCAAATCGAAAAAAATGAGACTTGGGAACTGGTACCTCGCCCAAAAGATAAAAATATAATTGGAACAAAATGGGTATTAAAAAAAAAGATGAATGAAGATGGAAAAATCATCAGAAATAAAGCTAGACTTGTCTGCAAAGGATACTCACAAATCGAAGGAATTGAATTCAAAGAAACCTTTGCACCAATAGCTTGAATGGAAGCCATAAGAATGCTTTTAGAGTTTACTTGCTCAAAAGGATTCAAGGTTTATCAAATGGATGTAAAATCAACATTCTTGAATGGAGATCTCAAGGAGGAAGTTTACATGGAGCAACCAGAAGGATTTGATCTTGCTAAAGGAAAATACTATGCATGCAAGCTAAAAAATGCCTTGTATGGATTAAAACAAGCCCCTAGAGCATGGTATGCAAAGTTGGATCACTATCCACAACAAGAAGGTTTCAAAAAGGGAGTGGCAGGTAGCAATCTCTACATGAAGATGGACAAGGAAAAACTTCTGATCACTCTTGTTTACGTTGATGATCTAATATTTGCTAGCAATGGAAGAAATGAGCCATGAATTTTCTCTAAATATGTCCAAAAAATTTGAGATGTAAATGATTGGTGAGTTGTCTTACTTTCTTGGGCTACAAATATCTCAAACCTTTGCAGGAATGTTTATATCTCAAGAAAAATATCTTAAAGACATGCTCAAAAGATATGTGATGGAAGATTGTGCACCTATGAGCACACCGATAACCACAAATTGTCAATTAAGCAAAGATGATGATACCCCTATCATAGATGCAACTCTTTACAGGTCAATAATTGGAGCCCTCCTATACTTAACTGCTACAAGACCAGATATTATGAAAGCAGTAGGAATGGTAGCAAGATTTCAGTCAAGTCCTAAACAATCCCATCTAGCAGCTATGAAGAGAATTCTCAGATATTTGAAAGGAACGATTGATTTCGGTCTTTGGTATCCTAAGAGTTCAACTTTTATTATGACAACCTACTCTGATGCTGATTGGGCCAAACGCGTGGATGATCAAAAAAGTACCAGTGGAAATGCATTCTTTATGGGAGATTGTCTTGTATCTTGGCTCAACAAAAAGCAATCATCTATATTCCTTTCTACAGCTGAAGTCGAATATATAGTTGCTGTTGATTGTTGTACACAAATTCTATGGATGAAGGAAGCCTTGAAGGATGTCAACATAGAAACTAAGCAACCAATTACTATTTTTTGTGAAAATATTAGTGCCATCAGTCTTTCAAAGAATCCAGTGATGCACTCAAGGACCAAACATATTCCAATCAAATACCACTTTCTCCGCGAACAAGTTGCTGAACACAATATCAGGTTGGAATACATCAATACAAAAGAGAAAATTGTGGATATCTTTACAAAACCCCTTCCATGAGAATCATTTGAGTATCTTCACCAAAATATGGGGGTCATTTCTCTTGCATCACATTAAATCAAGCAGCATGTCAAGGGTGCAGTAGGTTAGGGGGAGTAGCATGACAGGGGGAGCACTTTGTCACCCCATTGCCATTGATGTCAAAGGGGGAGAGAAGAAAAATATTGCCATCCAATGACAAAGGAGGAGATTTTTAATCCAAGTTGTCATTGACGGCAATAGGTTTATGAAGGTTGAAAGACTTAATGATAACATGGAAGATATCATTTGAAGTTCTCCTAATGATGCTGCACTACTATTGAATACATGATGCTATACCTTCATGAACTTGCTGGCTACTATCATGATGAAATAGATGCCCTACATGATGATGCTATGATCCTATGATTGATAAGCCAAACAATGGAGAAGACAAATGAAGGAGAAGCCAAGCAATGGAGAAGGCATTCTGTCCTATGCACTTTCTGCACACAAAAATTAAGGACAGTTACAAAGAAAATATGAATTTTCGCATCTTGGAGGAAGCCAATCACAATGAGCCCTAGATCATCTTGAAGAGGATTTTTTCCTCTTTCTAACAAGCCCTCACTTGCCCTAAAACTCCTAGTAGTTGATGAGATACTGAATTTTTTAAGTTAAAAAAAAAATATTAATTAATTGTGAGCTGACCTACACTCACAATCTCATTTCGGCCCTTTTCCCCAACAGTCACGTCCTTTCAAAGATGAAAAACCACTATAAATATAAAGGTAAAATAATTTGTTTCAGTCAATAATTTCAGTGATTATCTCAGCAAATATAAGGACTGCGACTTGGTAAAGTGTGAAGCACAGAGAAAGGGAACAAGTTCACATCTCGTGAACCCTTAAGGGAAGAACAACCCAGTTTTCAAGCACAGCGAATGCTACAGGACTGCAGATCAATATAAAGGCTCAATATTGTGAAACTTCAGAATAGACACATTAACCCAAGCTCGATTCATTGAAGAATATAATTGGATACAGGACTTTGGATCAGTGATATAGAGCTTCGGACCTATTCTCTTTGGATTGTCACAGACCTGTTTTAAGGCTCAGATAACCCAAAACTTTAAACCTATGGAAATAAGTCAACAAATAGTTCAGAATTATTGTGTGATATCTGTAACACCCTTGGAGGCTCAGACTAGGCTTGTAGCTTGGTACTTGGACCAGAACTTGTTGTTGGGAAGAACTCAAACTTGTTTTGTGGAAGATCATCTCTTGTGGCTCGGATTTATGAATAGACCTACACTGTTAACACCTTCCTCGGATCTATGTTATCCTATTGAAGCTCCAACTTTTGGTGTCTAGTCAAGAACATTTCATACCTCTTTCCAATGGGTACATCTGTAATCATATAAACAATGAGCGAGGTGTTGGAAAATGAAGATAGTATGAAGAACTGAAGATTAAACAGTGAAGAATTGTGTCAAGGATGTTCAAGTAAACACTATTCACATTTTCTATTAAAAGAAGACAAAAGGATTGGTGTCCTTGGAGTTGGTGCTCCTAAACACAAGGTTGGTGCCTTGAGGAGATAGGGTCAAAGCCCTAGAGGTCAGAGCCTCATCTATGTCCAAGTTGGTGCTTGGCAACAGGTTGGTGCCTGATTCATTGAAGGTTTGGTGCCCTCACACATCTATTGTACTCAATTATTTGAAAAAGTACTGAATTTCTTATTAATCCTTAATAATATTATTATTATACACCTCTTTGTTTCTAATTGTGAAGAATATAACTGGAAAAAATTAACAAATGAAAATAAATACTGATTCACCCCCCTCTCAGTATTTCCAACAGGTTTTCCTATATATTATGGCTTATGGGGAAATTATATGAAATATTTCTTTCGATGCCAGAAAGAATTAGGTTCTTCTGCACAACATTCTTGTTCTAACTGGTTTCATAATTCTTATATTTTCCTTTTTACTTCAAGTTGTTTCAACCTTTCTTCAATTTTCAGGATCATTTTTAAGTCTTTGAGCTCTTATAATTTGAGCTCAAATTGGTTTAGCTCTTGGATATCCTAGATCATTTTAGAGATTCTAGGAGTGGATAAAAAAGGTAATGTAATGGCCTACAAATAATTATCATACACATAGAAATTAAAAAACCATACCTACCATCATCAATTCTAGTTGAACCATGGGGTTCGACTATTGCTAAAAATGGATTTCCATGTATACATCTGAATGGGAGGTCTCCTACTGCAAATTTTTCATTCATGAAATATTATTCAAAGAAGATACTTGTGTTTGGAATTTCATATTGGATATTAAATTATTTTTCTCCTAGATCTATGACTTCTCTGCATGCTTTGACCCAATATTTGGCTGGGATAGGTTTTTTATTTAACACATTTATATCTGCACCAATATAAAGCAGGGTCATTAAATGGAAGATTTTATTTTGGATTCTAATATTTAGCATCAAATGATATTGTTGGTATTGTACTCTCATTATCCTCATAGCATTCAATTCTATGAAATCATTTAGTTTTGCTTCAAAATTTTCAATATTTGAATTTTTGATAGGAGGTGCCACGTGACTGAATTATATGTTTCATTGTTCTTTCACTTTCCATTTTCTAATACTATAATCTGAGTTTTTAGTCCAACATTTTATTCTTTAATATGTTGCATCTCATGGATGAGTTCACTTAAAGTAAGCGTCATCTACTTATCTTGTTGATGATGCTTTTGAAAATACTTAGTATTTCATTCATATAAATTATCAACATAAATAAATTTAGGAGTAGTAACTTTCTTGGTTGAGGATGATGACGATCCCTGATTTGTAAGCATGGTTAGAAGAAAAGTTTCCATCAAATTTTCTTTGATTTCTCCTTCAGGGAGAGTTTTTACTCCGACTAAGACTTTTTCATATTCATCTTCTATTGAATGTGCTATATATAATTTTATTTTTAGAAGTGGTTTTGTTTCATCTTCAAAAGAATATTTTGAATATGTTTCTGTAGTACTGCAATGGAAATTTGTAGAATTTATGCAATTACATTCATGGGCTACAAAGACTACATCATTATTAATTGAATCATATTCAAAAAGACTGAAAATGGAATTATTAGTCAAATCACAACAATTGTGTTCTAATAGGTGTACCTCATCTCGAAAAGTAATGTTTGGACAATTTTCTAATATGTGATTCTTAGAACCACATCTAAGACAATCTATTTGAACAAGAAAATTTATTTCCATTTTTTGGGAATTTTCTTGTTGAATTGTTTTGGTAGCTTCTCATGATTTCTTTCCTTTTTTAAGCCTAGATATTTCTCCTTGAGGACACATGATAGAAGTGTGTCCTTGATTCCCACAAATCTAGTAGGTTATATTATTTAAATATTTCTCTGTGTGTCCTAAGATGAATTTATGTTGGGTCGTAATAATGGGTTCTCTAGATCCTTTTGTGATGCCCCTTAAAAAATTTCTTGGGGTTGTGTAGGAAATCCTTTCTGAGGACAGAAATGATCCCTCTAGTTTTATGGGAGGATCTAGAAACAACGAGACAAATATATGCATCCTTTCATAACTTATTCTAGAAAAACACAAAGGGGGATACATTTCCGACCTCTTTCTTATGGTAATTCCTTCCTTTGGTGTCAGCCTTGAATCTGTCACTTCCATGCTGATGATCATGATATCCTCTCCATTGGTGTAGATGAGTGTCTGCAAGGAAAGATAAGTGGGGACAACAAACACATACAAATCAGAATAGTTTCCAGTACAATTTATGCAACAAATAAAGGAACACTATAATAAATATACAATAATTGACATATTTATGGATAAGAAACACATAATGTATTATTAATAGAATGAAAAAGGGACAAATACAACCAAAATTCTTGATTTTGGACACCTTTATCAGGTGAGACTCCAAGTCCTAGCCTTCACCTTCAAATAGCTTCCTCCTTAGCAAATGGGCAGCAATTGGGCATGCTTCATCTCATAGGATGGAAACCAACCACTAGTGGATGGTAGGGGTTTCATTTATATGGAAGGAGAGGGAGTTGAGGATCCATAAAAAGTGGGAGGAGTTCCAAACCTTAAGGGAAAGATCCATTAAAAAGAATCCATAGCCATGAATGCGAGGTCTTTCTCCTACCATCAACTTCTTGAAACCATGTCGTCATTCTTGATCCTTCTAGTAAAGGAAGCTTCTCCTTTTTGAAGAACTTCCTGAAGAGGGCCATCACGAATTTTCCTGACAAGAGTCGCGCTTCCAGTGCTAGACACATTCTTTGCAAAAGGTGAAAATATTGGGTCATAAGTGATGTAGAGCGTGTTGGGGTTGTAAAAAACGTATTTTGATAATATTTTTTGAATCTTTTCAAATCAAGTAATATTTCACTTCTTTAGGGATTTTATAGGCATGTTTTATGGAGAGCATATTTTGCGACACTGGTGGCATGAAGACACAAAGTGGAGTGTGAAAAACTACTGTATAACAGATGCCTCCTATAGCATGAAGTCATACTAGGAAGCAATGGCTGAAGTGATTTACAGGTAATGACAAGGACTTTAGAGAACCATTTTCAGGAGACCTGCAAATCAAACATGATACAGTATATATGAAATATATGATGTAAGTATGCCTAACAATACATATTTGAGGATGAATATAACAATACATAGATCCATGGCATGGGCATAAAAATCTGGCTAAAAAGGATCATGAATATATGAATACATGAATCCATGACATGGGCGCAACCATATGAATAGATGGGATCATGTGTAAAATCACGAATAACTCCACGTAGCCTAGATTTATCAAAGGAAACCCAGTGTTTTCACTTCTATCTCGACCCATAAAAAGTACGAATCTAACCATGTGAATATATATGTTGAAGTTGAAGATGGTATAAGCTACCTAATTACCAGTCAATGATGTAAATCGTTAACAAGAATGAGAGAAACCACCAATGATGGCCATGGATCTCAAGGTACAACATCACAATCCACGAATGTGAACAATGAAGCTAAAGTCAAAAACTTGCAGAATCATTCGATCGAAGGCCAGTGATGTGAACCTATTGTCAAATGTGAAGAACCTTTCATTGAGGCATGAAATCTCTAAGGTATTGAAAGGAGATTTCTAGAGCATCTTATTGGATAATGATCTGGAGTCGACAGGAAGTGATCCATCGAAGGAGGGCCATATTTTTTTCCACATCTTCAACACAAAGCATATGACTTCACAAAGTTGTCAAGAGTGATTCAGGATTGTCACAAAGAAAGTCAAACAAGGTATAAGTGGTTAGAATTTGTAAACGGGGACTTCTCTTGAACATATCGGCGACACAACTTTGTAATTTGGAAGAATTTCACTCAAAATAGAATAAGAGGTCATGACGACAATAGGATATAATTGAATGAGAGGAAAATGGATTTTCCAAACCTAGGAAGGCAAGTGACGAAGTGAGGATATCCAAAATCTGACACGAGATACAAACAAGTGTCATGTTCAAGAGTGACATGCTTCCTTCTGCACAAAATATAGGATATATGTTTCCTTCCATTTCCCCCCACTATTTCTAGCAAGTGCCTCTTTATTTTTACACAAGCTTGAAGAGGATACCATATGATTTTCATATAATTTCATCCTTTAGATGAATCCATCCTATTTGTTTTAGTGAACCCTAGGAAGGAGTAGGTTCATCTCACCATGGTGGAAATTCCATTATTGTTTAATTATTTTAATGAGTCCAATGAAGGCAAAACTCGACATGTTTTTCTTTTTTAGAGAGTTTGAAAAAGAGGAAAAAAAGAAAAATCCAGATGTCCCTTTTTTAAATAGTCTCTGGAACCCAAAAAGGTAGAAAAAAATATCCAAGAGAACCTCTTAGCCATGTTTGACTATAGTATTACTTTTTCTTAATTAGTCTATCTCAGTCCGGAAATGGGTTAAACTTATATTGAGTAGACGTCTTTTAATTTACTTTTACAAGCTCGTAAGGACAAGTGCTCAGAAATATTTTCATATTTTGGGAGTTTGAAAAGAGCTGGAAGAAGACTCCTCCTGGAGGAATGAGTGGTATAAATGGTATCAACTAGTTCGGTTGATGATGGAACTGAACAAAACATGCAAAGTTCGAGATGTTGGCTAACAATACCACTCATCGTAGCAGTTCCCTAGGCAAGGCTAAAACAACCAAGTGAGAGAGTATGATTGGCAAAATATATGGTGACGATGGAATGAGAAAACCAGGGCTCATGTCATAGAAACGGGTTGATAAAAAGGAAATCAAAAGAGCTAAGATTAGAATGTTTTCATTTTTACACAAGCTTGAAACATGGGAAACTATTCTTGAGAATCCTTGAATATGGTTCATTTTTACACAAGCTTGAAACAAAGACAATCTGTGCTCGAGATTGGTTTCTTTTTTACAGAAGCTTGAAAAATGGGAAAATATGATTGAAATTGGTTTCATTTTACACAAGCTAAAAACAAAGACAAATGATGCTTGGAAGTAGTTTCATTTTTACACAAGCTTGAAATGGAGATAAACTATGATTGAGATAAGTTTGCATGAACCCATCATAATGACTCAATTCGAGGTACATGCCCCCCAAGCTTCATTTCATTCACCTAAGTAGAGTATTGGTTAATAATAGGTGGATGAAATGAAGGTTCAGTCATGAGATCAAGTGAAAGACTCGACTAGGAATTTATGAGATATAATCAAGATCTCGAATTAGAATGGGATTTGCTTCATTTTTTACAGAGCTCGACACAGGAAAAGAACTATGATCATAGGAACCTGTTTCATTTTTTAATGAGGTTAACAATGTAAAAGAACTATCCCCATAAGGACCTATTTTATTTTTTAATAAGGTTGACAAAGTAAAATAAATATCCTCATGAATCCTTGTTTCATTTTTTAATGTGCTTGACACAAGAAAAGGAACTATGCTCTGACACTTTGTTTCATTTTTTAACAAGCTTGACACAAGAAAACTTTTCTCTGGAGGCCTTGTTTCATTTTCTAAGGAGAATTACATGAGAAACGAAACTCTTCTCTGGAGACTTTGTTTCATTTTTTAACTAGCTTGACAAAATAAAAGGAACTCTGCTCTGCGGACCTTGTTTCATTTTTTAAGGAGATTAACACAAGAAAATGAACCCTGATCTAGACACCTTGTTTCATTCCTTAACGAGATTGACACAAGACAAAGAAGTATGCTCCAAACACCTTGTTTAATTTTTAATGAGCTTGACACATGAAAAGGAACTCTACTCTGAAGACCTTGTTTTATTTTTTAAAGAGCGTGAAAGAAGAATAGGAAATCTTCTTCGACACTTTGTTTCATTTTTTAAGGAGCTTGACACAAGAAAAGGAACTCTAATCCATAGACATTGTTTCATTTTTTAAGGAGATTGACACAATAAAAGGAAATATTGTCTAAAATACTTTGATCATGGTCCATAGGAGGTCATGGATTCCATGAGGTTCTCATTAGATAGGAGAACAACACTCTAGAAGGGATACATATCAAGGAATATAATCGAAAGATCAGGATCCCATGCCCCTAGTACATGGTGCACTATATCATTGACTAGATCATTAGTAGACATGGTTATGGAACAATTTGCCACATAATTAACCTGTGGCGGGGAAGATACCACTTGCATATAAGGGAAATTTAGGGACGATGGTTGATTGGGAGTCAGATTAGGACCAATGAGTGAAAGCTAATCAATGGTCAAGATTATTCCTTCATGTGGGAAACAAATCACATGAAAGAGATAAAATACAAGAGCTACCATGGCATAAATACAGTCATGACCAAGGATTAAATTAAAATGCAAAGGGCCTTGGAAAACCATCACATCAATATACACGATTTTTCTTCCCAAAGAAATAGGAAACTTATGAAAGGATCCCTAATGGTTGACTAGTTCCTCTGTTAAAAGGCAACAGATTATGGGTAATGGGCACAATATGTGAAGAACCTAAATCTTTCCAAGTAGTTGAGGATAAAATACTAATATATTCTCCTTCATCTACAAAAATTCTAGGTACGACCACATTATAATCATGTATTGTGATCTAAAATGGCACGTAAGAAGGAAGATGATATCCTGCGAGTCGACTACAATCAAAAGAAGTGACCATAATACTTTGAGAAGGTGTTGTTGGAATGGGATAACTTCCTCGTTATGTTATGGGAACGAGAAGATAGCGCTCCTAAACTATGGGAACAAGAGTATTTCCCTCCATTTCATGGGAATCTAAAGAAACCAAAAGAACATGAGTGGTATGAGGTTCACTCTCTATAGGAAAATTACAATCAAATGAAGGTGGAATAAATTCAACCATTTTCTCAACCAATGGTTGGTTGGGAACGGACTCACGAGATTCACTTTTAGATAGAGTGGGATTGATTAGAGATTACTTATGATGATTCACTTGATCAACTAGTGGAGGATCAGGGGAATGCTTTTGGTAACCAGCAAGAAGACGTGGCTGAGAAGCTGTGAGGTTTTCCAACACTCTTGAGGCTTCATCCATTTAATGAAAAAGGTAAATGGGATGATTCCCTTCACATAACCTACAGGGAATTTTGACTTTACCCTTTTTCCCATTGACCTTATTATGACTAGGTTAGGGTTTATCGCTAGCATGATCTCCAGAGGCTGATGAAAAAGGTTGGTTTATCTTGTGGACCACACTTCTAATACCCTGGGAATACTAGGAAAAATATATAAGAAGGTGGTCACCCTTACATAAAATGCAAGGTAAATTGACTTTGCGGGGTTGATTGGAAGGTTTTTCCACATTACAACTGCATTCGTAGCAATGGTTTTTTGCTTGACCATTTTCTATTTTGCTACTTCTTCTTCTTAGCTTGCTAGTTACTAGAATACAAAATTTTATTAGGCGAAGAGGAAGAAAGGGAGGAAGAAACAACAGGTGAAGAAGGAAAAGGGTCAATTGTAGGATCAACATGAGGTTGACTCTGTTAAGGTGGACGAAAACTTGGTTGAGAAATACTTTGGACATTCGGAACCATAGGTATCAAAAATAGCCAAATCGAAAAACTAATGGTAAATCCATGAAGGGAAAACGTTTCCGTATAAGGAGAGACAATATTTCCAAAAGAAGGAAAAGGAACAGGATTCCCATATGAGGGGTTTACTTGATTATTAAGCTTAGGAAATGTTTGCATTAGCATCAACCTAAGATCTTCTAAGGATTTTTTCCATGGGGAGGATGTTATTCTGTGGTAAATTAATTAGTTTTAGAAATTAATAAAAATAAATAAATCAAAGAATGGTAACTAGGCATAAAGGTTTACCAAGAAATTGTGAACTATGATATACACCTTGGTGAGAAAAGGACTTAATGCATGACAACCAATCTCCCAGAATTATTTGTTCGGTGTATCATGGTATACAAGGTGGCTGACTCAGTTACCTATGGATGGATAGCAACCTAGTGGGGAATCACGAAATACACATGACAGTATGTGTAGTGCAGTCTATAGTGGTGTTTTCTAATGCATAATATTTTTATTAGATAATTTCCATATACTTACCATGCGTGGAGTGCCTTCGATATACCCAAAGGTATTGGAGAACGATCCTATACACTTCCGTATGTGAAACGAGATATAACCCCCAAGATACAATGTTGGAAAACAACGAAAACTACTATGTTTAATGACTTTGGAACATGTCTCTAGCCTATACCTCTAGAATTTTTCATTAATGTTCCAAATTATCCTTAGGTTAATTGAGATAAAATTTAACTTGATCTTGAATTATGTTTCAATTTCAAGGCTCAAAATTGATGTCACTTGAATGTACCTATAATGCAATTAATATGAGGAAAAGACTCTTTCCATTTCGATGAAAGATATCTAGCATAGGGAAGAAGTGATAACATTAATACAAAAATAAAGTATGTAGAAGACAAGAGCTTCCTCACTATATCTCTCACTTTCACAATTTCAATTCAGTTCAAATCATTAAAAGATGCCAAATCGTGCAATGAAATCTATGCACGATTCCCGTGAAAACTATGAAAATGCAATCTATGCACAATTTCCTTTTAAAATGAATGAGGATGCATCTATCATCTTTCATCACTAAGTAATATAATCTATGCTCAATGACAATCTCAACAAAAAATTTCCAATGCAATGTAATCTACTGCACTTTTCAGAAGTAAAATTTGAGATGAAAGTTTAAAAATTGCAAAATGTGATTCTTTCTAGTTTCCAAAAGAGCTAAAATTCTCATCAAACAACCATGGAAGTAGAAAAATAGTAAATTCGGTTACGCAAAGAACCTAAGATTCACCTCAAGCTCATTTTTACTACTTCGACATGAAACAAACATTTTCAAGCCACAAAGACTCTAATAAAAAGCCATCAAAATTATAAGGACACAGAGTAGGAAGAAGACTCTAGAGATCAAAACATTCCATACTTTCAGCCAAGAAACCTTAAAAAATCTAACTTTTAAGACCAACATGGGAAGACAATGGGAACCAGGGTGCTAAGCATGACTATTCATTGTGAAATACACGGTGAGAACTCTTTGTTTTCTAGAGAAAATGTGTTGGCTGAGGAAAGTTTAGGAAAAGAAAATCAAAACTAAAGGGAAATCCATACTTGACACTCTAAAAACCAAACTACTCAGAATGCACGCTAATAAGAAATAAAAATGATGGATCATAAGGCAGTTAGCCAAACTAATCGAAACAGACCAAAACGAAAGGAGGTTTAAAGGGTTATTGGATCCCCATAGGAGTCACCCTTTTTTTGTGCAGAAAATCCTTTTGTGGAGAGAAATGATCCCTCTAGTCCTATGGGAGGATCTAGAAACAGACAAGATAAATATATGTAACCTTTCCTAACTTATGCTAGAAAAACATGAAGGAGGATATATGTCCTACCTCTTTCTGATGCTAATGACTTCCTTTTGTGTCAGCTTCGATTCTTTCGCTTCCATGATCATGATCATGATCTCGTCTCTATTGGCATAGATGAGTGCATGCAAGAAAAGACAAGTGGGGATAACAAATGCATAAAAAGCATAATAGTTTCTAGTATAAGTTATCCAATAGATCAAGGAACACTATAATAAATAGATAATAATTGACATATTTATGGAAAGGAAACACATAATGCATCATTAATAGAATGAAAAAGGGAGCAATACAACTAGAAGCCTTGATGTTGGATGCCTCCTTCAGGTGAGACTCTAAGTCATAACCTTCACCTTCAAACAATTTCCTCCTTAAGAAATGGGTAGAAATTGGGTATGCTTCAGCTCATAGGATGGAAAGCACCCATTAGTGGATGGTAGGGGTTTCATTTATAAGGAAGGAGAGGGAGTTGAGGATCCATAAAAGGTTGGAGGAGTTCCACATCTTAAGGGAAATATCCATGGAAAGAGGAAACATGGTCATGAATGGGAGGTATCGTTCCTATCATCAACTACCTGATACCATGTCATCATTCTCGAGCCTTATAGTAAAGGAATTTTCTCCTCCATTTTGGGAATAACTGCCTGAAGAGGGCTAGTGCAGATTTTTGTGACAAAAGTCACGCTGCTAGTGCTAGACACATTTTTTGTAAAATGTGACAAGCGCAGGTCATAAGCAATGTAGAGCATGCTCAACTTGTAAAACAAGGTTTTTGACAAACTTTTCATAAGATTTTTGAAATCAAGTCTTCTTTCACTTCTTTAGGGATGTTCTGGGCATGTTTGATGAGAGAATATTGTGTGATACTGGTGGCATGACAACAAAAATTAGAGTGTGAAAAAATATTGTATAACACTTGGGTGTCTTATAACCTTTGATTTCCAGGGGTAATCAGATATTTTTCTTTCTGGTATTTTCTTTATTACCTTGTTTTCCTTTCTTATATGTACAACTATGTAATCTAAGATAAGGACATACTTATTGCATATTGACTTACTATCAGGTAACCTTGATATATTTTGGATTGATTTTTTTATTCTCATGTTTGTGCAAAGGCTAACTAGTGTCTTTGTTATAAAACTATATATTTCGCCCCATGTGTATGATTCATAGGGATTTTGGAAAACTTCTTAGATCTTTATGTAGTCAATAAATTTATATGGGACTGTAGAAATATATGCTTTTTTCCATAGGATGTTATTTCTATATTTAACTTCATAAATTCTTTTTACCTAATCCCTGTGAAAATCATCGTATTGTGACATTCTTTTGAATTTCATATTCATTAGGACTAAAGAATGTTTGTCATAAATTTTAGTGTATGCCCCACACCAATGTTCAAATATAATGTAAGTTAGTGCATCTATCATATTATTTTGTGGTGTTCCATGTTGATGCATGAATATATCTCCTACCTCATCTTTAACAATTTCATCAGCCAAATTTTCAACAAAAGCAGGACAAGATTTTGCTTTGCACCATCTTTGTAGTGTGCCTATGAAAAAATGTCTGAGTGTTTTTCATGGTTATACTTCCCCTTTTCCTTTCATGCACATTAGCTTATGTTCGGTATACATCTGATCAATCATTTGAATAATTTGACTAGTACTCAGGTTATCGATATTTCATTCTTAGTGGGAATCATGGAAGTAGGTTTGTGTTTTGGGCATTTCATCCTTCCCACTAAGGTGAGAATCTATATATATCATAAATTTGCTAGGTAATGGCTCATATACTAGAAGCATATGAGAATTTTCTCCTGTTTCAAAAGAGGCTCCTTCTGGATCTTTTTTTTTTCTTTTCGAAATAAGGCAAAGAACTTTTCTATAGCCCTTTGTGGTTGATGATTGGTAATCATAGGGGCTTCACTCAATGAACCTCTAACATAAAATGTGCGTTCGTGGCATTCTAAATAATACCCATAATTTTACTACATATTGGAGAATACCTCTAAAAATCACTTTATTTAACCCCCTATTGATATGAACCAAATACACCTTCCCAATTAAAAAAACCCTTACTTTCACTAGATATTATAGGTAGCTATTTTTTCATTAACATTTTGTGTACCCATTTATATTTATATCCTAAGTATGGTGACATGATGCCTATCTTATGACCCCATTTTCATTCTACAATGCACATTTCTTCTTTTACATACATTGTAGATGAATATTAGCTCTCCCACAATGCAATTACTAAACCCACACTAAAGTACATCTCATTATGAATTATGTCATTTACTGGTCTAAGGGACACAAATATCAACCATGTCTTAGGAATATTGATTATGTAAATGTATATAAAATGACATATAAATTTATCTATATGATGATGAAAAATCAATTGACGAATATTTATGAATATGTTTGAACCAAATAAGGTGTTCAAGAAAAATTCTAGACCCTTTAGATGCAAGACCACTATTTATGGTAGTATCTCTGATGTTCATCAAATACCACACACACACACATATATATATATATTCAAGTATCATTCCTTCCTTCCTTTCTGTGTGCTTTCATTCAGTCCTTCTTCTAATGACTTCGACTTGGAGATGAACAGATACTGTGAATTACTGGTTCTGAGCTATTCTAAATATTGTCTAGTTTCTACAATGATGTGATGGGCTCCTTTGTAAATTCTCAATAAGATAACTCTTTTCTTTCATTTACCAAAAAGAATTTTTAATGGGGTCCAAGTTGCTAAGTCAAATATTTTTTTCGTATTCATAAGAATGTGTGCTTCATTAAGTATTGTATTTTATCTTGTGATTTTCCTAGTTCACCTATAAACTAATTCAAAATCTCTAGCACATATTAAGTGTGCAGTCACACTCCAACGACATAGAAAAAAATAAAAATCTAGTAAATTCTAATGAAAAATGGCATTCAACTAGAAAATACCCAACAACAATTACACTCAACCTTCAACTATTACCATCCCTTCTGTAGGGCCGCAAATATTTCATTATTATTACCACTTTCTAACGTCTATTTCATCCATTTCTACCATTATTTATCACATTCTCTATCATAGTTTATCATTTAATTCCATTTTATAATAATTTATGCTCTTATGGATAAGTAATACATATTCTCCTTTATTTCTAATAAATTGATAATTATTATGCATGATTTTGTAAAATATGGTTTATTAATATGTTATAACATCACTCATGATTTTAGCCTCCGAGATCTTTTCCAGAATGGAAATTCAATCTCCAACTATTCCAACTCAGAAATTCGTTGGGATAAAAAGTGACGCTTTGCGTTGGATATTTAGGACAAATGAAGATGAATCTTGAAAATTTGAGACATGGGTTTTGTGCAGAATGGAACAATTCCACTTTCCCATGAGAAATTTTCCAAAATTTGGCTTGGATTGAGAGAAACAGAAGGTTCTCTAAAGGCGATTTTCTTAGATTTATTGTTGTGGCCATTTTCCAAATTCTTCCAATTACAATACTAGATTTGAATTGTTCCAGTTGAGTCATGATATTTCATATATGATCTTGCTGATCAATTTGCTGTAGAAAATCTCCAATTGTAATGGTAAATCATTTAGTAATCAAGTTTGTTGTAGTTTCCCTCTCCTCTCTGTGTATTTAAATGAAAACAAATATCAAAGAGAGAATACATTTGAAGGAAAAGATGAACAATTGGAAGACGAACAGATGAACAATTGCTGGATGAACGAATGAACAAGTTCTGAATATGAGATGAATAACTGTTGAACATGAGACACAGATAAGAGCTTCATTCTGATGTAATTATTTCTATGATATATTTCAATGAAGGAAGTTATCCATTGAGTTCTACATCTGTTACTTGTAATCTAGTCTGAGTTTCTTCTCAAGGCAAAACTGAGTCGTGGGCAGTTGGGCCCACTATCTTGGATGAGGTGTTGCCTTGAAAATCTAAAGTAGTTAGTTACTTTCTTGTTTATATGAATTTAAATTCTCATTCCTTCAAGTATATTTCCTTTCTTTTAAGTAATTTTTTGTTTGGTGCATTTTTCAGATTTTTTATTTCTCGCAATTTCCATATTTCATTTAATTTGCTGCTCTAGATTAGCATTTGAATTATGTTGAGTAAAATAGGTTAAATTTCCAATTCAACAATGTGTGATTTAATTCATTATTGATTCAAGTCATGTGATTATCATAATTATTTTCCAGTCAATTACTTTCTGTTTTTGAGATTTAGTATTGCTTTTCAAGTCTCACATTTCTTTTCTTTTCGAATGAGATTCATAGTGTAGAACGTAATCATGTAGAACCAATGTTAGGTACGCATATACTTTTCCGATTACCTTTGAAAAAAAAATATGTTCCTTGTTTGATAATTAATAATTAGGTGATTAGTTGTTTTTATTAAGTAATTAATTTTGCCCAACATTTTGGCATCATTGTTGGGGAAGGCAATCAAATAGCACTACCACACTAATGTATGGCTGTATATACATATCTCATTTTGGGGAGAGTTTTTAGGAGTGATGTATTTTTATTTTTTCCTTTTGATGTGAAAGAATTGGGTATTGAAAAAGAGAGGTAAGAACCTGCGTATTAGTAAGAAAAACGCTTGCTCTCCAGCTCGCTTCTCAGCAATTGTGCAAAGGTTAAATAAGATAGGTGTTATTTTTTTTTAATTTTTATGAATGACTAAGTAGAAAAGGGTAGAAATTTGAATAAATATTATCATTTCACTTAAATGGTGATGGAAGCACCACCCATTCCACTAACCAATTTACAGGAATATTTGAAGGAGGAGCCTTAAATTATCACATGAAGAACATCTTCTATAATGGTAATAAATTGCACACACTACTACTTTTGAATTTCCTATCAGAGATCTAGGAGGAGTGACACAAATTCACATAATTCCCCCATCTACTCAGCCAAAACTTCATGGTTTGGAAAATGAAGATCCAAACAAATTTTTATATGAGTTTGAAGTAATTTTTAGAGGATATGATTGTTATAATATTGATCAAAGGTTGAAGGTGTTTCCTCTTACTCTAAAAGGAGCAGCTTTCCGATGGTTCATGAGCCTTGGTGGAAACTCCATTCAAACATGGGAGGACATGAAGAATATATTCTTGAAAAAGTACCAATACTATTGCAAGGCTAGTGAAGATATTTTTAGTATGATACAAGGCGAATATTAAATCTTGGAGGACTATGTAGAGCGATTTAAATAAAACCTTCAAAAATCAAAGTATAAACATTTGGAAAAAGAGGTCTTAAAAACACCCCTACTCAAAGGAATCAAAGACAAACTTTTAGAACTCTTAAATCTGATAGGAAAAGGTGATGTTTTTCAGCTATCATATGATGATGTTTTTGATTTATGTATAAGGTATTCAAGAGGAATCTCCAAGGCTGGTAAGAATTCTAGAGATTTTTCTTCTTCCATTTCCAAATATAATACAAGAACAAGAGATATAAGAGCTGAAATCAACAATTTATTTGAACATTTTCAAATTGATTTTATTAGCTCTCTAAAATCACAATTGCATATTTTGCAAGTAAAGAAAAATCAGGAAAATTTTGAAGAAGTGTTTTTCCCTCAATGCCAAAAGGAGCATCTCATGCATAGTTTATCTTTCTTACCTAAGATAAAAGAAACATATCAAAGAGATCAAGAAGCTACAAGCTCACAACCATGGCAACCATGGCCTACGTGTATGGTTCAAAGCACTTCCTCTCCATTTTCTTACTTGCATAACCTATTATGGAATACTCCTTTGTTAGGGAAGCCATGTCAATATCAATATAATCATCACCAATATTGTCCACAAGTTTTGCATGGTTAATCTTATGACTAAATGACTACTCTCTCTCATCTTGTAGCATAAGCACATCATCCATATTCTTTACCAAATTTTCAACAACATCTTTCTTGCCTATAAAAATCATCCACACAACCCAATCAACTACATCATCAAAATCATCCATGTCCTACACAATTTCCTACTTAACTCATTTCACACCCTCACAATAATAAACCAGTACAAAATGCTTACAATGTTGAACTGCAAAATTTACCTACCCTTCCTACCAATTCTATCTCACATGCACCATTATAGAAAACTTATATTGAGATTGGGAAGGCTTAAAATCCAGAAATTGCAGAATTCATGGAAGAAATTCATGATATGAAAACCATGGGAAATCAAGAGATTCAAGGCTATATTGCAGATTGGTT
This sequence comes from Pinus albicaulis, assembly GCA_034641835.2. Classification (NCBI taxonomy): domain Eukaryota; kingdom Viridiplantae; phylum Streptophyta; class Pinopsida; order Pinales; family Pinaceae; genus Pinus; species Pinus albicaulis. Next base: position 853,642,238 of record CM076574.1, read on the forward strand.
TCACTGCATCATTTGTTTTCAGCATCTATCCATACTTCAGAAATTTTTGGCACTATCCTTTCAAGGGATGTTGGTCTCTCATACCCTATTATTTATTAACATGTATAAATTTGGGAATGTACAAACTTGAGGCCTTATTTCAAAAATGGTTCCATTGGAAATACTCTTACACGTAATTGTATTTTATTTTTCAAAGTAGAGTAGGTTAGTGTAGAAAATAGAATAAATAAGAACATAAATAAATAATTTTCTTTTAAAAAAAAGAAGAAAATAGTTGTTTTTGTTGCAACAGGCTGTGGAAATTTGTGGAAATCAACACCGATGATAAATTTTTAAGCTTATTTAAGCATGTATATGTATTAAATTGAATATAATGTATCTAAAGACACTCATATTCATTTTTGTCACCAATTTGGAAAAATTTCTTGAATATCATATTTTTTTGGCTTGCGGGCTTGATAAAATTTCTTCAAACACAGTCGAGATAGTCATGTTTTGAGGGACCAAAGGGAATATTTTTAAATATTGTTTCTATACTAGTTATCCCTTTATGTACACATTCTAAAACAGCTTGAATCACTAAATTTGGATTTGAAATGAAGAATTTATAACCAAAACATTGATAGGGTGTCAAGTTGGCAGCTCAGGGACAAAGTTGGGACAGTTAGATTTTGGAGGCCTAAATGACTATATATTGAAAATATGTTTCTATGGTATATTACCCTATGAATATAGTTTACAAGGAATTTTTAATCACTCTATTTCTATATCTTATGAGAAAGTTATGATCACAATAATTACTGTCTATCGTAAATCAGCATTCTCAAAACTCTATTTTTCCGGCTGTTCACTAGCATATTTGACCCATCAATTATTCTTGCCTTCAAAACCTATTTCTATTGAGATATATAAATTAATATAATTTAATATCCAATTTTAATCATCTGAATTTGTCATCAAATGGAAAATTTATGCCTAAAAATTAATTGTTGGTCTAAGTTGGAAAAATAAAAATGGCTTTGTTCTGCAGGTTGTTCTAAGTAAATTTGACAATCATATCATGGAATTTTTATAACCTATTTCTATTGGTGATACCTATTTGAAACAAATTTCATTTGGATTTTGAATCACTGAAATTGGATGAAAAACACATAATTTATGATTAAAACACTGTTGGTTAGTGTGTTTGACCAATGCTCTCTTGCAGGTGACATATAAATTGTGCTTTGTTTATCTTTCTATGGATTTGTTTTACATAGTAACTACTTGTTATTTTTTTTCATATTTCTTGGATTAATAGAGGCCATACACCTCTCTTACTCCATGTTTTTTTGTTTAATTGCAGGTAGATACTCATTTTTTTGCAGGTCCGAGGAGAATAAAGGAAGTCCATTTATGAAAAATTGATCCTTGAAGACAATGTTAATGAAATAAGGGAATTTCATCCAAACATCTATTAATAATTTTAATATAATATGATGTTAAGTTTCTTAGCTGTCATGATAGAAAATATCTTATAAGATCTTGGCACAATTGTCCAGGTAATAGCTTCCAACAAGAGAATGATGTAAAGATATTTTCATTATTTGATGGATTCATAACAGGAAAATTGAAGAATTGAAAATTCAAGTCATTCCCACCAAAGCATTTTTTTTCAAAGGATTTTTTTTCTTTTCCAGTCATTCACCATTGAAATATTGTTGTTCATGTAAACAGGTTGATGTTCCCTTAGGAAACAACATTACTGCAACTAAAATCACCGTCGTTGTAACTTTATTTATTTACTCTTTTTAATAAAGTGTTTTTTCTTTTCTGATTTCTCTTATGTTTTTTTGTTTCAGGTGTTGCTTCCTTCAAAGTTATGGTTGCCATTCCATTTGAAAATGCGTAGTTTCTATAAATAAATAGTTGTTGTTTCGCCCAACGAACATTTTTTGTTTTATCAAATGAAGAGCTTTTGTTCCATTCCCAACTGCACATTTTTTGTCCCGTCTTCGACTGCATAGCTGTTGTTCAATCAAATGGACAATCGTGTTTCTTTTTCTTGTGCTTAATAATTTTTGTTCAATCAAATGAACAACACAATTTTTTTTGTTTTTTTTTTTGTTGTTCAACCAACAGAACAGTTGTTGTTTAATCAATTGAACAACACAATTTTTTTTTGGTGTGTTTTTGTTATTCAATCAATTGAACAGCTGTTGTTCAATCAATTGAACAGTTGTTGTTCAATCATTTGAACAACACAATTTTTTTTGTTTGTGTTTTTGTTGTTCAATCAATTGAACAATTCAATTTTTTTGGTGTTTTTTTTTCTATTCAATCAATTGAACAGTTGTTGTTCAATCAATTGAACATCCATGTTTTTGTAATAAGTAGCTGTCTGAATGAATTTTTACCATTTTCTCATACATTTTTTCATGGAAATCATCTTGTGAATGGAGAATGTGCATCTAAGAAGGGGAAAAGCAGCAACACTAATAACAATTACAATCTTTTTACCTTTGATGGATATCTTTATTTTTAGACGTTGATCTAGCCTAACCATGTAATGGCTTGCTGGATATCTTTTCTTTAGACATATTATAAAGAATTCTTTCTCTTAACACCATGTTGGGCTATCTTTTTACACTATCAATTTCTAATCTTCTAGGGTATGGTGACTTAGGAATAAGTGTATAACTTTTATTGGCATTTTTTTACAATCCTCACACGATCCCTAACTCTTAAGGAGTTAATGAGCCTCCCTCTCTCTCTCTCTCTCTATATATATACAAAAATGAAAATAATATGCAAATATTTTAGAAAGGATAGGGGGTCTCATCATGAGCCAACCTACCATGATTATAGGGAGATAAAAAGGAGCATTCCCACAATGGCTACCACACCAGGGCAATGAACTTATAGCCAAAGTAAAAACTACATCAAGTACAGGAGGTCTCATCATGAGCCGGCCTGATTACCTTGTTAAATCCTAGTGAATGGCATTGTGGCTATCTAGTTACCATGCCAACACGATGGTCTTTCTATAAGAACAAATAAATTATCTAAATACTAAAAAGAGGATTCTCGCTCATTTTTGGGTTAAAAAGAAACCTTGTCGAGGCTATGGACGCCTACTGGTAGCAGTGGCTCTACTTGTGGCATTAGCATTTCATGTTAAACAGCTAATCATTTTTCACTTATTCTTACCAACCCATTCTCAAAGGAGAATTTAGTATTTGAATAATGTTATCTTTATAAACACCAATATGCATGGTAAAGCTACATATGAATTAACTTAATTATGTTTGATTATGTAATCCCAACAACTATTACCACTCTTTGCATATCATGTTCTGTCACAATTTTCCATCAAAGAAAAAATCCTTTTCATAACAATTATTTCTCCATTTTTCATTCTTAATCATTTCCCCACCATCCTTATGATTTGCGTTGATTTGATTGATTTCTGCCACAATATATGTTGTTCTTGTTATTATTCTCCTGCATTTATGAATCCATAACGTCTTTTCCCATGATTTCTGGTCGTGGACACCTGGGGGAAGAAAAACCTTGCCACACTTTGTACTTCCTTTCAACTTGCATGGCTTCCACCTTTTGCATCACTTTCAGCATCAACTCAGCCTACATCAGCTTCAACAAATGCTAGTCCATACATGCCATTCCATTTTTCTATGGAGGTAAAACTTGAGGTAAAATATCATAAATTTCTGATTTATTAAAATTTTTGAAGAATTTCATGAAAATCCATTGAGCATTATTTATCTTCATTCGTTCCACTTCCTTAATAATTCCCAATTTTCAAAGACACAAAAGCTTTCAGTTTGGGGGAATGTTACCTTCTTTAATTTCTTTATTTTGAGTATGTGATCATCGATAGATCTCCTTATTCATTCTGAAAACCTCGCTTATTCCATGTTGTTGTACACCAAGCATAACGATTGTAGCAAATACCTCAATCAGTTTTCTATTATAACATGAGGGCATGCTAATTCTCCAATTTGGGGGAGGAATTACTACACATGATGGATGTTTTATACTTTCTTTATCATTTAAGGCATACAATTTCATTTTTATATAGTGAAAAAATTGATTTGTGCATATCTTTAAAACTATGAATTGATTTCTTGTGATTTCTGGACAGCAAAGAAGTAGCTTTAAACTACACAAAACCATAAAATTTCAAGCTAAATTAGTTTGCAGAATTTGAGAAATAATGCACTATCACCTACAACAATTTTTCTTATATCTCATGATCCATGCATCAAAACAATCATATTTTTGGATTAGAGAAGCATTAACATATGGTTGAAAATCAATGTGAAAATTTTTATGCATTTGCCGGCATCGCTGAAATTAAATATTTATTATTTGAGGAAGAAGTCATTTGTTCCATAAATATAATGACTTGGGGTGAACATTTTGATTATTGTATTATAGCTTGGTTAATACAAAGGCTTTGGGTTGCATGAGGACATGTAACATATCCAGTTTGGGGGTATGTTGGGCCGCAAATATGTCATTATTATTACTACTTTCTAATGTCTATTTCATCCATTTCTACCATTCTTTATCACATTGTTTATCATAATTTATCATTTCCATTTTATAATAATTTATGCTCTTATGGATAAGTAATACATATTCTCCTTTATTTTTAATAAATTGATAATTATTATGCATGATTTTGTAAAATATGGTTTATTAATCTGTTATAACATCACTCATGATTTTAGCCTCCAAGATCTCTTCCAGATTGGAAATTAGATCTCCAACTATTCCAACTCAGAAATTCGTTGGGATAAAAATTGACAGTTTTACGTTGGCTATTTCAAACAAATGAAGATGAATCTTGAAAATCAGAGACATGGTTTTAGTGCAAAACAGACCAATTCAGTTTTCATATGTGCAGTTTTCCAAAATTCGGCTTGAATTGTGAGAAATTAAAGGTTCTCTGAAGGCGATTTTCTCATATTTGTTGTTGTGGCCGTTTTTCAAATTCTTCCAATTACAATACCAGATTTTACTTGTTCCGGCCGAGTCATGATATTTAAGATATGATCTTGCTGATCAATTTGTTGTAGACAATATCCAATTTTAATGGTAAATCATTTTGTAATTAAGTTTGTTGTAATTTCCCTTTGCTCTCTATGTATTTAAATGAAAACAGAGATCAAGGAGAGGATAGATTGGAAGGAAACCATGAAATATTGGGAGACGAATAGATGAAAAATTGTTGGATGAACAAATGAACAATTGTTGAATACGAGATGAATAATTGTTGAAATTGAGACAAAGCTAATAACTTCATTTTGATGTAATTATTTCTCTCATATATTTCAATGAAGGGAGTTATCCATTGAGTTCTACATTTGTTACTTGTAATCTGATCTATGTTTCTTCTCAAGGTAGAAATGAGTCTTGGGCAGTTGGGCCCACTACCTTGGATGAGGGGCTGCCTTGAACATCTAAAGTAGTAAGTTGCATTCTTTTTTATTTGAATTTCAATTCTCATTCCTTAAAGTAGACTTTCTTTCTTTTAAGTAATTTGTTGTTTGCTCCATTTTCTAGATTTGTTATTTCTCACAATTTCCATTTTTCATTTAATTTTCTACTCTAGATTAGCATTTGAATTGTGTTTAGTGTAATAGGTTAAATTTCCAATTCAACAATGTGTGATTTAATTCATTATTGATTCAAGTCGTGTGATTAGCATAATTATTTTCCTATCATTTAATTTTTGTTTTTGATATTTAGTATTGCTTTTCAAGTATTACATTTCATTTCTTTTCGAATGAGATTCATAGTGTAGAACGTAATCATGTAGAACTAGTGTTATATATTGGTATTTTCTATGCATATACTTTGTCGATTGCCTTTGAAATAACAATATGTTCCTCGGTTGATAATTAATGATTAGGTGATTGGTTGTTTTTATTAAGCAATTATTTTTGCCCAACACCTTCTTCAACCATCTAGCATGGATTATTCATTCTTCAATCTGAAAGATTCAGGTCGTTTGATTAGCATAATTATTTTCCTATCATTTTTTTTTGTTTTTGAGATTTAGTATTTCTTTTCAATTATTACATTTAATTTCTTTTCTAATGAGATTCATATAGTAGAACATAATCATGTAGAAGGAGTGTTAGATATTGGTATTTTCTATGCATATAATTTTCCATTTTCCTTTGAAATAAAAATATGTTCCTTGGTTGTTAATTAATGATTAGGTGATTAGTTTTTTTTATTAAGCAATTATTTTTTCCCAACACCTTCTTCAATCATCTAGCATGGATTATTCATTCTTCAATGTGAAAGGTTGGTCTATTGTTCATATGTATAATATGTGACTATGGTCTATCCATCTCATAAACATCGACACATTTGTGGAATTACTTAAAAAAATGTGGTCACTGTCAAGTTAAGTTCAAGGCTTATTTTCCAACAAGGATGAATGAGTGGCTTTATTTTGTCAAGACTAGTTGGCTTGGTTCACTGCTTGTATTTCCAAGAACCAAGATTGTTCAAGAAATAAAATAACCCTATATGTAATTGAAAACAAATAAAAAAATATATTATGTTAATTTAATAAAAGAAGTGTAATTTTTAATGTACATTCATAACACTTCATTCCATCATTCCTTTCCTCATTCACAATACAATTAATTGATGAACAAATTCCTAGCATTGAATCTATGACATTACTGAAAAAATTCTTTGCCAAAAACATGTGGTCGTATCTTGATATGATGCAATAGACTCATGATCTAATGTTCTAGGTAATAAACCAACATTGATTTAATTGAAGAGGCCACTTGGAAACTTGGGTAATTTCTAATTTGACAATGTGTAGCCTTGAGGGAAAATTTCTTGGCTACATCTCACATGTACACAAGTGCATTTTAATGACAGACATCATGATAATAAAGAAAAACAAATAAATCACCATAATCATATTCATATACCATCTCCAAGGGAATCAAATCACATCAAAAATGTCTCTCATCAATACATCCAAGCTCATCCAACAACTACTCGAATTTGTGAAATCTCATATAAGCGAATGGATAACATGGTATATTATCTATAATGTGTTTATTGTCAACAATTTTAAGAAATTTCGACCATTTCAATTGGATTAATCCATTCCATTCACACACTTAGAGGCTTCAATTTCATAATTTTAGCCTTCTCTTTCTGAAGATACTTTTCGTCATGTCCATATCAAGACTAGTAGATGCCATCAAGAAGGTGTATACAATTAAAAAAGAAACCACACAAAAATATAACTTTTATATATTTATGATTGTGACAAGAGATATACATGTTAATTTTCATTAGGTTTTATACAATAGAAGCCACAACTCTATTTTTTATAAAACGAAACATGGAAAATGCAAATCAAAACTTAAATCAAACAATTGGGAATGAAAGTAGACTAAACCACTCAAATGGAAAATTGAAATAATAAGTATTTATTAGTATATGTGCTAATAAGAATTTCTACACATAGTAAGTATCCAAGGTTCATGGGCATAAGGTGTGGGTGCAATGGCAAAGAATCTTTTGAAATAAGGGAGCCCCTTGGTGCATGGGAAGGGGAGGTTATATATATATGAAGGTAAAGTGAACCACTAAAATGAAAAATGGAAATAATAAGTATTTATTAGTATATGTGTTCATAAGAATGTCTACACGTAGTAAGTATCCAAGGTTCATAGGCATAAGGTATGGGTGCAATGGCAAAGAATCTTTCGAAATAATGGAGCTCCTTGGTGCATGGGAAGGGGAGGTTATATATATATATATATATATATATATATATATATATATATATATATATATATATGAATTTATTACTTAGAAAACCATGCCTTTTTTTATGAAATAAACCTTTATATTTTTAAAAGACAATACACTACACTACAATTTATATGGCTCTACCAAAAATTAGGGGCAGATTGCACAATTGGAGCGAGTAAAAATCTATACTTATGGTTTATATTTTTGCGAATTCTAAATCTTGAGTTTAGTAGGCTTACAATCTATATTTTGGCATGGAAATAGAGACATGGTTTGGATCCTTGTGATAAATTTCCGATAAAATAGAACACAAAGTAAATATTTTTACAAGTAGGCATAAAATAAATCTATATGTCGGCATGTTGGATCACATCTTCTTATAGTAGGAATAAGAATATGTTAATCTATAGTAGGAATAAGAATAAATAAATATTCTTATGATTACTTACCATACAAATTCATGTAATAGATCACATGGAATGTAAAGTAAGATTTGGATGTATAACCAAGTCACAAATGATTATATCAAAGCTCAAATCAAATCATTGGGCATAGAAAATGCAGATAAGACTTTATGAATAAGAATATTTATAAATAAGGATACATAGTTACGGGCTTAAATCATACAAATAATATTTTCAAATTGGATTTAGATCATACAAATCATAATTTCAAATTTATTGGAAGGCCTAGAACTGGTTTATTATTCACGATTTAGAGCTTCGACATCTGAAATTGCTTTAGTATAAGTCCTCTAAGGAGTCATCAATGACCTTCCAGCTACCGCCTAGGGATCCATACCTTTCAACAAAGATGAGGTCATCTTGCTACATTGGGATATGTCCACCTTGCTAAGAAAACCCTAACTAATGTAAGGAGTCCCTCTATCAACACTTAGACCTAAACATGACACATCCTAGGTCCCTAAAGGACTGGAGATTTGAGAAGGGTGGAAGGATTGGAGATTTGATAACGGTGGATTTGCAAATATGGCTACAATCCTGAGCCATTCTTAGTTAGTAAACCTTCCAAAACAAACCTATATCTTGGATGACGAGATGTGTCTTTGAGATGTACAGACATATCTGTAAGAGGTGTATAGAAAGGGACATGTCTCTTAGGGTCATAAGTGCATCTAATAGAAACACATATAAATGGATATACAACCTTGTCTCGATATTTAAAATATTTAAGAGTAAATAGTTATAAACATTTGCAACCTCCCCATTTCACGTCACATTACATGGTTTTCTAGGAATTTTGTAACAAAATTTTCATTAAAAGGTAAAAACCATTTTTAGAATTGAAGTTGTTCTAATAAATTAGCGATCTATATTCAGTGTTATGTTCAGGTTTTCATTACTCACAAAACTAGCAATCTTCTATTTTGTATGAAATAGATCAATACACTGCAGTAACGAATGTAATAAATATTTAAAATATAATTTGTACAATCGTTTCAATCATTGTAGGGTCAGCAATTATCTTTGTTTGGGTCCAATCTTATTTGCATATTTGTATCTTGAAATAAAAGTCAGGGAAAAGGAAAAAATAGAAATAGAAACGAATAAAATGTGGTAGATACTAAATTATATATGCAATAGTAAAAAAATATTTGAATCAGATTGGTTCAAGTGTGCTGAATCAATGATAAAATGGAAACTGCTAATAAAATAATCTTCTCTTCAGCTCTGCTTCGTAGTCATCAAGGGAAAACTCAAAATGCCTCTAAAGAGATCAAATTAATAATAAGTGCCGTGTGGTTATAAAAAAATTGTAAGGAAATCATATAACTTCATCAACTAACCAAATGTGAAACTCTACATTACTTACACTTTGGAATCGATCAGAATTTACGAGAAAGAAACTGATTGTATAAAGTAACAAGGGAAAAACATTTCTGATATCAATAAAAACAAGAGAAATCTCCTCACAAAAAAAATGTTCTCTGTGAGTAAACTCTATTTTATCATTTTTCAGGTTATATATATCATGAAACAATAGTTGCATGAAGCCATATGAAATATGATCTAACTGGGTAGATATCAAAGACTGCGTTCTGTTTTTTTTCTATACAACATGGTTGCAATTATAAGATGAAGGAAGGGTGTTAAATTTCGTGTGCCTGAACAAGATGCATTTCCTCTTCACTGGGACATATTTATTAAATCCTACAGAAGTGTATGGCTATTAGAAATATGTCTTGTAGGTTATTTTCATTTATTATCAAGAGCTTTGACCTTCAGTTGACCTCGCTTTAGCTACATCTATTCATGTAGATTCACCTTCCACTTCCTGTAAATAACATAAAACAAACCAATGGATTAAATCAACAATGTTCATGATTGAGTTAGGATTTTATATTAATTCTAAAATTTTATCATTTAAGGGAATTTTAGAAAAATGATGAGAAAACATTTCATTCCTAACAAAAAAGAGAGCGAAATATTAGATTGATGCATCTGAAATCAGAATTAGAAAAAGAACGGAGATAATAGCAGTTACCAATATGTCAATTTCAGAAAGAATAGCCTCTACCTCATCTTTGATGAGAAAGAAAAAAATCCAAACCCTTGCAATCTTCATGTTTCACGATCTTGTATAACTTTTGCACCTAAGGCATTCTTATTTTTGTTGAATGCTTCTCTAAGACATTTCGAGGTTAAAATCTGTTAGGGTCCTATAATAATAGGATTCATAATTTTTAATTGACTATGTTTAGTCTTGTAATATGAACATACTTTTCTTTCTACAAAATTGTTTTCCCATATTAAACAAAAAAAAATGTAAAGAGGGTAAAAGTCCTTAAAGAAAAATCAAAGGACTGAAAGAAAAATATCAAAAAAGAATATAAAAAATGAACCCAAACAAAACAAAAAAAGAGATAAAAATAGATCATGAAAGTGATGCAAATTCAAATGCTAGTACTTTTTACTTGACATTGCAAAATAAGATTGTGTGCAGCTTGTCAAAAATGCCACAATCCATGATAGTCAAACAACTTAATCTTGATTATTCATGGTGATAGATAGAGAATAAAGATCTAGCCAAAGTGTTTAATCTTGACAGATCAGTAGTTAGGTATAGAATAATAATGAGCTCAACAATTTAATCTGAGCCATTGGAAGTAATAAGGTTAGAATTAGATAGTTTGCTGCTAAAAGAAAAATAAAAAGGGTTTGCAAGCTCAAATGCACCCGAATAAATGAAGAAAAAATGTTAGGGTAGATGATGGGTAGGGAGAAGCAGTTTTCACAAGGAATGGATAGCAGAAATTGGTCATTTCATATTTACTAACTCCCTTCAAAACTCATTCCCCTTGTAAAAATACCCCTTCCCCTTCATATTTACCTTGCCCCATCACATCACACATTTTTCCTTACAAAAATCCCTTTTCCTTAGTTAAAAAAATATCATCTTTGGAAAAGTAAAAGTCCCTTTATTAATTTCCCTTCATTCAAAATACCCCCTAAAATACACTTATCCTAAATCTCAAGTTTAAAATAATAATGTTGGGCCCCACTATGAAAACCCCACCCCGATGTTATTCATCCTTAGTGTATTTTACATCCCGCACATATCTGATTCCCGCATCATATTTCATATTAACTCAGTTTAATACATATAGTTAAACTCATTCCCACATATATTACATTACTAACCCCCATATGTATTAAATCCCTTTATATACATTTATCCCGTATTATATTAAATCCCACTTATACATATATCCCAACCAATTATTTTTATAAAATATAGTTTTAATTTTCATGCATTTACTTAAGACTAGGGCCCCATGCCTATCAAAATACCTGACAGGTCCTTACTATTCACTCAGCCATCTGATCAGATTGATCAAATCTTGTGGCCAATAATCTCAATCGCATCCCTGAATGCCCGACTTTTAACAACTCGAAGACCTTGTGAAAAGAGTTGTTTTCACAACCTCGCCCCTTGCTACATAGAAGCATTTGATTGTATCACATCCTCTGAAATAATACCACCTACCACCTTTTTTCGATGCGAAAACCATCAAGCCTGTGTTTCCGCCCGTTAGGAAAACTACCCTCCATTTGAAATTAACCTCGCGCATTAATGTTTAATCAATACTGGTTAAAAACACATTAAACCACCCTTTGCAACCTTTTTTCACCATTTTCAGTTATCGTTTGTGGAGAATAAGACTGTCAACCTATTTCAAAGCAAAGATTACACTACCGACCTTGTTTTAATCCAAATTTCAACAAAATTCAACCCTTTCGATGCTACATCCAGTGCAGAAACTATTTGAAACATTATAAAGACTATAAAGACTCAGATAGAACTGCGCTGCCCCTAGAGAACCTTTCTGCAAACTGAAAATCCTTCATTTTCCAGGTATTCCTAAAATACCAAGACCTTTTCTTAAGCTAAAAGAAAGTAACAAATTAATTGAATCAATTTAGGAGCCTTTTCAGACCAAAATAAAGCCCCTGTTGCTTCCCAATCCTTTTTCTGTAGACCCTAGTCATATTTTCACAAAAATCCCAAGGCCTAAGACTCTTTTTGATCACAAAGACTAATTATTTGATCAATTGAAGAATTATAGACCATAAGAAAAGCCATTGTTTCATCCCAAACCCTTATGCAGACTATAATAATCTTTTCAGAGTGTTTTTAAGGGCTAGATCCTATTTCTAGAATCAGAGAGTAATTAATTGAATAAAATCAAACAATCTATGGCTTCCCAAAGTATTGTAATTGTCAATCCTCTGCAACCTCCAGTTGTGGATGTAGAACACATTCCATTAGTAGACAAATATTTCGAAATTAGTGACCCTATCACTGAGTTTAACCTCTTTGAGCTCAAGTGTTGGAGCCATGACAAGTCAATTGACGAAGTTGATGATGTTTTCCTTTGGGAGTCCAATTTTCCCAAGTACATTGTCCCACGGACCTTCTAGTGTCGAGAGGTCATCAGACTCTGTCAAACCAGTTATACGTCTAATCAAAGAGCCATTGTAACCCTTGGAAAAGAAATCTTATTCACCATTACAGCTGAATCAATAAACCAAATGCTACAAATCTAGCTTAGGCCTGATGAAACCCCTCTGTCCATTGAGATCCTTACTGAGTTATATCTGAAGCTGGACTTCCCGAAGAGGTTCCAGATATTCCAAACATTCATTCCCTAATTAGTAGAGACTCCGAAGACCAACCCTCCTTATCCAGCAGCTATATTTTCTGAAAGAGCAAGACATATAATCTCAATGCTGTCTTTTATTTTGGGTTATTTCATTGATGAGCATGTTGATCCTTCAGTCCTATGGTTTCTGTCTATTTTCTCCCCTAGTCAACCTCCTGCTACCATATTCAATTTTTCCCAGTACCTTGCTACTACAATCAATGAAAAACTTGTCAAAATGCTTGAAGAAGGTGTCTTCAAGTATTCATCTGTTCTATTTCACATGTTTTTATACTTCCAATATGAAAGATTTGAACTCAACCTTCAGAAACTGGATGTTGAAGGTAATCCTCAGTCAGTAGTATTTTGGACTCCATTAATCACAAAAGACTCCACATAGTCCACATACACAGACTTTATTAACTCATTCATTTATCCTATTGTCAAAATGTTGAACAACAACATTCAACCAAGAGTCAATGATGAGATTAAAAAGGTCCTGCAGTTATCAGAACATAGTAGGATAGGATATTGGTACCTTTATCAGAACCACACAGAGATTAGGGTATATGGATATAATATCTTTCCATATAAGCTTCCCAAATACCTCCCAATGAGGTTATTTTCACTTGAATATATCAGGAAAATCCTTCACTTTGATGAAGTAAATTTCTTTTAAGCCAAAAATAAGACACATTTTAAGATAAAGAATCAGATTGGTCCTTTTATTTGCAACAATAGAGGTTCAGGTCAAAAATAAAAAAAAAATATTTGCAGGAATTCAAGTTCAGTCAAAGTTTCTAATGGTATTATGATCCTTTAGGAGTTATAAGCAAGTTAAGAGTCAAATGTAAATTAACTTTTTATGTACATGAATCAAATCTAGACATTGAGAAATACTCCAATCAGTCTGAATGGTTGGAGAACACTTTGAAAGAGGTAGATAAGCAAGGTGATACTACTTCCATTTTGTAGACTCCAGCCCCACATGATAGGAATTATAAAAGAGTCAGAGAAGAAGGATCATAGTCAGCTGAAACTACCACTGAAACTAAATTTAAAATAATGTACAGGAAGAAGCCCAAATTAAAACCTGTAACTGAACAAGTGAAAACTATTAAGATTATTGATATAGATACAGTGGTCAAAGAAAATTCTCCTCCAGTAGTTTCAGAAGAAACTCACCAGCCTTCAACATCTAACACTAATATTATTCAGAAGAAACACAGTGTTGAAGTGTCTTCATCCAGTAAACCAGCAGAAAAAGAGTAGGATATCATGCAGAAGTATAAATAGATCAAGATCAGGAATGAGGCATTAAAGGCTGATACATATAACCAATACTGGAAGTAGCCACCTAGTGACCAAAGAAGATTGCTTTCATCATTTGACTACAATACTAGGAAAATGCACATGACCTTCCTACAACCAATAGTGAAGCATCCTAAGTCATCAACAGATTATAAAAAGACATAATATGAAGTCCAAGCAAAATATATTTATCCAATTGACCAAATAAAATTTCACAAGCAGGCTGGTGAAATGTTGTATTTTACCATCAGACAAACAAAGCCATGAGTGTACAGAAGCTGCAAAATACTCTTGAAAACATTAGAGGTCAGCTAAATCTAGAAAAAACATCCTCATAGGCTAAATATAACATAATTAAATCAATGTAATATTTTGTTATTGAAGTAGGATATGATCCCGAGAATGTCAAAGTTGCAGAAGAACTCATAAAGAAAAAGAATGCAAACATTGTTGCATTAAATAAACAGCTCAAATTTCCTCCTACTGAACATCCACATGCCAAAGAAGTATTATAGGATGTAATCCAAAAATATGAGATGATGAACCTGATTCTTCAGTTAACTTCCTAACTAAAATAAATGGAAAATGAGATGGACAAGTTAGTACAAGAGAAAAAGGCCAACTCAGAAGCACTCCCTGTCACAGTTATTTCTAAAGTCACTACAATTTTTCCTTATACCTTAGTAGAATCATTGGCCCCAACAGTTCCAATAGCTACAACACTTCATGTTACATCAGCAATTACTTCAGAAACAGATTCAATTATAGTAGGAGCACAACCTTGTGATGAAGCAGGAAAACTAGTTAAAGCAATGCAAGAAATGTCCATCGATACTAATACAGATTATGCACAAGAATGAAATACAGAAGACAAACAGATTGAATGAGAAATTACAGAAGTTAGAGGAATATTTAACATTGAAAGAACCACTTCCTCAGGCCAAGCAGCAGTTGTGGGCCAATATCATTGAATCTGTCAATGATATTTGGAAATACATTCAAGTCATTTATGAACAGAAAGATCTCATCAAATCAGAAAGTGAAGCCATTCAAAATATAAATGAAGAACTTAGTAAGAAGCCAGAAGAGGCTAATGAAACCATTAAGTTTCTTAATTCCAAAAACAAGCAGGAATTAGAAGAGATTGGAATTAGTAACAAGACAGAAACCATCCTAGAAGTTAGGAAGGTTATTTCTAAAAGAAACTTAATGGTTCAACTTGAATAAAAATTCCAGAACATGGAGCTTTTCATAACCAGATTCATGATGAAGTTTGATATTACGAGACAGAAAGGCTTGCCAAATCCAGTGGTTATTAATGACAAGTTGATAAAACAAGAATATTACGATAAGAAAATCAGAGAACTGGAAAAGTAGCAAGATAAAAATTCAACCATGCAAGGAATTCCAATAGGGAAAGTACTCTACAAAAGTTTTGAGAACCTCTTTTACCTACAAAATGAGGCAAAAAATTTATTCATTGACAAGCCTACTTTTGCAAAGTATACTGAAGTAGATGAAATCTTGAGAAGAATGGTAAAAATCAAGTTACGAGATGCAAAATATTGGGAGAAGTTGACTGATTTACTTTGAAAGATAAAAGGTAAAACAATGAAAGAGGAGTCAAGATTAAAGTGAAAACAGAGCAGTAACAGTTTAAAGTGAAAACAGAGATAGTTAAAGAGTACCAGAGTTTAAAGAATATCAGATGAAAGATAAAGTTTGAATTAAAAAGTAGAGTTAAAGGAAGCCATCGTAAAAGACACTCAACAACAGCCTTCATTGAGCAACAGTCAGAGACAAATCAACAAAAATATCAAAGAGAGAAAATAGAAAAATCAATAAAAGCAGGGACAGCTTGCATTAGTTAGATAGTTGTCTCTATCTTCTTGCATGAAGATATTTATTTTTCCTTGAATAATTCCTAAGATAGTTTAGGATATTTTGTATTACATTTTTGTATAAATACTTCACATTTTGAAGTATTGAGTGTGGATTGTGGATTGCTAAGCATTTCTATAGATGTATTGATCTGAACTAGAGGGTTCTTTGTACCATTTTCAAGTTAACAGACTAGATTGAGCAATATAGGCATTATATTACAGGATTCATGTGTTGGGCCACTTCAGTGAATTATTCTCAATTGTTATTTGTTAATATCTGAATTTTTCACATACTTGCATGTTTTCTAAATCTAAATGTATAACAGGAATAGTATTTCATAACTTGTTTAAAAACACTCTTTCCTAAACTGTTGTGTCATTTTTATGTTTTCTACAGATATCCAGATTAGGGAATTCTCAATTGCTCCCTAGTTTCTATTAACCTTTGTAATTTCCCTCATTATCTGGATCTGAGAATTCTTAATTTCTCTCTCATCCCGATTGAAATAATTTCATCATCCAACCTAAACATCTGAAGTTACTCAGCTATCTTGCCCTATGAACACTTCCCTTTAGAACCTTGATTCTGCTTTGTTGCTTGACACATTGACTCCATTAGCCCAATGGAATACAAACCTACATCTATGAATTTTAAATAGTGATTCCACCACCAATCCAAACCAAAAATAAAAAACCCAATCAATCTTGTATAACTAGCCTAAAATCAACTAAAATCAACAAATATAAATCATATAGAGAGAGCCCTCTCTGAGCATTAGGAAGGCTAGATCCTAAGCTTAAAATTAGTTTTTTGGTTACCTCTAATATTATTTAAACCAAAAATATTAACAAACCTTGAGAATTATTGGAGTGATAACAAACTCCATGCAATATTACCAACATAAACCTTGTGTGGACTGTCAACATAGCTGCCAGAATTAGAAGGTGACATTGCTGGACTTCTCCCATTTGGTAGACTAGGAAACTTGAAAAAGTTGACCCTCATATTGCGTCCACCTATTTGTTGCATTGATAAAAGGCCAAACAAATCACTTTAGTCATAAAACTATTAACGATGGACTAACCAAATACAGGAAGCGAATAAATATTATTATCTTTATTTTCTTAACCAATCGAAGTCAATTAGGATACAAAATTTTCTAGAACACTAAAAATTCCATATCAACTATGTGCAAAAAAAAAAAAAAACAAAGCTTCAATTGATTCCTGAATGAAAATATGAAACAATTATACAACTCTTAAGAAACAATACATTCCCTCACTTACAAATCCATTAAATTTTTTAATATTTCATTCATCCTCTTCAACAGTGCTCATTGTAACAAATGAAAATCCTTTACTTCACCCACTAGACCTATGATAATTTTACCTGCACCCATTAGGAATTTTCGGTGTTCCACATAAGCATATGTTGAAAATATAAAATGGGATGCCTTCAAAAAATACCTAGAACAAAATATATTTTCAGCCTACATATACAAAGGTATCAAAGAAATTAGGCATGATATGACAAAATATAAATTGTCACCCAATCCTCATCATGTCCTCTTAGAAAGGGTTGTGTGGATTTTGAATTATTTCTATGTAAATGTATTGGAATAGGTTTCAACATTAAATGAAAATCAACCCTACAAAATTAAACTAAACATGTTGAATACTTTTTTAAAAGTAGAAAAAATCCTGACCTAGATTGGTTTATCCCCCAACTATTTTCTTTGCTTAATTGTTAAAGCATTCTAATAATTTTGAAACTAAAAACGGGTTCCCAATTAAGACCATTTTCACATTTTACAAAATGGCGGAGCCAAGTATTGCAACATATGAAATGGGCATGGATGTCATTATATTTGGCAGGAGTGGGTAAGTTTCATCTCATGAAGTAAATTGATAATTTTCTCATATAAACCTCTTAAGTGATGGTGAGAATTTGGGTGCCTAAAGGCTACTAATAATGTTATTTTCTTTAAGCACTAAACTTTTCTATTCGAAAAATATAATAAATATATGAACTCTATTTAAAAAAAAAAAATCGATACAATTCTTATCCATTTCAATTAAACTAAATAATACCATTTACACACACAACATAGGCTATGAAACTGCTTCTTGGACAACAAGGAATTTTGTAGGCTTTGCTACTGTATGGTTATTGTATTCTCATATTAAACAAGAAAATTCTCCTCAATATCTAGTAATCAAATTGAGATTTCAACTTTCTAGGCTCCCATCAAATCAATATACAAATTTGCATTTAATAACTTAAAGAAATATTAAAATGACATCACAAAAATGATTTTAATGGAAAATAAACTAAAATTATCACCTAAACAATTATACACTTCATGCAATTAAAAGATATGGTACAATTCAAAAGAAAACCTCGGCAAAAACAACAATAATATTTGACAAATACTAAGTGGTTGGGCCAATAACTTGAGGATAAGACTTACAGATAGGAATCAATACACACACATGAACATTAAGTGGTCTAGACAAAGTAATACACTCACATGAAAACTGGAATGAGTGGAACCCAAATCAAGTTAATTAAATGTTTTCTAGGCATATATCTTTACCATTGAGCATAAGAGCACATGTAAAAATTATTTTTCAACTATGTCATTCTTGATAGGAAGAAAGTTAAACCAAGATGGAATAACCAAGTTCAACCAAGCTGGAATAACTAGGAGTGAAAATGTCGATGAACAGATAGACTATGCACCTTTTTTTTGGCACCATTGGTTGAACCCCAGGTCAAACTTAAATTAATTTTTTTTTCCAACATGCATATGGCGCTCTGTGCATGTTGGATATGCGATGTTGTGTAAATATGGTCCTTTGTGCATGTTGTATATGCAGTGTTGTGTACATATGGCGTGGTGTGCACGTTGTACATGTAGTGTTATGTACATGTGGTGTTATGTGTAGCATTGTACATGTGGTGTTGTTTGCATGTGGTGTCATGTACATGTTGTACATGGGGCATTTTGTGTAGGTGGTGATACGTTCATGTCATGCATGTGGTGTTGTGTACATGCAGTGGTGTGTACACGTTGTGCAGGTGGTATTTTGTACAAGTGGTGACGTGTACACATTGTGCAGGCGGTGTTGTGTATTGTCGACGGAAAAATTGTATTTCCAACAACAAGGGGGTCTCCCTAGTGAAAGGTCCCAATTAGACCTCACACTTTTTGGGATAGGATCCCCATCTGGTATGTGGGCCTAGCTATCGACATAAGTTTTTCCACTCCTGGTTGTCAGATAAGAAGATGATGGAGTAGAGGAAAATGTGAAATGATGAATCAGTGAAGAAAAATCAGCCCAAGATTGACAAACCATAAAAAAATATACAAGAAAGTCTAAGCAGAAAAACAAAAGGGGGGTATGCCATGAATGGGATCAGTGAGCTAAAAAGCCAGTCAAACATACACGAAAGAAAACATGCCAGAAGTTAACTGCAAAGTAGTTCACAATAGATCATCGATGTGGAAAGGAACAAATAAACATTGATTAGAGAGAAAACATATATGCAACCACTATGAATTAGTTTATAATCAATTGCATGCATGAAAGCATCCACACAACATAGTGAAATATTAGATAGCTATTATTATCACCACAAACAAGCACGTGAATCAATGTCGAAAAAGAGAATATATTATTAATGTTGCTGCAATGTCAAATACATGTTTACACCTCGTCAAAACCCAATTATGGAACATGGGCTATTCATATCAATGCATGATAGAGAAAACCTAGCCTCGCTACCTCTATCTCTATTTGGTACCAAAAGCTGAATGTCTTTAGCTCTCAAGCAACAATTCCTCTATTTTCTTGGCTTCAATTGCCGAGCTAAAAGTCCATTACTCGATTTCCCGAACTTGTATATATAGGCTGAGATGTCCTTTGAGTTTCCCTTGACTCTTGGTCTTCCTTACTATTGGGCTAGCTTGTGACTTGTTCCATTTGCGACCTGCAACCCAGGGCTTACTCGTGACCTACGACCTTGGGTCATTTGCGACCAAGTTGCATAGTCGCATTTGAGGCTGGGTCGGACATTGCTTTCCTTCTTGAAGATTGCGACCCTGCGACCTATGGAGATATGTGACTTGAAAGGGTCGCATAGTCGCATTTGATGTTGGGTCACACATTTCTTTCATGCTTGAAGACTATGACCCTATGACATGTGGAGATCTGTGACTTGAAAGGGTCGCATAGTTGCATTTGAGGTTGGGTCGCACATCGCCTTCCTTCTTGAAGATTGTCACCCTGCGACCTATGGAGATCTGCGACTTGAAAGGTTCGCATAGTCACACATGAGGCTGGGTCACACATTGCTTTCCTGCTTGAATATTGCGACCTCATGACCTGTGGAGATATGTGACTTGAAAGGGTCGCATAGTCACATTTGAGGCTGGGTCACACATTGCTTTCATGCTTGAAGATTTCAACCTTGCGACCTGTAGAGATCTACGACTTGATAAGAGGTCGCATAGTCGGATAGTCGGGGAGTCACATCGATCGTTTCTTTGTGGTATTTGTGACTCAGCGACCAGTCGCAATGAGCCAAAGGTCGCACTACAAAATTTATTGTGTTTATTCTTACAATGAACTTTCCCTCCAGCCCAAGCTTCTCCTAGTAAAGGACATAGGCAACTTCGGCTTCGATTTTTCAACCTTCGTTACAGCTCTGCCTTTGGCATTTAATGAGCCTGTTGAATCCCTCAACCTTTATCACTGCTCTGCTTCCTACGTTTGACGAACCGGCAGCTTTAGCCACTACCCACACCTTTCGCACTAATAATCGACGAAGAAGGGCCTCCAGGTAAATTAGAACATGATGGATGTATTTGCGAAGATGCAGATGGTGTGGCGACAACTAGTGGGAAAGTACTCCTAAACAAGAAACCTTTCTGATCCTTCTATGCAATAGCCAAGTATTTTTGTTGCACTTTGGCTACAAGTTTTATTTATTCATAGATACCCTTGTCTGTTGGGTAGACTTGGAGGATAGATTTCTTGCTGATGTTTCTTTTCCCTTGGAAGTTATACCTTTGTATACAACATCAAAACCTCCCTCTCTGATTTTATTATCTCCATGAAGCCCCCATTGTTGCTTTTGTCAATGTGTCCAAGTTAAAACTATTTGGGGTTTGAACAACGATCTCGATCTAGAGATGTCATCCCGCCTTCTCGAATCTCCAATGCGGTAGTGATATTATCGGGTATATCTCTCATGGGTTAAACCTACATGAAGTATTATAATATCAATTAGTTCACATATGCCCTTTTATAGAATGATGTCCCCATAAAAATAATTTACATGGGACCATGAGCTTGGTAGATAGAATTCTTGAATGATCTATGGTGAAAGTGCTTCTAATGGACATACTTAATACACAGAAAATATTCCATTCGAGTCTATGCATGATGATCCCCCCACACATGGCATGGCTATAGCAAAATTATCTCGTCATGATGGTGAGAAGGTTTATGAGGGGCTGGGAATAGGTCACAGGGGTGTCACTGACTACAAGCCAGGTCAAAACCCTAATGGCTAAGAGTGTAGAGGGGGACCCGAAATTTTGAATATACCCAAAATTTTGGGTGGTGTTGTAGCAGCTACAACAAATGGCAAACCACTGGTAGAATCCAACATCTCTTTCAATTTCCCAATGATACTCTAAGTCCAGATAGTGATGCAAAGAAATATTGAACATGTTCTGTGGGTACTCTTTGTACTACTTTGACCTTTATAGATATGCCCAATCCTCATGCCTCGGCTAGGTCCTGTTAATCAGAAAATGTCAAAGAAGAAGGTCACGAACGCCAATAGTTTGATGATGATGTGGAGAGAAAGGAAGTGGGCTTATTATATTTAGAATTTTAAATACGTTTCTAGTGTTGCTCCATTACCAGCAGGCCTGGACAGTACCCTGGCGGAGTCACCTCAAGAAATCACAAATGTTGCTCTGCTGCCAGCGAGCCTGGTCAGTACCCCGACGGAGATGTTGTGTTACCTCTCTTTGCAGGAAGCCTTTCTCAATCCTTTAACCTTATTATTATTATTTTTTTATGTGCTTGTAGCACTTATTTTCATGTTCTCGTGGAACTTATTTGCATGTGCGGATGAGGGATCTCGACTTATTTTATGGGCAAGAGACGTTATTTCTTGTTTGACAGAAACTGTAAGATATTCTGATTTGGGTTTTCCCTCATGCCAAGCCTTCACCCCATCTCCCACCCATAGGTGAACTATGAAAAATAAATCATTAAGATATTCAAGACTAAGGTGGGCACAACACTCAGGTTGCAAATATAGGCCATTCAAACTCGTTAGGGTTCCCCACAAGCACCAGCACGTATCTCTCTGGCTAATGAATTTAGACTCATAGGAATTATCGTGAGAATGTGACTTTGATGACCTGTTCTGAGAGAAGCTGCCTCTTGAGGTAACCACCGCAACCTCACACAAATAATGGATTTAGTGTTTCAGCAATCAGGGAAAAACAAGTAAGAAAGATCATCAGGATTTCAATGCATGCAAAGAGGTAAAAGAAATCCATCTGGATTTAAACCCATGCAAGGGGGAGTAAGAAAGATAGTTTATGCACCGAGGGTTTCAAGACCCCAAGTTCAATGAGGGCTCATGCAATTGTACACAATGTACAATAACTTTCACAGCTATCTCAACAACTAGTGCAAATGATGTGAGGAAGAAGGCGTACAACGCGATGCAACAGACGAGGCTTATGACGCAATGCAATGTCATGTGTGAGAAAGCTGAAATTGTTGTGTAACCAGCTCCAAAAATAGAAGAAAAGAGATATCCACGCCTTAGAAATAAGCCACTTCGAGGGGGAAACCTCCAATACATTACATGAATGAACAATTCTTGGATGATACAATTTACAAAACTTCCTTTCTATATATAGGAGTCCATGGGGCCATAATGTAATCCTAATGGGCCACAATGTAATCCTAGCCGACCTAACAATAATAATTTAAGGGCACAATAATAAAAAAATGGGGGTTACAAGGGTACAATAATAACAATAAGGGGGGATACACTAACATACTAAGGGGCTACACTATTAATATAGGGACTTAACATGCCCCTCTCCTTCAACAAGTGTTGTCCTCAACGCTTGATTATTTCTTGATGCTTCTGTATAAAATTCTCATCCTCCCATGTGAAATATTCTACAGGAAAGTTCTTCCACTTGCTGAGATACTCTGAAATTGATCATACTTTTTGAGTTCTTGTTTCCATGACTGGTTCATAACTTCTTTCGATATGATGTTGATCTTCCTGTTGTTTCATTAGATTCTGCACCAAAGTTGGGTTATCCTTTGAGAGTTTGAGAACTTGTTGTTGATGCTCGCTGTGATCTTCCACTAATTTATCATCCATATTAGCTATTATTTGATCCTTCAAACTATCCAACTTAGCCTCCATTTATGCTTTTAAACCATCTATTTCATCTTCGGTTGCTCTTCGTAAGATCGAAATTTGTTGCACTTGGTACCGTAATTTTGATATCTCATATTGCAATTCTTCCTCCTCATGCGTCATAGTATAGCTTTCTGATGGCTTAATGGGTATGGAATTATTTTTAGGAGGCATTTCAGAACCCAATACTGAAATATATGCTCAATAGGCCCTTGGAATCAATTCAAATTGATTCTTCAAACAAGACTTATGCAATTCGGAAAACAAAACACACCTTTTTCTTTCTTTAAGGAGCTCGGTATTGAAATTGAATTATCTCTGTAACTAAAAATCTTCGATATCTGAAATTCAGCCCTGTAGTAGCCCTCTGAGGCTTCTTTCAAATGCCACAGGTCTGACCTGATTTGGATTCTCCAAGACAAATTTGTGTCCAATCTCCCACAATGACCTAATTTTGGACTGGTTCAGTAGAGCGAACTTGTACGACTTGCCACGTGTCACTGTTTTGTTCTTTGTCTCTGAAATTGATATCCAAGAAACTACAGGCCGTGTACTTGTGACCAATTTTGACGGCACTCCAATCCAATCTCCAGAGAGAGAGTTATTGAAATTTTCCCACGATCACCTCTTTGAGATGAAATTCAGGAGCCTGAAAAAGCACTACCTTCCATAGATCATATCTCCAAAAATATTGCGAATCAAGCTCTGAAAGTTTTAGAAAATCTTCCTCAGGATTTCAGCTTCGCACCCTAAAAATTTCAGCTTCTGAAACTTCGTAGAACAAACGTTATAGCGAAAATTCCACGATGACCTGTTTAGGAGCTTGAAAAAAGGCCTAACTTCCACAGATGATATCTCCGAAAATATTGCGAACCAAGCTCTGAAATTTTTATAAAATCTTCCTCAAGATTTCAGCTTCGCACCCTAAAAATTTCAGCTTCTGAAACTTCGTAGAAAAAAAGTTATAGTGAAAATGCCACGATGACCTGTTTAGGAGCTTGAACAAAGGCCTAACTTCCACAGATGATATCTCCGAAAATATTGCGAACCAAGCTCTAACATTTTTCGAAAATCTTCCTCAGGATTTCAGCTTCGCACCCTAAAAATTTCAGCTTCTGAAACTTCGTAGGAAAAAATTTATAGCGAAAATGCCACGATGACCTGTTTGGAGCAGCGAATCCCAAGCTCTGATACCAAATGTTGTGTAACCAGCTCCAAAAATAGAAGAAAAGAGATATCCACGCCTTAGAAATAAGCCACTTCGAGGGGGAAACCTCCAATACATTACATGAATGAACAATTCTTGGATGATACAATTTACAAAACTTCCTTTCTATATATAGGAGTCCATGGGGCCATAATGTAATCCTAGTGGGCCACAATGTAATCCTAGCCGACCTAACAATAATAATTTAAGGGCACAATAATAACAAAATGGGGGTTACAAGGGTACAATAATAACAATAAGGGGGGCTACACTAACATACTAAGGGGCTACACTATTAATATAGGGACTTAACAGAAATAGATGTAGGTGAAGAAACAAGGAAAAGCACATACAGTGATTATTTGAATAATATGCAGCAATAAGAAAACCGGAAGAAAAATGAGTGCAACATAAGTGGATAATTATAATGCATAAACTACTAATCGCAAGAAAAGACAGTAAGCATAATTTTACACCATAAAACAAAACCTTAGCAAGTAAACCTAATTAACAACTTGAATAATGAAATTTTATTAACAGATCCTAGCTAGCCTAAACCTAAAACTCTAGTTTAACCAAAGAGGCAGTCGAGTTATGTGAAATCATCTTCCAGTGCAACCACCACATTAGTCCACACCCTGCAAGAACAATAATGTTCGCAATCAGATCCAGCGTACAAAATTGTGCACCGAAAACAATACTTACCTAAAAAAAATGTGTGAAAACCAGAAGGTCATGGCTACTTACAAGAGAACGTGCTAGAATGGACGGTTTGAGTTAAATTTCACTTTCATCCTAATACATAGAAATACGTACCTGAAACATAAAATAACTTATAAGTGACACACATCCATCCACGCACCACACTAGGTCTGATAGAAGCAGGGTAGTACATCACCTATTTGCAGGTATATTCATTGGATAGGATCCGTCAAACCAGTTGGGAATCTTACCATGATGTTGAGGATGATCAATTTGATGGAATGGAAAAAATAAGCATCCGCTAGGTGAATTTGAGGTTCTCGCGAACCCAAGTGCAGAAACCCTAATTTTGAAAGCCCTAGTTTAGATTTGTCCCTGGGTTTTTTAGAGGATGTGAGGATCCGAAGAAACCTTCAATGGAGGCTGAAATTCCTCACCGTCCTAGACAAACTCTGGACCTTCGAGCAGGGGGCTTCCAAAATTTGATGGTTTGGTGAGATCAACTAGAGAATGGATGTGATCATTAATCGTGGTGATTAGAAAAATGTCAGTGGGCTTATAATCAATTCAGCCAATTTTTTTCTCACTGAATGATTAACAATCCAATGTATCAAATTCTTTAGATTTCCTAGGATGAGGTGAATAGACTAGGATATTTTCAGGCAGTAGAGAGGTTTGCCAAAAATCACATGCTTGTGCCTGAGTGAAACTGGTACTGGTTGGGCAACAACTGAGAATATTAGAGATAATGGCTGGTGATTTCCTTCCAGTGAATAAATTAGGGTATATCAGTTGTTGCATACCAGCTGTTAAGGAATAAAAATCTGTGCTCGGGGAAAGATCACTTGAATGGAAGGTTTTCCCAGATGAGCTGACATTCGACGCAGTTATGCTGAGAGGAGTGTGATACGTGGGAACCGTCATTTTAGAAGCCCTAATATGAGAAACCATAGTTTGGATTACTTCAGGGGTTTCATCATGATCATAATAATTTGAGGTAACAGCCAGCAGAAGCTGAATTACTTCAATTTCCTGAGGGGTCCTTGAGTCATCAAAAAGCGGATCATCAAATTTTGGTGGCTTCGTATGGTCAACAGATAGATACGAATGACAGTCCTCAGAGGTGTGAGTGAATATATTTTTAGATAAGTAATCATCATTGGAGCCATCAATTTGATTAGGTTGGGAATCTGGTATATTAGACTCCTCTTGGGTTAACAATTGGGATGAATCAATAAAATAAACCTCTTGAGGTTGCTGAGACAGCCAATCACTCTTTTGGTTGTTTAAATATTGCGGATGAAAAATATCAGACATAAGAGATTCATCAATTTTGTAATGTGAATAAATTACACCACCCGCGTACAAGACAATTTCGAAAGACTTGAAGAAATTACTGGCGTGGCAAGCTCAAGAAATGAATCAGGGAATAATGGATGAAATGATTCGAATGCGGGGGAATCCACCATACAAGGAAATTCATCTCGCACATCAGTTTCATCCAGAGAGGCCAATGATATTGCATGCCCATCACTGTTTAATGATTTTGAAGGGAAATCAACTTTATCTGGGCCAAGACTCAATTTATTATTAGTATGTGAATGAGATTTAGGATTGTGCCCAGATAAGAATTCAGTGGAATCAAGATAGGTTTCATTAACAGGGAGAGATGTTGGGCCAATATGTTTTTCAAGCTCTGATTTTACACGGTGCGTGAAAGATTCAGAGGTGGTACAACAAGTTTTATTTTCTTGCACAAGTCTATCATCACTCAGAACTTTTGCGACCCCAACTCCATTACATGGAAATTCAGGAGGAGGAATAGTAATATTCTTCTGGGAGGCCTGAATGTGTTCTGGACTCGGGGAGATAGACAAGGAAACATTAGGGACTAAGTTTGAACAACTGGAAACTTGAGGATCATCATAAAAAAACTGGGATCAGGCCTGGTTTTTGAATGAAATTGTTCTAGGGAAACGAAAACCACATGTCGAAACTGTTCAATTAAATATGCCCAATCGACATCCCTTTTAGGGAACTCAAAACAAATATGAACAAATCTAATATAAAACTCCTCTAGATATTCTTGAGGTTCCATTCTGATCTCATTTAATCGTATTAATACATTTTGAAAATTGTACCTATGAAAAGCTTGTTGCAATTCACCGGCGAGCTACTCGAACGAATGGATGGAAGCTGCCAGCAATGTGTGGCACCATTTCTTAACACGAATTTTGAGAGTGAGGGAGAAAAGCACAGAAGCCAACTCCTCATCGTCAATTTCATAACACTCACAAAACTCACAGAAATATGAAAGGTGCTCGGTTATGGAAACTTTGTTCTCACTGTCGAATTTTAACTAGGACAAGTGATACATAGGTTCATCTGGGATTATGCATAAAGAGACAGATAAATCCGATAAACATCTCAGGAGAATGATTTGGGGATGAGCCATTATAGAAATGAGACTAAATGCAGGCTCTAAGGGCTCATTTTATCACCTGGACCTCCTTCTAGCTCCAATTTTGTTGACGGGAAAAATTATACTGCCCACAACAAGGGAGTCTCCTAGGTGAGAGGTCCCAATTAGAATTCACACTGTTTGGGATAAGAGCCCCATCCAGTATGTGGGCTTAGTTGCTACCATAAGTGTTTCCGCTCTTGGTTTTCATATGAGAAGATGATGGAGTAGAGGCAAAGGTGAAATGACCAATCAATGAAGAAAAATCAACCCAAGATTGACGAACCATAGACAAAGATACAAGCAAGTCCAAGAAGCAAAACAAAAGGGGGGTTATGCCATGAATGGGATTGGTGAGCCAAAAAACCAGTCAAACATACACGAAAGAAAAAACGCCAGATTTTAACTGCAAAGTAGTTCACAATAGATCACTAAAGTGGAAAGGAACAAATAAACATTGATTCGAGAGAAAACATACATGAAACCACTGTGAATTAGTTCATAATCAATTGCATGCATGAAAGCATCCACACAACATAGTGAAATATTAGATAGCTAGTATTATCACCAAAAACAAGCACGTGAATCAATGCCAGAAAAGAGAAGATATTATTAATACTGCTACAACGTCAAATACATGTTTACACCTCATCAAAACCCAATAGTGGAACATGGGCTATTCACCTCAATGAATGATACAAAAAACCTAGCCTCGCTACCTCTATCTCTACTTGGTACCAAGAGCTGAGTGTCTTTAGCTCTCAAGCATTAATTCCTCTATCATCCGGGCTTCAATTTCCGAGCTAAAATTCCATTACTCGATTTCCTGAAGTTGTATATATAGGCTGAGATGTCCTTGAGTTTCCATTGACTCTTGGTCTTCCTGACTGTTGGGTTGGCTTGTGACTTGGTCCATTTGCGACCTGCAACCCAGGTGTTACTCGTGACCTGCGACCTTGGGTCATTTGCGACAGGGTCGCATAGTCGCATTTGAAGCTGGGTCGCACATTTCTTTCCTTCTCGAAGATTGCGACCCTACGACCTATGGAGATATGAAACTTGAAAGGGTCGCATAGTCGCATTTGAGGTCGAGTCACACATTAATTTCATGCTTGAAGACTACGACCCTGCGACCTGTGAAGATCTGCGAATTGAAAGGTTCACATAGTCGCATTTGAGGCTGGGTCGCACATCGCTTTCCTTCTTGAAGATTGCGACCCTGCGACCTATGGAGATCTGCGACTTGAAAGGGTCGAATAGTCACACTTGAGGCTGGGTCGCACATTCCTTTCTTGCTTGAAGATTGCGACCTCATGACTTGTGGAGATCTGCGACTTGAAAGGGTCGCATAGTTGCATTTGAGGTTGGGTCACACATTGCTTTCATGCTTGAAGATTGTGACCCTGCGACCTACGGAGATCTGCTTTGATAAGAGGTCACATATTTGGATAGTTGGGGAGTTGCATCGATCATTTATTTGTGGTATTTGCGACTCAGCGACCAGTCGCAATGATCCAAAGGTCACGCTGCAAAATTGACTGTGTTTCTTCTTGCGAGGCACTTTCCCTCTAGCCCAAGCTTCTGCTGGTAAAGGCCATAGGCAGCTTTGGCTTCGATTTGGCGAGCTTCTCTATTGCTCTACCTCTGGCGTTTGATGAGCCTGTTGCGTCCCTCAACCTTTATCACTGCTCTTCTTCCTGTGTTTGATGAACCAATAGCTTTAGGAACTACCCACACCTTCCGCACTAATAATCGACAAATAAGGGCCTCCAGGTAAATTAGAACATGATGGATGTATTTGCAAAGATGAAGATGGTGTGGTGACATCTAGTGGGCAAGTACTCTTGAACAAGCAACCTTTCTGATCCTTCTATGCAATATCCAAGTAGTTGTGCTACACTTTGGCTACAAGTATTATTTTATTCATAAATACCCTTGTCCATTGGAGAAACTTGGAGGATAGTTTTGTTGCTGCTGTTTTTGTGTCCTTGGAAGTTATACCTTTGTATACAACATCAAAACCTCCCTCTCCGATTTTATTATCTCCATGAAGCCCCCCTTGTTTCTTCTGTCAATGTGTCGAAGTTAAAATTATTTGGGGGTTGAACAACGATCCCGATCCAGAGATGTCATCTCGCCTTCTCTAATCTCCAATGCGGTGGTGGTATTATAGGGTATATCTTTCATGGGTTAAATCTGCATGAATTATTATAATATCAATTAGTTCACAGTTACCCTTTTAGAGAATGATGTCCCCACAAAAATAATTTACATGGGACCATGAGCTTGGTCGATAGAATGCCTGAATGATATATGGTGAAAGTGCTTCTAATGGACATACTTTATACACAGAAAAGATTCCATTCGAGTGTATGCATGATGATCCCCCCACACATGGCATGGCTGCAGCAAAATTATCTCATCATGATGGTGATAAGGTTTACGAGGGGATGGGAATAGGTCACGGGGGTGTCACTGACTACAGGCTGGGTCAAAACCCTAATGGCTGAGTGAGCAGAGGGGGACCCAAAATTTTGAATATACCCAAAATTTTGGGTGGTGTTGTAGCGGCTACAACAGGTACATGTGGTGCTGTGCACATGTTGTGTAGGTGGTGTTGTGTACATATTTTACATGTCGTATTATGTGCATATCTTACATGTTGTGTTATGTACATGTGGTATTGTGTGCATGTTGTACATGTTATTTTGTGTAAATTTGGAATTTTGTATGTGCATTGTGTAGTCGCGGTATTGTGACATGTGTAGTTTTTGTGTTGTTATCTGTGTATATATATATATATTGTGTCGTACACTGGGTGTAAGGTTATGTGTTTTGTTGTAGACCTAGTGTAGGTGTATGTATTGCGTTGTGGGGTACATTAGGTGTAGGTGTATGTGTTTTGTGGTACAATCTTTGTGGGTGTATGTGTGTGATGTACATTATATTTATGTGTATGTTATCGAAGAGAAGAAAATGTAGTGGGTTCTGTTAGCTCCCCGTAATTTTCTAGATTAATTGAGATACAAATGGACAGGGTAACATCAAACCAAGCTTTGGAATCCAAGGACCTAGCCTTCCTGGATTTGGAGAGGGATCTCTCTAGTAGGTGCAAAGATGTGAATTTGTTTGCTGATTAGGGTTGATTTTAGGCTAGATGTTAAGTGTTGGGTATTTTGATTGTTTTTGGTTGGGTATGATGCTTAGATGGATTTAGATAGGAAAAATGGAAGATTGTTAATTCACTGAGCAATGGATTCTAACAAGGTCATGATAAGTTCATCAATGGTTTCAAGAGCATTTGAGGGGAAATTTTTACTTGGTTGGTGGATCTCTTAAGGTTGTGAAGGGTCATGAGGTGAGCATTAAGCTTGGAAGCTATAAGCTAATAAAGGGCAAAAATTGAATCCTTTATGTACTTCTAAACTAAGAGAGTTAGAAGATTTATGAGTATAGCAAGAGAATCAAAGGCATAAGAAAAACCTAATCCATTTTATTTCAGACTGAAAGCAGAAAATCAACTAAGACAAACATTTAGATGTAACATAGAAAGAAAAGAAAGCTATTTAACTTTCATAGATTTCATCATTAAGAGTAGAAAAACATTTAAGATGCACAAGTATTTATAACCATAGAAGAAGAGAAAATTATGAACATCTAAAGTTACAGTTGTGAAGGTTCCTTGAAAAAAATTTACCTAGTAAAGGCAAAGAACATGATTCAAACAGACTTCTTTGATAAACCTAGGCAAAGCTGCTTTAAAGAGGTGATTCCAAGGATAGAGTATTTCAGTGGCCACAATATGCAAGGCTAGCCATAAATCATACTTGAAACTAACTGATCTGAACCATTCAAGAAATGGAAGAGCTAAGAAACTTCTTAGAGAGAAAGAGATGGATTCCCTAACATATCTCAACAGAAGAAAACATTGATGTAGTGAAGGACAAACAAAAGTAAGGTGCCATCAAGAAACATTTCTTAATCTAAACTTTTGTCCTACTACAAAATATAAATATGGAAAACATAATGGAAAACTAGAAAACATGAACATAAGAAACACTTCACCATCAACCAGGAATATGGATCCTGCAAACAGTCTTCCACCGTCAGTAAACAAATCAAGGCATGCATGAGCTCCAAGACATAAAATTCTCATCGAAAACTCCAAGAGACTATGTATTGCTCCAGAATAATTCATCAAAATCCAACTAATACATAAGAGCCTCATGCTCTATTTATGGATAAAATGAGGAGGTGGAAACCCTAAGAGGCTTCCAGAAATCCTAATTTAGCCATAAATGTCATAAATGTGCTTAATGACCATGCAAGGCCCAAGACACATAAGAGATAAGATAATAAATGAAAAACATCAAAACATAAATCCTCAATCAAATCTGGATTTATTTGCCCAAAAAAATATTAAAAAACCATTTTTTCATTAATCAGTGTCTTTTGTTGACTTTTTGGCCTATGTCAGTCTGTTTGCGCAACGCCACTTTTGCAGAAAATAGGCTTTTTTGCAACTAGATTTTGAACAACTTTTTGATGTCAGATTTGGCTCCGTTATAGCTCGTTGGTAATCTTGAAGAGTCTACTTTCAAAAAATTCTTTTGGTTTCCTGATCCAGTCCATGTAACCCTATAAAAATTCAAAAATATCCAACCTATCATTTGCGCAGCGCGAGGCCTAAAACAGGGGTAGAAAGGTGTTTTTTGAGGTATTTTTTGACCTTTTCAGGGGTCAAAACAGCTCCAAATCCTCTAAATTTTTTTTTGGATGATGTACAGGTCATGAAAAATTCAAAAATTTCAATCTTGCCTTCAGACGATGCCCCAAATTTTTTCGCAGCGCAGTAGACCAAAAATTCACAAAAAACAAAATCTTCTCCAAATTCCTTCAAAATTGGTGGAGACCATCCTTAGATGTTTTTAGATAGTTTCTGAGAAGCCTCAACTAAAATTCCAAGGCTATCATGCTCATTTGTTCTTTTTAGGTTTTTTACCTCAAGGAGGGCTTCTTTGAGTTCGGCACATGCAAGCCTGTTCTTCTTTGTGTAGTGCTTGTTCATTTTCTTTTGGAGAGCAAGGCCTCTCTTGATCTTCTTGAAAACCTTATGCTCAATTTTGTAATGATGAATGATGTATTGTGCCATGCCAATCACCACTTCTGTGCTCACTTTCCTCTTCTTCACCATCATTTCCTCCTTTATGTTTGGTCTCAAAGTCTTTTTACCTTTATCACCACCACTGTTGATGTCAGCTCTTGACATGTTGATAGGAGATGTTGGTTTTCAAATTAGGGCTTGATGAAATGAGTTCAAGAGGATGATGGAGTAAACCTTGGAGAATGAGAGGTGTGGAGGCTAGGGCTCTTATGGTTTAAGTGGCTTTGTAGCTTGAGGAGGGTTTATCATGAGAGTATGGTAACAGTGTAAAATCCCTTACCCACCCATGCTATCAAATTTGGCACAAGAATTAATTTTAGGAGAGAAAGATTCCTTTGTGACTTTGACCTAGGGTTTCTACCTTAAATAACCAAAGAACCAAGATGATTTTTGCAAATTTTCTTGAGGGATCAAGAAGAAAAACCACTTGCCACTTTCTTCAACTTTCTTCAGTCTTGGAAGCACCTCAAAGGATGAATTTAGGCATCAGGGAGTCTTTTTTGCAATTTTACACCTTCCTAAACTTTGCGCAGCACCGGGCAGTCTTGCCCAATCATTTGCGCAGTGCCGACCATTCCTGCCCATGGATTTTGTGCAGCGCCACTTTTTTTGCGTAGTGCCAAAAAAAAGGTCAACTTGCAGGCATGTTTTGAACACCTTCACAAAGTCGGATTTGGGCCCGTGATAGCTCGTTGGAAAGCTTGACTTGTCTAATTTCTAAATATATAATTTATTTCCTGTTTGGAGTTTATTTTCTTAGTAAAAAAATGATTTTCCAAAGACTCATAAAAAAATGTTGAATGATGGTGCAAAAATGTAGAGTGATGGTGCAAAAATGCAGAGTGCTGGTGCAGACCACTTTTGGATGCCTTCCTCAACTCCAAATTGAGCTCATGATAGATCATTGGAAATATTTTCAAGTCTAGTTATCTTTTGACTTATCAATAAAGTCATTTGGACACTCCAGCTATGATAAAACGTTATTTTCCCAAGGTCACTCCAACAGTGCAGAAATTCTCCCATGACACATGTATTTTTGACATCGCTCCCAAACCATGATACCTGTGTAAAAACTGAAGGAGGTTTTTCTTCTTGGCCCTATGATGGAAAAAAAACTCTCTCATGTTTCCCAAATTCATCTATGTTTGATCAAAAACATATTTTTAAACAAAACTGGCCCTAGGTGTGGCAAATGACTTGGCCCTTGGAATTAATTTTTGGAAAATGAGGGAGGCATGATGTTTATGAGCTGGTATGGACTTATACTTGCTGATATGATCTATCAAATGGATCCTTTTCTCCTATGCCTCTTTTCCATGGCAAACCCTATCTTAGTTGGAAGAGGAAATTAGGGTTTGGTGTAGGGGATTTAGGATTGCGTTGCAGAGGGAGGGGAAAGAAGGGGTTATGGGTTGTCTAAATTATTGGGGAATTTTTGGGGGATAGGGATAGATGTTAGGGAGTAGGGGAAAGTGGAATTTCAATAATTGAGTGAGGGGAAGGGGTCAAAAATTTCAAAACACAGACCTAGTCTCAAAATGTGTCAAATTGTGGCAATAGACTAGGTTTTGTAAAAAAATGATGATTTTGAGGGATAGGAGTGATGCAAAGTGTTTATGAAGGTATATTAAAGATAGGAGGAGGTGTAAGAGCATCAGGATATAAGCCTTGTTGATGATTTAACCATGGAGGTCATGAAACGAAGAAAATTTCCCT
Source organism: Pinus albicaulis (assembly GCA_034641835.2). Taxonomy (NCBI): domain Eukaryota; kingdom Viridiplantae; phylum Streptophyta; class Pinopsida; order Pinales; family Pinaceae; genus Pinus; species Pinus albicaulis. The sequence goes on from CM076574.1 coordinate 853,677,126, forward strand.
TGAAAACCCTAGTTTTCTCTGAAAATAAGCATGTTGCCTCTCCTTTGCTGTAGGTATCTTTATTGATGAGTTGGCCTCTTACCTTACCTAGTTCTCTGCTAATAGCCACCTTGACACCCCTTACAGAAATATCAAAATGGGTAGTTTTCCTTTGCAGACTTTGTGCTTGGCCAAAGAGGCCTTGGAAGATTTTATGATCTCCAGATTTTATGATCTCCTCTGGACAACCACTTGCTGATCTTCATCCTCTTTGATTTTACCTTTTTGGCATATGAAAAATAGTGACTTAGATCATAAAAACAAAACTACAACCTATGAAACCCTAAATGGCCTAGTGGGAGGCTCTTTGGACTTGGTCTCTACTTGAAAACTTGACTTGGGATTATTAGGTGTAAAACATAGTTTTGGACAAACTGATGTATTGAAGATCCAAAATCCAATGTACTTGATTTATCTAAAGAGCCTACATAGATAGTTTTGAGATCATAAATGCTTGATGCATTTGGGAGACAGAAGAGAGTTGATTGGTTGGTGACCTTAGGTAGCAGTGGAGGGGTTGGGCAATAAAAGAAAATTGGGCTTGAGGCAAAAAGTGACTAGACATGGTGAAAATGAATAGCATGAGCCCATGATGGGTCTTTGGGAGTAGCAGGCTGACCTTGACATGAAAGGATGATAAACTAGTGAAAGTTTATCCTAAGGATAATGAAGGCAGTGAGATTTCTAGAACTCACAATGTTCATGAACTTTGTTTCTAGAAATCTAGGATAAGTATTTTAGTCATCCATAAGAAGCAAAAATTACTGATGAGTAACAGTGCCCCCACTTGGGGAGGGCAACTCCTTTTCATGAGGTGTCCAGAACTTCAGATCTCTAGCTTTATGGTGACCAGCGCCTCATCCATTGGGCAGATTTTTACCTCTTTTCATTTGTTGATGCTTGCTTGAAGCTGTGATCTTAGTAATCTGAAAAAACATGATTAACATCAAAATCATCTCTACCTACCCAACCTACTTGCCTAAAAAAATTTCTTCCTTGGGTGCATTTGAACTAGAAAACCCTTGACATTTTTCTTTTTTGAAAACACAAAATCAAACTATCTAATTGTACCCTTATCTCTTCCAAGAGTTCAGATTAGGTTAATGAAGTCTTTTATTCTCTACCTAGTTTACTCATTTGTCAAGATTAAGCTGTTTGACAAACTTTATTCTCTATCCTACTAACATGAAATTGAAACATGAGTAAACCAGGATTAAAGTTTGATTTATCATGACCTGTGGCATTGAAACAAGCTGCACACAACCATTATTTTTAAACCAAAAAAACTAGAAAGTATAAGGGCAGTAATCCATCATTTTTTAGGCATCCCTATCCTTCTCTTTGGTTCAGTTTTAAGCATGTGGAACCAACATTATTCATTCCTAATATATTTCTTTTGACAAGTCAAGTTAACATGATTTGAAAAGCATCTTTTTCACTAACTTATCAGAAATAAATTGAAAACATGTTCAACCATGATTAGGATAGATGACTGAAAAAGAACTTTTGGCACAAGTAGTGGCATTTAGGCTTGCACACTTTCAACATCACTATTTTTTTGGTATGGGGCTGTGCGAATTTTCAATTCTGCCCTCTTTTTCTACCTTACTTTATTTTTTTGTTTTTTTCATTTTTTCCAAATAATCTAGAACTAAAAAGATGCTCATAAGGCTGAGCTTATTTTTCATATCTATCTATCTATCCTAATCTAACCTATACATGATATACATTCATTTGGTGAAATCTCTTTTCCAACACAGCCAATCAAGAAGATGATTTCATGAGGGATTTTATTTCAGCTCTTTGAGAGTGCTGAAAAAATAAAAATGCCACTTCCACCTTACTTGTTTTCGAACAATAGTGCCTAAAATGTTCTTGAAATTCTGCATCAAACTACTCTTGACATGTCTTACTCCTTCTTCAAGTGCCTCTAATAAATGAGCAAAGGGATCTTGAAACAATACCTGGCTTAGAGGATTTGGGAGATAAGCTTGATCCAGGACTACTTCTTCCTTCACTTGGCTGAGCTTAGGACTCCTTTGGGAAAGAAACACATCCTCTTCCTCATGATCATCTGAACTGGTAGACTCATCATAGATTTCCATATTTTCCTCTAACAAACCTGATTGAAAAGAGGTATAGTTGTTCTCTTTCTCTTGTGAAGGGTGGACATAGGGTTGAATGTGTTATTTGTTGTTAAAATCAATACCCAAAGATTGATGACTTCTGATTGCATTAAGGTTGTCTTTGATGAACTAAAAATAAGCACAACAAAGAGGTACAAATCCTTCCCTTTCTCCCAAAATTTATGCACTTTCTTCTTCATTGTCATAGCTGAGTGGTATTTGTTGATCACTATTTTTGAGCTGCTGAAAATGACTGTCTTTGTCCCACAAACTAATCACTGATTGTTTGGTAGTGTTGGCTTGAGTTTTGAGAACATAATCATCATCATATTGATCATATTTGGGCAGCTTATTCATAGGAGGAATGTAATCCATTATGCACACTTGATCAACAGATTGTTCAACCATATAAAAAGGAGAGTGTTCATGGCCAATAGCTTCTTCTTTAGAAATCTGAAATGACTCAAAGCACAAGGGTAGGGACTCAAGAGGTGTTGGCTCATCTTTCATTTCTGGTTTTGTAATCCAAATAGCCATACAAAGATGATTTGAGGGGAGAACTTCTGGATTTGAAAAAGGGTTTGTATTATCCATTTCCTCCCTTACTGATTCTTTAGAGCATTCTACCTTGTTTCTATTTTCAATTTTATTGTAATACTCTCTAAATAGTGAAGCACAAGATGTAGGAAGACATATAGTACTTACTTGACAACTTTCCGCATCTTCTTCTTTGCAACCTTGGTCAGCCAGTATGTTTTGATGGCTACCTTTTCATTGAAATGAATGATTTGGTTCCTCCCAAAAAAATGGTATCGGATGCTCTGAATAATCAGCACCAATCTCAACCTTGTACTCTTCCTCTTTCCTACCAAGTATATGCATCATTTTGTTGATTGTATCTGTCAACATCTCTAGCTTTAACTCTGAAGAAGTTATTTTCTCTTGAACTACTTTGTCCTTCCTTATTTCTTCTAACTTTTCCTCTCTTAATAGTATGTTGAATTCCACAGTAATTTCCATACTCTGCATTTCTTCCAAGTTTGAAGGGTCTTTTTCTCTTATCTGGAATTCCATCTCTGGGTCAAAATTACTTGGGTAGTGCAAGATAGCCCACCCCAAACGTGGCTTCATGTTACCAGGTATTACACTGTATACCTTATTGAACCTGGCTGAAAAGTCTTGTATGGTCTCCCCTGGTTGTCTTTTTAAATTCTTGTATTCCTCTATGATGAGAACTTCTTTTCCCATGATCACCCACCTATCTAAGAAGACTTGAGTAAATTGATGAAAATTGATAATGCTTGCAGCTGGAAGGTCCTTAAATCAACTCCTAATTTTTCCTTGTAATGATAATGCAAACATTCTACACATCATCTTCTTCTATTTCAAAAAGGTCAAGTAAATTCTCAAGATTTTGAACATGTTGTTCAGCGATGACTTTTGAGCTTTCTCCATCAAATCTGGGTAGTTTATTTGCAAGATTTGCAGGGAGGGCTTGGAAGATAGGAGGCAAAATCAGAGGCTTGTATCTTTCTGGGACCTTTGTGGGTATAGGTAGTGTAAAAAGAGATTTATGGTTGTTTGAGGTTTTGGCAAGAGGAGGAAAGGTGGCATAAGGCTCATGTTTCACTAGATTTTCCACAAGTGAATCTGGGGTAAGCACAGGTGTATACGACTGATCATGGTCTAAAATTTGATTCTTAGCTTTTCGAGGCTTGAGATCTTTCCAATGATAAATGTAGATCTCATCAGTGTATTCTTGATCAGGCTTAAAGTAGGATAGAACATAGTTATAGATAAAAACAATAATTTTTTGAATCCAACTTAGGCCTGAATGTTATTTCTTTCTAAGATGACTGGTCATGTTTCAGGTTCTTCCTCCAGTGGAGTCTTTAGGTCTATTGAGAGTTGTGGAGTCACTAGGTGGATGATTTCAAATATTTTAAGGCGGGTTGTTGTCCACCATCAGCAACTGAATACCAATCTAAGGAAGTTTGTGGGCTTTCTGTGGTCTTAAGGACGTCTAAGATGCAATCTACTTGGAAGGTCCCACCATGATTGCCATTATGTTAGCTCCCCGTAATTTTCTATATTGATTGACATACAAATGGATAGGGTAACATCAAACCAAGCTTTGGAATCCAAGGACCTAGCCTTCTTGGATTCAGAGAGGGATCTCTCTAATAGGTGCAAATATGTGAATTTGTTTACTGATTAGGGTTGATTTTAGGCTAGATGTTAAGTGCAGGGCATTTTGATTGTTTTTGGTTGGGTATGATGCTCAGATGGATTTAGATAGAAAACATGGAATATTGTTAAGTCATTGGGCAATGGAGTCTAACAAGGTCATGATAAGTTCATCAATGGTTTCAGAAGCATTTGTAGGGCACTTTTTACTTGGTTGGTGGATCTTTCAAGGTTGTGAAGGGTCATGAGTTGAACATTAAGCTTGGAAACAATAAGCTAATAAAGGGAAAAAAATGAATCCTTTATGTACTTGTAAACTAAGAGAGTTAGAAGATTTATGAGCATAGCAAGAGAATCAAAGGCATAAGCAAAACCTAATCCATTTGATTTTAGACTGAAAGCATATAATCAACTAAGAAAAACATTTAGATGAAACATAGAAAGGCAAGAAACTTATTTAACTTTCATAGATTTCATCATTAAGAGCAGAAAAAAATTTAAGATGCACAATTATTTATAACCATAGAAGAAGAGAAAATTATGAACATCTAAAGTTACAGCTGTGAAGGTTCCTTTAAACAAATTTAGCTAGTAAAGGCAAAGAGCATGATTCAAACAGACTTCTTTGACAAACCTAGGCAAAGCTGCTTTAAAGATGTGATTCCAAGGACAGAGTATTTCAGTGGCCAAAATATGCAGGGTTAGCCATAAATCATACTTGACACTAACTGATCTAAACCATTCAAGAAATGGAAAATCTAAGAAACTTCTTAGAGAGCAAGAGATGGATTCCCTAACATATCTCAACAGAAGAAAACATTGAGGTAGTGAAGGACAAACAGAAGTAAGGTGCCATCAGGAAACATTTATTAATCTAAATTTTTTGTTCTATTGCAAAATAGAAAGATGGAAAACATAATGGAAAACAAGAAAACATGAGCATAAGAAACACTTCACCATCAACCAGACCTATGTATCTTGCAAACAATCCTCCACCATCAGTAAACAAATCAAGGCATATATGAGCTCCAAGACATCAAATTCTGATCAAAAACTCCAAGAGACTATGTATTGCTCCAGAATAAGTCATCAAAATCCAACTAATACAGAAGAGCCTCATGCTCTATTTATGGAGAAAATGGGGAGGTGGAAACCCTAAGAGACTTCCAGAAACCCTAATTTAGCCATAAATGTCATAAATGTGCTTAATGACCATGCAAGGTCCAAGACACATAAGAGATAAGTTAATAAATGAAAAACATCAAAACATAAATCCTCAATCAAATATGGAGTTATTTTCCCAAAAAAATATTAAAAAACCATCTTTTCATTAATCAGTGTCTTTTGTTGACTTTTTGGCCTGTGTCAGTATGTTTGCGCAGCGCCACTTTTGCAGAAAATAGGTTGTTTTGCAACTAACTTTTGAACCACTTCCCGATGTCGGATTTGGCTCCGTGATAGCTCGTTGGAAATCTTGAAGTTTCTACTTTCCAAAAATCCTTGTGGTTTCCTGATCCAGTCCATGTAACCCTATAAAAAATCCAAAAATATCCAACCTGTCATTTGCGCAGCGCCAGGCCTAAAACAGGGGCAGAAAGGTGTTTTTTGACCTTTTGAGGGGTCAAAATAGCTCCAAATCCTGTGAAATTTTTTGTGGATGATGTGTAGGTCATGAAAAATCCAAAAATTTCAAGCTTTACTTCAGAGGATGCCTCAAAGTTTTGCGCAGTGCCAAGTAGACCAAAAATTTACAAAAACAAATCTTCTCCAAATTTCTTCAGAATTGGTGGAGACCCTCCTTAGATGTTTTTAGATAGTTGTTGAGAAGCCTCGGCCAAAATTCCAAGGCTGTCATGCTCTTTTTTCTTTTAAGTTTTTTTACCTCAAGGAGGGATTCTTTGAGTTTGGCACATGCAAGCCTGCTCTTGTTTGCTTAGTGCTTGGTCATTCTCTTTTGGAGAGCAAGGCTTCTCTTGATCTTCTTGAAAGCCTTATGCTCACTTTTGTAATGATGAATGATGTCTTTTTCCATGCCAATAACCAATACCGTGCTCTCTTTCCTCTTCTTCACCATCATTTCCTCCTTTATGTTTGGTCTCAAAGGCTTTTTACCTTTATCACCACCACTATTGTTATTAGCTCTTGACATGTTGATAGGAGATGTTTGTTTTCAAATTAGGGCTTGATGAAACAATGTCAAGAGGATTATGGAGTAAATTTGGAGAATGAGAGGTGTGGAGGCTAGGACTCTTAGGTTTTAAGTGGCTTTGTAGCTTGAGGAGGTTTTATCATGAGAGTATTGTAACAACGTAAAATCCCTTACCCACCCATGATATCAAATTTGGCACAAGAATGATTTTTAGGAGAGAAAGGTTCCTTTGTGAATTTTACCTAGGGTTTCACCCTCCTAGGGTTTCTACCTTAAATAACCAAATAACCAAGATGATTTTTGCAAATTTGCTTGAGGGATCAAGAAGAAAAACCACTTACCACTTTCTTCAACTTTCTTCAATCTTGGAAGCACCTCAAAGGATGAATTTAGGCATTAGGGAGTATTTTTTGAAATTTTACACCTTCCTAAACTTTTCACAGTGCCAGGAATTCTTTCCCAGGCATTTGTGCAGCGCCGGGCACTCCTGCCCATGGATTTTGCGCAGTGCCACTTTTTTGCGCAACGCCAAAAAAAAGGTCAACTGGCAGGCAGGTTTTGAAGACCTTCCCGAAGTCAGATTTGGGACCGTGATAGCTCGTTGGAAAGATTTAATTTTATAATTTCCAAATATAAAATTTATTTCCTATTTGGAGTTTATTTTCCTAGTAAAAAATTTATTTTCCGAAGACTGGTCAAAAACAATACTAAATGATGGTGCAGAAATGCAGAGTGCTGGTGCAGACCAGTTTTGGATGCCTTCCTGAACTCCAAATTGAGCTCATGATAGCTAATTGGAAATTTTTTAAAGTCTATTTATCTTTTTATGCATCAATAAATTCATTTGGACACTCCATCTGTGATAAAACGTGATTTTCCCAAGGTCACTCTAGCAGTGCACTTATTGTCCCGAGACACCTGTAGTTTTGAAATTTCTCGCAAACCATGATACCTGCGTAAAAAATGAAGGAGGTTCTTCTTCTTGTCCCTATTATGGACAAAATCCTCTCTCACATTTCCAAAATTCATCTCTGTTTTATCAAAAACATACTTTAAAAAAAAACTTGCCCTAGGTGTGGCAAATGACTTGGCCCTTGGAATGAATTTTTGGAAAATGAGGAAGCCATGATGTTTATGAGCTGGTATGGACTTATAATTTATGATATGAAATATAAAATTGATCCTTTTCTCCTATGCCTCTTTTCCATGGCAAACCCTAGCTTAGTTGGAAGAGGAAATTAGGGTTTGGTGTAGGGGATTTAGGACTGCCTTGCAAAGGGAGGGGAATGAAGGGGTTATGGGTTGTCTAAATTATTGGAGAAATTTTTGGTGATAGGGATAGATGTTAGGGAGTAGTGAAAAGTGTAATTTCAAGAATTGAGTGAGGGGAAGGGGTCAAAAATGTCAAAACACACGCCTAGTCTCAAAAAGTGTCAAATTGTGGCAATAGACAAGGTTTTGTAAAAAAATGATGATTTTGAGGGATAGGACTGATGGGAAGTGTTTATGAAGGTATATTAAGGATAGGAGGAGGTGTAATAGAATTAGGATATAAGCCTTGTTGATGATTTAACCATGGAGGTCATGAAACCAAGAAAATTTCCCTTGAAAACCCTAGTTTTCTCTGAAAATAAGCATGCTGCCTCTCCTTTGCTGTAGGTATCTTTAGTGATGAGTTGGCCTCTTACCTTACCTATTTCTCTGCTAATAGCCACCTTGAAACCCCTTGCAGAAATGTCAAAATGGGTAGTTTTCCTTTGCAGACTTTGTGCTTGGCCAAAGAGGCCTTCCTTGGAAGATTTTCTGATCTCCTTTGGACAACCACTTGCTGATATTCATCCTCTTTGATTTTACCTTTTTGGAATATGAAAAATAGTGACTTAGATCATAAAAGTAACCCTACAACCTATGAAACCCTAAATGACCTAGTGGGAGGCTCTTTAGACTTGGTCTCTACTTGAAAACTTGACTTGGGATTATTAGGTGTAAAACAGAGTTTTGGAAAAACTGATGTATTGAAGATCCAAAATCCAATGTACTTGATTTATCTAAAGAGCCTACAGAGATAGTTTTGAGATCATAAATGCTTGATGTATTTGGGAGACATAAGAGAGTGAATTGGTTGGTGACCTTAGGTAGCAGTGGAGGGGTTGGGCAATAAAAGAACAATGGGTTTGAGGCCAAAAGTGACCAGACATGGTGAAAATGAATAGCATGAGCTCATGATGGGTATTTTGGGAGTAGCAGGCTGACCTTGACATGAAAGGATGATAAACTAGTGAAAATTTATCCTAAGGATAATGAAGGCAGTGAGATTTCTAGAACTCACAATGTTCATGAACTTTGTTTCTAGAAATCTAGGATAAGTATTTTAGTCATCCATGAGAAGAAAAAATTATTGATGACTAACAGGTTCTTGTCAGGTTTGGAAACCAACTCAGTATTTGTATGAGAAAAGAATAAAAGTAGACTAAAAGGACTGATTAAAGGATAAGTATCAATACTTTATTTCAATTTTTAATTATGCATGCCATATATGATTCTAGTTTTTAATGGTTACATGTGATCTATGATTTTGATTATGATGGTCACATTTTGAGCTAACTAGATGTGATCTGTTTATACATGATGATTTTATCAAACAAATAGTTTGACTTGTTGTGATATGAAGTAAACAATATTGCAAGTGTACCTCATCGACAAGATACCAATGAGGTATGATGCGAATTTATTCCAATTTATTTTGAATCTAACATAAATTATGTGATTGGTACAGGAAAGCATGGGAATTATTGGTTTGGGTGATTGGAATTTGCTACCAAATAATGTTAGTAGCAACAACAAAAGGGATTTGAACATGAATTATTATGTTAGTAAAGCACTTCAGGAGCAAGGCCAGTAGGACGTTGCTACCCAATAGCGTCCATTGATTTTCATGACTGTGCTATGACTGGTAGGATGGTTTGAGGTAGGTATATGCCTTGATTTTTGGACTTTCCGATGCAAGGAAACCTTTCAAAGGGATGGATCACTCGGGAAAGGGAATTTTGAGGAACTTGGTAGGTGAGTGACTGCATAGAAGGGGGTGGCTAGATTTCTCGAGGGTCTGTGTAGAAGAGAAGGGAAGGTCGGGGATGGATTTTTTTTATTCATTAGCATTGCCAAATGGAATTAAATGCACATTGGGAGTGTTCCCTGAAACAATTAGTCGATAATTGGTCACTAAGAGGACAAGTGGTGCAATATTGTAGCGTTGGAAATTGGATGCGGGTTGGAATTTGGCAGTTGGGAAGGAGGTGAATCCTGGTACTAATTTGAGGGTGAAGGAGTGAGCCTCTATATTCCATTGTTATGGATGCATGCATCATATCCTTTGATTTTTTGGCTCAAGAAATGTGCATATGTGTATATTATTGTAAATATTGTATTAGGTTACTTTTATAAAGCTTCATAGACATTATGATTATTTGCTAGTTGAAGAAATTTTTCATGTGTATATGTGGTTGTTATAATAAATACTATAATGATTTTTGCTATAAAGCTCTAGTAAACTATATGATTTTCATGTTTTCAATAGGATGTCATTCTAAATACTACAACAAGTTGTGTTATAAAGATCCATAGGAAATATGTTTTGTTTTCATTTATTTCTAGTTTATAGGTGTCATTGGACATCGAGGAGGGTATGCCCCCAAGGGGGAGGGTTCTGTAACAATCCTAGTTAAAAATCCATTTAATAAATTTAATAAAGGAAAAATAATAACCAAGGTCACGGTACACATATTCCAAGATGAATGTTGGGAAATACATCCTAGTGTATGTGTTCATTTGGTTTAATATGGCTAGAGGAAATTGGCAAAGGAAATGGAAGTGGGTTTGAAAATGCAAGAGGCATTAATTGGAATTTTATTTATGAAAATAAAGGAAAATTGGAGAAAAGGAAGGTGAAAGGTCACAGGTTGCATGTGAGGAGGAAAATAATGGAAAATGAAGAAATTAGAGGCCTCATTGATAAAAAGTCTTGAGAGGATCAGTTCATGGAATTTTGAAATTTTTATCTTTGATCTCTCTTTATTCTCTCTCTCATTCTCTTGTACACTTAGATTTTTCTTACAACACTATTGCATTGCATCAAGGAAAGCAAAGGAAGGAAAAATAAAGCAAAGGGAAGAAATGATCAATCAAGAAAGAGTGGGATCAAGCAAATACAATGGGATTAATTGCAGGTATCAAGTTGCATGTATGATTTCCTTGCTAGTTTTGGGATGCATGGTACATGCATGTGTGATTTTGGTTCTCTTGCTGTCATTCGCATGGGTTTTGCAAGTGTGGCAGTGGATTTTAGCATTCCTTTCCATTTCCAAAAATCCATGGTGTGATGGGGTTTCTCTTGTTTGGTTGAACTAAAATTTCGGATGGTTTTGAAACCAAGTAGAGTGATCTCAGAAGGAAACACAAGGGCTAGGAATCCCTAAATTGGGAAAGGTGTGATTGCGGTAAATTTTGATTGTGTATAACATCATTTTGCCTAGGAATTATCGATTCATGAATGGTTTGATATACAGTAAAGCCTAGAGGGTGGAGCCTCAATTAAACTAGGAATCATTGACCAATGAATGACGAGATATAAGGTAAAGCCTAGAGGTGGAGACAGATAAATTCCTAAATTCCTCACAGTTTAGGTTGATATATCTAGAGTAATTCATGCTTGTATAGGCCTATTTATCCTTGGACAGGTATATGGTGGGATCGTGGTAAAGCATGATAGTGTATATTTCTTTTTTGGGCCTAGGAACCCCTTGGTGGGATTGCAATACAAACTAGTTGTATAGATGAGGGCTTAGGCCTACACTACAAGGAAAATACCCTCTAGCGGATGTTTTTGAGGAACCCCTTAAAAAAATAGCCCAAATATTCGTTTGTAGTGGAGGTCTCTAGAGGAGGTTGGCGGGTGGAGGTTTTTCTAGATTTTGTTTTTGCCGTGTGTTTCTCATCATAAACCGCATTGATGTGTTTTACATAAAACGCACCAGTGCATACTAAACATTGGCACACCAAGACACTGTGCTCTCCATAAAAAGCCTCTCGGTGAGTCTAAGTACTCTAGCACACTGGTGCTCTACATATAAAAGGGGTTGATGTGTCTCCGTAATCTAGCACACCGTAACAGCGTGTTGTGCGCCATTGATAATGCATCTCAATATCCCGCGCACCGAAAAATGGTTAATTAGAAAAAATCTCCTGGTCATAAAAACCTCATTTTTACTTGTTCAGTGCTCTATACCTCTCAAGCATTGGTGTGAGTTTATCTTGTGTCAGGTGCCTTTCCATTAGTGCTCCCATTGCACACATTGTTGCAGTCCATTGCCCAATGTGTGGAGTTTGAATTTTCAAAAATGGTGGGAAAATTTGGTTTCTTCAATTCCTCAGAAAATATGCATCCTCAACACACAAATGTACAGGTAATCTAATTGTTTCTCAATAACCAAACCTTTTAGTAGATTAAATTTTGAAATTAACTTAAAATTAACCGTTTAAAAAAAACAATTGCATGGTACGTTTGAGCCATTTGGCTCGCACCGTTAGTGGTGCTGCCTGTAAATTTACATGCTGCACCGCGAACGATGTAAATAGAAACCGCACTGGGTTCTGGTGTGGTACCGAAAAAATGTGCATCGTAAAAAATTTAAAAAATAACAACGCAGTGCGGTCTTTTAAATGACTGCACCGTTGACTATGTAATAGTGTCGAGAGGGTGGTGTGTTGACCAAACTAACCACCCTAGGGTGGATAGTTAGGTCAGCACACCGGCCACCCGACAACATTACATAGTCAACAGTGAGGATGCTTACATGACCTCACCGTTGACCTTGTACTTCTATTGGGTGGTGCGTTGACCAAACTCTCCACCCAGGGGTGGATAGTTAGGTCAGCGAACCACCCACCTGAAAACATTACATTGTCAACGGTCATTAGGGGAATTTTGAGGTCTAAAATGGGCCTCCTAAGGAAATTATAAAATAATAGTGGAAATAATAAAATAATATTTGATTACATCATCAAATTTTAGAGGAAAAAAAGAAAAAACTACCTTTTCAACTTGTATTTTCAACTTATCTCCCAAAGTGTTTACTCAAATTTCATGTGGGAATACTCATTGGATGCAAAATTTAATTCCTCATCCAAGGAGTACCCATGTTGCATACTTTCGATGGATCCTTCTACACGAAAAATGAGAAATACATGAAAAATATGATTGCAATCACATTTTTTCATGTATTTCTCATTTTTCATGTAGCAGGGTCCATCAAAAGTATGCAAGATGGGTAATATTTGGATGAGGAATTAAATTTTGCATCCAATGGGTACTCCCAATCTAAATTTGAGTAAAACCTTTAGGAGATAAGTTGAAATTATGAGTTGAAAAAGTAGTTTTATTATTTTACTATTTTTCAATCTTTTTACCCTTTTACCTAAAAAATGGTGAATCATCCCCCATGGTTGACATCATCATCATGAATCCTATTGGTTCTTATAAAGCTTTTTTTTTTTTTTTTTGTACATTTTTCTTAGGAGGCCCATTTTAGACCTCAAAATTCCCCTAATGGTTGTCGTTTACAAGATTGCACCATTGACCATGTATTGTTATTGGGTGGTGCGTTGACCAAACTATCCACCCTGGGGCGGACAGTTTGGTCAGCGCACTGTAGAAAAATATTCCCTTGTTTGGAGGTGCGTGAAAATTTTCCATGCGCACCGATCGCGATGCGCGATAAAACAATACGCACCGTTACTGCTACGTGACTATTTTTTTGGGCACACTATCTGTTTATATATATATATATATATATATATATATATATATATATATATATATATCATTTAATTAAAAAAATTTATTTAATATGTGAATCATTTAGCGACATCAACGAAGAGAAAATAGAACAACAAGAACATATGGAGGACCATTATAACGTGATTCAGCTGTGGGAGGAATGAGAGAGGGAGAGACGTTTGTACCCTCTCCCTATTACAACAACCACCTAGTTGCTCCTAAGGGAGGTAGGCCTCCTCAATTTCTATGAGGAGGCTACATCCCTAAAGGGCCATAGTGGGTTATTGCGACAATTGATCTATAGGTGGGATGCGCACTGACAGGCTTTCTAGGTTGGTCCTCGCCAGTGGTTCGAGCCCATTGAAGAGGAAATACATTTTATTATTGGGCTATATATGAGAGGGTAGTATTTGCCCCAGTTCCCAAATGTCCTCGTCAGTTATGCAACATGGAGTTAGTTGGCATACTCCCAGAGATATATTAGGGATGATATAGTTTCTCTTATAGATTTTTCAAGTGTCCGATGGTCAGTTACGTATTTATTTGTTTGGTCCAAAGAAGGTGAGGTGCTTGTCATTACTGCTGATGACCCTTCCACACTATACCAGTGATAGGAAATGCATTAGTTACCCACTTTTATTTTATGTTGCTTCTTTATTCCAAGCCCCAAGACTTGTGAGATGGTCTGCGATTTTTTTGGGGAAAGTTTGTATAGTATTAGATAAATGTAGTTCTCAGGAATGTGGGAGGTTAACCTTCCCTTTTTCTTCAGAGTTATTTTGTTTATTTATTGAGAGGTTTCAAGACACGAGGCCTAATTTTTTCCGTCAGCCTCGTAGGCTGATGCTGCATGTACGGATGCAGATGTGGGGCGAGATGATGCCCAAGAGGGGCTAATCTGAATTTTTGGCCATGATATCTACTGATGAATTAGAGTTTCTAAGAAGTGATGATGATCACTCGTTCGTGATGGTTCTGTGTTCGTATGCCGAATTGGATTGGCGAGGGTGTACCAACATCCTCTTGACATAGGATGAGCCACCAGATGTGAGAGGTAATATTAGTGTTTTCTCTAAATTAATATATTTTCATTTTATTGTCTTAATTAGATAATTAAAATTATCAAATTTATTCTAACACGTTCCTAACTTGTTTTATTGAATTGTTTAATGAAATTGTCTAATTATTGTTGTGTACTATATATTTTGTAGATATTGGGAGCTTCGTTGGGGACATGATTCCACCCCCACTAAATGATCTAGGTCTAGATGTTGAGGAAGAGACGGTAGAGGCAGAGGATCAAGGTGACATGCCTGATCCTCAGGTGCAGATACCCGCAGGGGTATGGCGTAGGCCGTACACCAGATTCAAGATGGAGTTGGGCGATTGACTATGTCGACTCCTGGTCAATGAGGGAGACTTCCTTGCTACGATCAGAGAGATCCAGGTTGATCATAGGCTCACACAGCTCTAGAGAGGCATGCCCTACCCTATTATGACCCTCATGTGTCATATCGTTGGAGCTTCGAGAGTACTGGCAGCTAGGATGGACAGGCTTCGTGGGGATGCACGACAGAGTAGCTCATTTGATAATCATGATTACGAGGGAAGCATTAGGGGAATTTTGAGGTGTAAATGGGCCTCCTAAGGAAATTATAAAATAATAGTGGAAATAATAAAATACGATTTGATTACATCATCAAATTTTAGAGGGAAAAAAGAAAAAAACTACTTTTTCATCTCCTATTTTGAACTTGTCTCCCTAAGTTTTTACTCAAATTTCGAGTAGGAATACTCATTGGATGAAAAATTTAATTCCCCATCCAAGGAGTACCCATGTTGCATACTTTTGATGGACTCTGCTACATGAAAAATGTGAAATACATGAAATGTATCTCTCATTTTTCATGTAGCAAGATCCATCAAATGTATGCAACATGGGTACTCCTTGGATGAGGAATTAAATTTTGCATCCAACAAGTACTCCTGTGCCAAAATTGAGTTAACCCTTAGGGAGATAAGTTGAAAATACAAGTTGAAAAAATAGTTTTATTATTTTGTTATTTTTTAATATTTTTACTATTCTACTCCAAAAATGGTGAATTATCCCCCATGGTTGACATCATTATCTTTTTTCCTATTGGTTATCATAAAGTTTAACTTGGTTGTAAATTTTTCTTAGGAGGCCCATTTTAGACCTCGAAATTCCCCTAATCTGATCGTCATTCTAGTACTCCACCACCTCCTCCTTCACCTTGCACCAAATATCATGAAAAGCCAGCATCCAGTCCTGATCAACAGGCATCTTCTGAGCAGTCTAGACCATATTAGCAGACACCTAGTCCTGAGCAGGCACCATCAGGAGGAGGCAGGTCCATTTGACTAGGCCACACCATCCATTGAGAAGGTTGCACCATAGATGAATCATCGACATGAAGTTCCTTAGGAAACTACACCATCAAATTATCAGCAGGCACCTCTAGAGCAGGCACATCATCTATATGAGCATGAGGTTGTACCATCAACTGAGCATGCCTCAACTAGTACTAGTATTGATGTAGTACCACTAGATATTTGAAATTTATATGCAGTTATATTACATTTGTATATTTTTGACATTATATATATATATATATATATGTATATGTATATGTATATGTATATGTATATGTATATGTATATATGGTCCACGTATTTTATGTTCACGTTTATGTAATTAATTTACATGTTGGTGTTCATGATGATGTGTATATTGTTAGGTCATGCTAGATATGTTCATTTAATGTGCTTTCATATAGATGTGTATGTGATAAAAGTTATTTGACATGAGATGTATATTTGATGTTTGGGTTGTGATGATGTTATAAAATGCTTGTGTTTTGTTAGATGATCATGATCACGATGATTAGATAACGTTGGTGGATTTGAATTTGTATTTTAGAATATGATGTTTGTATGATCGTTATTGGTGAGCCCTGGTATTGCACCAAGAGTGTTGCAACTCCCAAGGGCTATGCTACTTTATGAACCCAGGGTTCGTACAAACTTGGAGGTGAAAATTCAATATACACAACAGATGCATTCTACTCATGTCATCCTCTTCTGCTCTACGAAAGGGTGCTACTTCTAGGGGTTCTCAGTGAAGTCTATCACACTTCAATTAAACTAAACTAAATTGCAGAAAGGAAATGAAAAAAAGGAAACTAATTTAACTTGTTGAAAAGAAATGGAAGAAAGGAAACTAAACTAAATTGCTGAAAACAAATGACAGGAAAGGAAAAAAAAATAAATTGTTGAAAGGAAATGACATAAAGGAAACTAATTTAACTTGCTAAAAGGAAATGGCAGAAAGAAAACTAATTTAAATTGCAGAAAGGAAACTAATTTAAACCACAATTAATGGGCCAAATGGCTAAACACACACTACTTATCCCATGAACTATCTACCATGCTACCATGATTCTAACCATGAAACTATTCATGATCTAACTAAACTTGGAAAAGTGTTTCTTGTAGTTTGGAGGAAAAATGGATAAAGGTGCTAATGGAGGGATTAAACATATGGGACAAGGCTTAGAGGTGTGGAAAGAGTTTTTTTAACTTTATTAAAGCTTATAAGATCATAGATATGCTTTGGAGTGGGAGGCTTGAAATATATGATGGCAGAGTTATAATTGGCGCATAGAAATGCAATATGCGATATGTGAAATCACAATTCGCATTATTGAAAAGTAGGAGGAGAAGCAGAAGTGATGTTTGGGAGTGGGAGAGAAATGCAAAATGAGATGGGATAGAAGTTACGAAACGCGATATGCGACGGGGATACAAAATGTGAAATGAAAAATGCGACAAGATGACTTGGCGATAGGACTGGTGGCGGAGTGCGATGCCAATATCACAATCAGCGTTGGAGCGGTAAGTATTAAAGGAAAAATCAAAAATGTTGTGAAATGTAGTTGAGAAAAGGGATTGCGGTAAGTCTTAAAGGAAAAAGGAAGAAGTTTGCGAAATGCGATTGCGAAAAGGGAAGGTGCAACAATGCAATTGCGATGAGTGCCAAATTTGTGAAGTGAGAAATGTGATGGGTGACATGGCAGAGTGTTATAGTAATATCACAATCAAGGTTTGGAGGCGTAAGTATTAATGGAAACGAATAAAAAATGTGATTTGCAATGAGCGAAGTATGGTAGTGGGAGATTCGAGGAGCAAAGGCGGAGGTCCAACTTTGATGGTTTTTCAAGCATTTTGTCAATAAAAAGGGCGTCAAATACAATAAAAGAGGAGGCAATAGAGCATAATAGAGGTGTTTGGAAGCATGAAACAGAGATGGAAAATGAAGTTGGAAGGTGAGGGTGAACTTCTTCGAAAATTTAATACTGATTCTTGCAAACAAACTTGTGGATTCATGCACGGAAAAATAGGAAAAATGTGTGATAACATAGTGGAATAAAGACTGAAACTGTTATTGCACTCTACTCTAATCTGAGAAGCAGCAAATCATAAACAGAAATAATTTTTGGTCTGCGGGAAGGTCTACCCTCCTCGAGCTCTATTGACAGAGATGAGAGGGAAGGTTGCCTCACAGTTTTATGGAGTTCATCAACTATTCTAAAGTGCATATAAGAAGATTAAATCTACAACATCAAACTATAACAGCAATGAAAACATTATAAATAAAACTAGCTAAATGACATAAAGAAAAGAATGAAAACAACAGAGAAGCTGAGGAACATGGATTGGGCCCTAATCTACGAGCCTCGCTCCCTGAAACTAGATCAGTAAAACAACATTTGACTACTCATTGAATTACAAAAATATAGTCTTATTACATCCTGAAGGTCTTAAACAAAAAAATTCTAATAGCTTGCAGCAAAAGTTCTGAATGGAATTGAATGGTATGGGATGGAATGGACTGGCATCAAATGGACCAGAATCCTCTGGAATTGACCCTAATTAGCTCTTGATCAGCTTTATTTATCCTCAAGGGAAGCTACCAACAACTCCCTAGAAAATAGTGATTGAGTCCACTTTGACTCCAAGTAAAGCATAGATTCAGTGCACTTCATCTTCAGTTTGCTCGATTGCCTTTGATAGTTAAGGAGGGTGGAAAAACCCCTTGAATCTCTCCAAGATTTCTCAATAATTTCCTGATATTGTGCTTATTTATTCTCCAATCTTGATCTTCAAGTGGCAGGGAGCAAGCCCCTAAATTATCTCCTTCTCTAAATCTACATAATCTGCCCAATATTCTCACAATATTCTACAATAATAACCAATATTAGGCACAAATATTTAATTACCTTTAAACCTTCCTAAGATAATATTAAAACATAAGAAAACATTATTAAGTGCAGAAGGAGATATTTAATATATATTTTCATGTGCATACGAAAGGTAGATGGCCGTAAGAAAGGTTAGATGGGCCTTAACTTATGTCTAATTTATAGGCCCGTCATCACCCCCCTACTGAAACTATTGCTCATCCTCTGAGAAACCTATTCATCCTTCTTTCCTTTTCGCTCTTCCTACATGATGGATTATTTCATTTTTTGTTTATTGGCCCATGCGCTGCTCCTCCTGCTAATATTATTTCTATTCTTCTTGCATTTATTCTCATAGGTGCTTCATGGAGGTCTTAGATGCCTTAAGAAAATCTTTTTCACATGTCAAGAGGTGGTTGATCCTCCTTTTATTTGATTTTTTTTTGTTTTTTTTGTTTTTTTGTTTTAATTACATGTAGAATAAACTCATAGTTCTTTTTTTTTGTGAACTGGGTTCACTCTTGGTTACCCCTTTAGCACTCCTTGTCTTCCATTACATGAAATTCTTATTACTCACTTTCTCAAGTAATGTTTTCTTCTTTCTTGTTCATCTTCTTGGTGGAAAAAGTGAAGCTAGTCACTAGATAAGGCTGAGGTTTCTCTGCTACTCACTTTGGCTATATATAAAAAGTTTCCTTCTCACAATTTTTAATGTTTTCTTAAGCTAAAATATATTGGAAGGAGTTAGATGATTGCATACCTTAGCCTTACCATTGATTTGTTTTTTGTAGGTGATATTGAAGATGTTGTTGAAGCTTCTATTGAAGTTGCATGTGATGATGTGCTTGCGGTCCTTTTGGAGCTTTTGAGCATAGGAGGAGGAAGTCCAAGTTTGACTACCTTTGACCAGGGTGTTGACCAAATTTTATTTTTGTTCCAACATGGTTTTTTTCTGCTTGCAAAGGTTGGAGAGCACCTACATTCATTAGAGAGAGGTACATGGAGAAATACATTTTTTTTTCTTTTTTTTTTAAGGTCTACTAGCTGCCTCATTGAAGTTTTCAACTAGTAGGTTTGCCTAGGCACCTTAAATGAGGTTTTCACCTAGGATATATATATATTTTCAACCCAATGACTGTTGGGAAAAAATACTGAGAGGGGGGGTGAATCATTATTTACTGCATATTCAAAACTTTTACTTTTTCTTGCTTCTAAAACCCATACGCTACTTTCCTGAAGCAGACTTCAAGCGTATATACGCGATACGCTTTATGAAACTCGCGTATACACAAATATCTAATTAAGTCATTAGTTCTTCACTTAAATCATTCCATCATTCATTCATCGGATGTTTTAATAAACAGATAAGCATGAGCAGTAAGAACGGGAGTAAACCATCACACAAAGCATCACACATGAACACCGGGATTTTAGGTGGAAACCCAGAGTCGGGAGAAAACCACCACTGCAGTTGCTCGACCTTCAATATTTTATTATTGAGAAAACATCTTACAACATATGTGTTGGTGCGGGCTCCTACGAGCACGCAAGCACCCACTGCGCTCGTTTACCAGCCTCTCACGGAAGGAGCTCCAACCCCCACGACTCGTTTGCAGGCCTCTCCACGGAAGGGGAGCTACGACCCCACGATCTCGTTTACCGGCCTCACTGGGAAGGGAGCTACAAACCCTCACCCTCAAGGCTACAACCCTCGGCACCTCTATGGACCACGTTTCATCAATTTTCTACTCGGATCAAAGCTTCCTTTAGGACACCACTTTGCAGGCCACATTTCATCATAATTTCGGACTAGACCCTTTCCATACTTTTAAACACAGATACCATGAAATAGATACACGTAACTTAGCGGCAGATATCGGTAAACCCAGCAGAATAGATCGTGACGTTTCTTACCACAAAGCTTGACAAGCCTAGTTTGCATCACGCGTTTCCCTTTCTCTCATGTCACGCCTACACGCTTTCAGTCCACACAAACCGGCGTATACTATGGTACAAATTACGAGTTAATTTTTATGTGTGCATACGCGCTTTCTCTTCAATGGGCTTCACGTATATACGCGCTTCCTTTTTAGCGAACTAGCGTATGGTTCTTCAAACTTAAATGTCATTGCAATTATTCACAACGGATACATCACTTCATATTTTTACCCTTTACCTGCAAGACGGATGTTCGCGTAGATGTTCGCCTCATCACGAATCTAATCATTTCATAAATAGAGTCTAGCAAATACAAGTGCAATCTGAGTCTAGATCCTCTTCTTCATCACTCCATCATTGGTGCATCATACATTCGGATCTTTCATTCAACTGTAACTCTTTCCATTCGAGTATACTCAGAGAAAGTATTCATTTCAAGCTCAGACATCTTGCACCCACACTCATCATTTGCACAATGAATTTCATCTCTTTATATAGGTTTATCCTTTTTCAATACATGAGCCAAAACCACATCAATTTCGATGGTACTTTCTGGACGGGGTCATTTAGGCGAATCATTACCCAATACAATGGGTGAATACCATGGTGGTTACCCACGGTTTTGCACTTTTTGAGCGCTTTTACCCATACGCGACTTGGCACGTTCTTTCCGCATGCATACGTGACTTCCCCTGAGACAGATCCGCGTATTCCTTGAAACATACTCTTTTCATCATATATTTAGCACATACTGAATTTCTTTCTTCATTGCCTTACGTATCACTCTGTAGATACATCAGTTTTTAGTTCATCAAGACATATTCTATCAAGCACAACTTCATCCGGTGAAAGTTGCCATTATCTTCATCAAGAGGTTGCCTTTCAAGGACAACATTCATCATCATATTGCTAACAAACATCATTTACCAAGTCCATCACGTCAAGAATAACTTCATCAGGTGGATTGCCATCAAGGACAACACATGTCAACAATCGCATGTTTTTATCTTCATTCAGTGGGTTGCCATCAAGGACAACACTCTACATCATATTGCCAACAATCTCCTCCTTTGGACTTGATGGCAACCATGATGGTGTTTGGTTACCACAACAGATAGGTACATTAAGAATACAATGACACCATGTCACTCTCTCCATTTTTTACACCATTCAAACACCATGTCACTCTCCCTTTGACATCAAGGGCAAAGGGCGGATCAAAAACCAACATACTCTCCCCCTTTTCGCCTCATGTAGAAGAAGCGTTTCGCAGATTTGAAGTATACTGAAGTGACCAAGCTCCCCCTGAGTTCATGCTGAATCTTCAAACATATTTTCCAATGAAGTACATGACTCTATGAAATTCTTATCACCAATGACTCATACTTACATCAAAGATCCATCCAAGAGGATTTACATATGAGACTCAACTGCCCAACCAAGTGGGTTTACAAAATTTGACTCAGCTACCCAACCAAGTGGGTTTACAAATTTGACAAGACCTTACATGACTGAATATTACAAATTTACATCATGGGTCTCAACATGACCTTTTCATACAAATATGACTTTTCATAACCAACACTAGAAAGTCCTCAAGAAAGAGAACATATTTTAGAACCATCATAATGCCAACAATGCATTATACTCAGCAACGCTAATGCTCCCCCTGAAAATGTGCTTCTGATCATCCTTTCCATATGACTAAGGCTCCCCCTTATTTTGTGCATCCTGAACACTTTCACCAACAAATCATCAAGGCATATTTATCAAAACATTAGAAAAAGAATTATGAGAACTGGAACACCACCAGAGATACCATGATGATCAGAGATACCAAACAGTCAACTGACATTTGTATCTGAAAAGAGGCGACTCCAAACGGAAAAAATGTCGACGAATCATACATACGTGGTTTTTAGTGCATGAACTCCGCGTGATATACGCGACGTGTTTCAGAAATCCGCGTATCCAATGCCATCTTCGAAATTTATGCGCGATTTGTGCTTTTGATAGTAGAGAACACTCAGCTTTCTCGTCTTAGATACTCAAACGCTTCCCTGGGCGGGAGGTTTGGTAAAGATATCAGCAACTTGTTCTTTGGAGGGAACATACTCCAACTTCACCTTTTTATCAAGAACTTGTTCACGTAAGAAGTGATATTTGATGGGAATGTGCTTGGTCTTCGAATGCATAACAAGATTCTTTGAAATGCTTGATGGCACTTGTATTGTCACACTTAATGGGGATAGGAGGTGTACATTTGATTTGAAAATCTTGTAAGGTTTGCATCATCCAAAGGAGTTGAGTGCAACAAGATGCGATGACCACATATTACAGCTTCTGCTGTAGATAAGGCAATGGAATTTTGCTTCTTGCTGAACCAAGATACTAAGCTGGGTCCCATATAGAATGCACCACCACTAGTGCTTTTTCGATCATCAACACTTCGTGCCCAATGCATCGAGTAGTAAGCATGAAGAGTAAGATCAGCATTCTTTGGATACCATAGACCAAGGTCTTGAGTTCCTTGAAGATATTTGAAAATTATTTTAACGGATGAAGGTGAGACTCTTTTGGATTAGCTTGGAATCGTCCAACAATCCCAAGCTTTGCATGCATAATGTCCGGTCTAGTCGAGTGAGATAAAGTAGACTTCCTATCATTGATCTGTATTCTGGTTGATTCACGTGGGAGAATCATCATGAGAGCCGAGATTGCATCCGGGTTATCATTGGTGTACTTACAGGTTTGCATTCTTCCATGCCATACTTCTTCAGAATTTTCTTAAGATATTTTTCTTGTGATAGGAATATACCATCTGCAGATTTGATGCACTTGTAAAGCCAAGAAAAAATGTTAGTTCTCTAAGTAAAGACATTTCAAATTCTTGCGCATGATGAAAGCATAAATTTTTGACTCAAAGATTCTTTGTTACTCCCAAAAATGATATCATCAACATATACAACCACAATCAATAGTTTATCATTTTCAACTTTTGTGTATAAG
Source organism: Pinus albicaulis (assembly GCA_034641835.2). Lineage (NCBI taxonomy): Eukaryota > Viridiplantae > Streptophyta > Pinopsida > Pinales > Pinaceae > Pinus > Pinus albicaulis. The sequence goes on from CM076574.1 coordinate 853,700,670, forward strand.
TTGCTATCAGTAGAACTCCCTTTGAAAAACCTTGTTGATGAAGATATTTTTCAAGACGATAATACCAAGCCCTTGGAGCTTGTTTGAGACCATATAGATCCTTTTTAAGTCTACAAACAAGATTTGCATCATTTCCCAAAATGAATCCTTCCGGTTGTTCTATATATACTTCTTCTTCTAGATCACCATTAAGAAAAGCAGATTTAACATCCATTTGATAGACTTTGATTTGTTGATAACTTGAAAAAGCAAGAAACATTCTTATGGCTTCAAGTCTAGCTATAGGAGAAAAATTTTCTTCAAAGTCTATACCTTCTTGTTGAGTATACCCTTTGCAAACCAATCTAGCTTTGTTTCTTACAACATCCCCATTCTCATTTAACTTGTTCTTGAAAATCCATTTAGTTCCAATGACATTTTTATCATGTGGTCTTGGTACCAATTCCCAAGTGTCATTCTTTTCAATTTGATCAAGCTCTTCATTCATGGCTTGCTTCCAACATTCATCTTTGCTAGCTTGATTGACATTGTGTGGTTCAATTGTGGATAGAAGTGCGTGATGATTAGAAGATCCCACAAGAGTTCTCCTTGTTCGTACACATGATTCCTTGTCACCCAAAATTTGAGATTCGAGGATGATTCTTTTGAACATATCTGGATGGAGCTTTTTTCAAATAGATCATCTTCGATTCTTCATTTGATCCACTTGTCTATATCATTTCTATTTGATGTAGAAGGACATAGGTCACCATCATCTTCTTTTGTTGTTTGTTTTTCTTCTTTAGGAAGTTTCTGGGAGACTCATCAATAACAACATCAATACATTCAACAATATTTGAAGCCTTTTATTGTAACATTTGTATGCTTTGCTTGAAGATGAGTAACCAAGAAATATCCCTTCATCTCGATCTAGGTTCAAACTTGACAAGCTTTTCATCATTATTTTTGATAAAGAATTTACTTCCAAAAAACTCTAAAATGCTTCACGAGATGGAGAATTACCATACCGAGTTCATATGGAGTTTTGTCACTATTTACCCCAGAACATGAGCCTTGTTGAGAATGTTAGATTTGTTGTATGTGCTACTTCTCCCAGCAACATGTCAGAGTTCCAGAATCATCGAGCATAGCTCTAGCCATTTGTTGAATTGTTCTATTCATTCTTTACGCTACGCCATTTTGTTGTGGAGTACACTTCTGAGAGAATTGCCTTTTTATGCCATGTTGTTCACAAAATTCAAAGAATTCATTTGATGTATATTCTCCTCCTCGATCAGATCTAAGACACTTGATTTTTTAGATCTAATTCATTTTCAACTAATGCTTTGAAGATCTGAAATTTTTCAAATGCTTCATCTTTGTGTTTAATGAGCCCGATCCAACACATTCTAGAGTAATCATCAATAAATAAGATATAGTATTCTTCCCCACGTGGTGAATTTTTTCCTCATAGGTCCACATATGTCGAGTATGAATGAGTTCAAGAGGCTCACTTGATGATCCTTCTTTGGCATTAAATGCGTACTGCTGCATGCACCTGCAATTGACAAGATTTGCATATGATACTTTCCGGTAGATTAATATTGGGAAGACCACTACAGCTTGAAGTCTGCTTGCTTTTGTTGATTTGAGAGAAGCTCGGATGCTGACCTTCTATGCCATAGCCAATTTTACGAAGACTTGCTCAAGTAACATTGATCGTATGTCGTTCGAGTACATACGGAGTTGCTAGGATTTCTTTTTTCCTTTTATAATGATTTTACTGTATCAAGATCACGAACCACACATTCTTTTGAACTAAAGACCATACGTTCCTTGATCACACATTTGACTTACACTTAACAAGTTATGCCTTAATCCATCCACTACATGACATCATTAACCTTCACCTTTTCTTTTAGAAATGTCGACCCTTTTCCTTTAATTACGGCTGAGAGTATCATTTCCAAATGTAACTTTCTTTTCCTTTTCTAGAGCATTATATGTAAGGAGTTTGCTTTTTTCACATGTCATGTGTCTTGAGCACCCACTATCAATGTACCATTGATTTTCTTCGCCTTCCAGCAAATAATGCTATCCCACAATTTTCAACTTTTGTATTTCTTTCTTTTTTCCATACTTTAGAGCTTGAGGGAACATGTTCTTTTAGGTGGACCTTGCTCTCGCATTCAATTCTTCATGACCAAAGTTATTGCAATAAGTACATTCAACTTCGTTTTGAAGAGGAGAAAAGTTGTTATAGGTGTTCTTCTTTGGTTCAATATTCATCCTTTTCTTTCTTGCTTCTCTTGTCATGATGGTTTTATATGCAACACATTGAACGAGCTTTATGACCAAAATTGTGACATGAGAAACATTGTCCATTGAAGTAGAAATTTCTGCGATCATGAAATCTTCTATTTGAATTTACCTGTTGGTTGTTGCTTCTTTGAGGGATCTCTACGTTAGTGATCCTTGATTTGAGATGATCATGCTTTACCTGTAAAGATCCTTTGTTCCCTTCTTTGAGTGGTTGAGATGAAGAGAACCGATTGTGATCGCTTTCGAGATAATTTGGAGAGTGAAATGCTGGGAAGATTCCCGATATATCCAAGACTGTTTTTTATAAGAGGAGACCGTTGTGTCTTGATAATCTCATCTAAGGTTTCTGAACCTTTAGCAAATCTAAGATTGAGAGTCTTCACTTTCTCATTATCTTTCCTTAGACTTACTACTTCACACTCCAATTCCTCAATGCGTTTTTTCCTTTGCTTCAAGCTAATTTTCAAGAGTCTCTATCATTATGTTCTTTTCTTCTAGGCTTACTTTGAGTTGATTGTTTTCTTCAAGGAAATCATTGTCTTCTAGAGCATCCACAAAAGTATCCTTTTCTTCTCTTTGTTCAAAATCCATGAGAAGTCTAAAGTCTTCTTCACATTCTTCCTCACTATTAGATGATCCATCAACTGTCTTCATTAGTATAATAACTTTTTCTTGTGCTAGATCGATTCTTATTCCTTCTTGCTACTTCTTTTCCTTTAGTTGAAGTTTCTTTATAAGGACACTTTGCGACATAATGACCAAATCTTCCACAATTGAAACATTTGAAAGGAAGCTTACCTTTGAACTTTTCCGATTACCTAGTTGAAGTCTTCTCACAAAATTTGCTTCTTCTTCTTCTTCGGATATATGCTGGATTCTTTGACAACTTCCTTTTCTTTTCCTTTTGCGGATGCCTTAAACGCGACTTCTTTGATTTGAGAAGGGCCTCCTTGCCTCATTTCAAAAGCGATCAGAATACCATGTAATTGAACAATAGTAAGAGTTTGCGAGATCTTGCCTTTCTTCAATGAGTCGGAACTTTAGAGTCAAATTTTGAAGTCAAGGATCTTAAGAATTTTTCCACCGAGGTAGTATCGGTTATGGTTTCACCCAAATTTCTCATCTGATTTACAATATCATCTAGACAGAAGAAAGAAACTGCCCAACACTTTCATCACTATGCATCTTCAAATTTTCATATTCGATTCTAAGAGTTTGGAGTTTTTCATTTTTTTACCTTTGTATCTCCTTCATAGCTCGCAGATGATTTTGTCCCATATCTCTTTTCTTTGAATGTAGTTTGCATCACTTTAGCAAATTCGATCTCGGACATGTACTTCCTAATAATACATTCTTTCGCTTGGCATTGATTTCATACTTCTTTCTTTCAGCGACATCAGTAGGAATACTTTCCGGGTATTGATAACCTTCTTCCACGATTACCCATACATTTGCACCAAGACTTTGCGAGATATGCTTTTGTTCGTACCTTCTGAATATCAGATTGCTTCCATTGAATAGAGGTGGCTTTATAGACATTACTCCTTCTTGACTTCCCATTACGACGGATCTCCTTCAAGCGATCAAGCTTCTGCAGAAGGACACCTGCTACGATACCAATTGTTGGGAAAAAATACTGAGAGGGGGGGTGAATCAGTATTTACTGCATATTCAAAACTTTTAATTTTTCTTGCTTCTAAAACCCATACGTAACTTTCTTGAAACAGACTCGCGTATATACGTGGATACCCTTTATGAAACTCGCGTATACACAAATATCTAATTAAGTCATTAGTTCTTCACTTAAATCATTCCATCATTCATTCATCAGATGTTTAATAAACACGGTGAAAACATGAGCAGTAGAAACAGAGTAAACCATCACACAAAGCATCACACATGAACACCAGGATTTTTAGGTGGAAACCCAAGTCGGGAGAAAACCACCGCATGCTCGTTGCTCGGCCTTCAATATTTTATTATTGAGAAAACATCTTACAACATATGTGCTTTGAGTGCAGACTCCTACCATCACGCAGGCACCCACTGCGCTCGTTTACTGAGCCTCTCTGGAAGGGAGCTCCAACCCCTCGATTCGTTTACCGGCCTCTCCTCGGAAGGGAGCTCGACCCCTTGATCTCGTTTACCAGCCTCACCTGGAAGGGAGCTACAACCCCTTAGTCGAAGGCTACAACCCTCGGCACCTCTATGGACCACGTTTCATCAATTTTCACACTTGGATCCAAAGCTTCCTTTAGGACACCACTTGCGAGCCACATTTCATCATAATTTCGGACTAGACCCTTTCCATACTTTTAAGCACGAGTCCAACCATGAAATAGATACACATAACTTCTTGTGAGATATCGGTAAACCAGCGAGATAGATCGAGACATTTCTTACCACAAAATTCAGCAAACCCTAGTTTGAATACGCGCTTTCCTTTCTCTCGATGTCGCGTATATACGCGCTTTCATCCACACAAACCGAGCGTATACTTCGGTACAAATTACGGAGTTAATTTTATTGCAGCATACGCGCTTTCTCTTCGGAAAGTTTGCATATATACGCACTTCCTTTTCGGCGAACTAGCGTATGGTTCTTCAAACTTAAATGTCATTGCAATTCTTCACAGCAGATACATCACTTCAGATTTTTATCCTTTACCTCGGACAGAGATGTTACGCTTTAGATGTTCCCCTCATCACGGATCTAATCATTTCATAAACGAGATCTAGCAAATACAAGTGAAATACGAGATCTAGATCCCCTTCTTCATCACTCCATCATTGGTGCATCATACATTAAGATATTTCATTCAATCAGTAACCCTTTCCATTCGGATATACTCCAGAGAGAAGTATTCATTCAAGCTCAGACATCTTGCACCCACACTCATCATTTGCACAATGAATTTCATCTCTTTATATAGGTTTATCCTTTTTCAATACCATGAGCCAAAACCACATCACTTCTGATGGTATTCCTGGACGGGGTCATTTAGGCGAATCATTACCCAATACAATGGGTCAATACCATGGTGGTTACCCTTGGTTTTGCACTTTTTGAGCGCTTTTACCCATACGCGACTTGGCACGTTCTTTTCCGCGTGCATACGCAACTTCCCCTAGACAGATCCGCGTATTCCTTGAAACATACTCTTTTCATCATATATTTAGCACATGCTGAATTTCTTTCTTCATTGCCTTCAGCACTCACTTTGTAGATACATCGAGTTTTAGTTCATCAAGACATATTCTATCAAGCACTAACTTCATCCGAGTAAGTTGCCATTATCTTCATCAAGAGGTTGCCTTTCAAGGACAACATTCATCATCATATTGCTAACAAACATCATTTACCAAGTCCATCACGTCAAGAATAACTTCATCAGGTGGATTGCCATCAAGGACAACACATGTCAACAGTCGCATGTTTTTATCTTCATTCAGTGGGTTGCCATCAAGGACAACACTCTGCATCATATTGCCAACAATGACCACCTCATATAGGTTTTCAATCAGTAGGCCAATCTTAGACGCCTAAAAAGAGGTTTTCAACTGAGATTTTATTCTTCTTCCTTTTTTTCTCTTTTTCACTTTCCTACTCTACTTGAAAAAAAAAAAAAAAACCTTTTTAAAGTGTAGGAATACTTCCAATGGAGCCATGTACACATGAAGATGATAGATAAAATCATGCGCACACTTGGAATACATGATTTGACTTGTACTTGAATATGAGAGATGAATTTCTTTGACTGTGATTGTATCAAGTATTGTTGGAGAAGAGCGTTTTTGTTGCAACTTAATGACTATTTGGAACCATATGTCAATATAGTTGTGATGCCCCTAGTCCACTTACTGAGTTGGATCACCTTGGATGTCGTCTTCTATTATGAAATTCAAATCTTCCTATTTTGGCTGATTGTTCTCTTGAGCACATGGACGAAATTGTGGTAAACATGAGTAAACTTTCTCAACATCTGATTATGATGTCAGCTCATCATCAAGTGCAGCCCTTGATCTTTTGATTTCCTCATTTGGATCTTATTCTTCTTGATGTTTTCCTTTAATGACATTAGGAAAATCTCTTCTTTGCAATACATTTCTTGAACTAGGATGCAAACCATTTAGATCAAGAGGATATGTTTGGTAGTATTGTACCTCAGCATTGTAAGTGGGATGCGATAATTCATGGTGTGGGTTTGGAAATGGTGGTACGGGTAGTTGAGTGAGGGTGGATATATGAGATGGATTTGATTGAGGTTATGGTTGTGGTGGAGGTGGATGGTAGGGATAGCATGGAGTTCAATATGGAGGATGTTGAGGGAGATATTGAGGATGTTGAGTATTTTCCCAATAAGGTGCTCTCCACCCATGTTGCCAACATTGGGTTTTAGGTTTAAATTTCCAAGGTTTTCAAGGAGGGAGTGTGTCCCAATTAGTTTGATATGGATGTGGATAAGCTTGAAATTGTGAAGTGGTTCCTTGCATCATATCAAGTTGACTGGGTTGCCAGGGTATTCTTGGAGATACATAACATAGCTTCTTTGATGATTTCCCTACTCCATTGTCTTCTTGGTAAACGTATTTAAACCAAGGGACTGATGAACACCATTTAGTAGCATAAGATTATGCATGGATAACAAAAATATCAGCATCTTATTTTTTCTCATTTTGCACTCTTAACATTTCTACTTGTTTAGTTATATTGCTAAGAATTTCTATTTTAAATTTCTCAAGAAAATTTCCAAGTTCATCTTGCCTTACCAATTTTGATGTTGACTTACCTACACTTTCCCTTCCTCTTGATATGCCCTTGCATGTTTCACAAATTTCTTGAAATGACATTTGGTATACATCTCCTCTACTCAAAGATTAAGGAGACCAATCCACTCATCACTAATTGTCCTAAGTAAGATTGTTTTTAGTGTGTCAAATCCTAAATGATGCAATTTTTTCCTCTTAACATTATGCATGAACCTCTCTATTAGATCCTCATGGCTCTCATCTTCTTCTTGGTTAATTCTAAAAATTTCTTCTCTAAGATCACGATCTTTATATTATTCTAGAAATATCTTTTGCATATCATTCCATGATCTTATTGAATTAGTACCTAGACTCATGAACCATTTAAGAGATTTAACCTTCAATGTTTTAGGAGAAAATATTAATTTTTGAGTGTGTGATAAGTAGCTATAAGATATACAAAGTATCTCAAATTCAGAGAGAAATGTTTCTGGATCCTCTGTCCTCATACCATGGAATTTGGGAAGGAAAGATGGAGGGATGTTCTTCATATGTACACTGATGTCCATATCTTGAATGGGAAACTCAATAAGATATTATTAATTGTCATCATATCCATCCATCTCTTCTACCTTAAAAAGTGTATGGTGATGTTGTTTTTATGGCACCACGTGGTCATGTGGGGGGGGGGGGGGTGGTATTGGAGAAGTATTTTTTTTTTAAATTTATGAGTATCCCTAATCCTATAAGGCATAAAAATATTTTTTTATTTTTTTTTTGTATTTTCCCATATTTCGGAAACAACATAAAAAGGAAAGCATAAAAGAATGCTAAAACAGAACCAAAGCATCTACTAAACAACTCCCCGACAATGGCGCCAAAAAGTGGTGAGCCCTGGTAATGCACTAAGAGTGCTGAAACTCCCAAGGGTTGCACTACTTTACTTTATCAACCCAGGGTTCATAAAAAATTGGAGGTGGCAGTGCTATATACATAGCAGATGCATTCTACTCATTTCATCCTCTTACGCTCTACAAAAGGGTGCTACTTATATGGGTTCTGAGTGAAGTCTACCACAGTTAAATGAAACTAAACTAAATTGTAGAAAGGAAACGACATAAATGAAACTAATTTAACTTTCTGAAAAGAAATGGCAGAAAGGAAACTAAGCTAAATTGTTGAAAAGAAATGACAGGAAATGAAATTAAACTAAATTGATGAAAGGAAATGACATAAAGGGAACTAATTTAACTTGCTAAAAAGGAATGGCAGAAACAAACTAATTTAAATTCCAAAAAGGAAACTAATTTAAACCACAATTTATGGGCCAAATGGCTAAATTCACTCTACTTATCCTATTATATATCTACCACATTACCATGCTTCTAATCATGCAACTATTCATGATCTAACTAAACTTGAAAAAGTGTTTCTTGCAGTTTGGGGGAAAAAGGGATAAAGGTGCTAATGGAGGGCTTGAACATATGGGACAAGGCTTAGACGTGTGGAAAAATGGGTTTGAACTTTATTAAATCTTATAAGAAAAAAAATATGCTTTGGAATGGGAGGCTTTAAATATGCGATGGTGGAGTTATAATTGGTGGATAGAAATGCGATATGCGATGTGAAAAATCACAATTTGAAATATCAAAATGCTAGAGGAGAAGCATAAGTGATGTTTAGGAGTAGGAGCGAAATGCAAAATGCGATGGGATAGAAGTTACAAAATGAAATATGTGATGGGGATAAAAACTGCAAAATGTGAAATGAGACGGGATGGGGTGGCGGTAGGACCAGTGCCAGAGTGCGATGCCAATATTGTAATCGACGTCGGGAGTAGTAAGTTTTAAAGGGAAAATGGAAAAGGTTTCAAAATGTGATTGAAAAAAGTGATTGTAGTAATTCTTAAAGGAAAAAGGGAAATGGTTGCAAAATGCAATTGTGAAAAGGGAAGGTGCGGCGATGCGATTGTGATAAGGCCGAAATTTGTGAAGTACAAAATGTGACGGGTGATGTGGTAGACTGCTAGAGTAATATAGAAATCGGGGTTCAGAGGCGAAAGTATTAACAAAAACCAATATAAAATGCGATTTGGGATGAGAAAAGTATGGTAGCGAGAGATTCAAGGAGCAAAGCTAAAGGTTCAACTTTGATGGTTTTTCAAGCGTTTTGTGATTAAAAAGGGCGACAACTGCAATAAAAGAAGGAGGGAATAGAGCGTAACAAAGATGTTTGGAAGCATGAAATCATAGATGGAAAATGAAGCGGGAAGGCGAGGGTGAACTTCTCCAGAACTTTAATATTGATTCCTGCAAACAAATTGTAGATTCATGCATGGAAAAAAAGAAAAAATGCGTGATAACATAGTGGAAGAAATAATTAAACTATTATTGCACTCTACTATAATCTGAGAAGCAATGAATCATAAACAAAAATCACTTTTGGTCTGTGGGAAGTTCTACCCTCCTCGAGCTCTATCGACATAAATGAGGGGGGAAGGCTGCCTCACAGTTTTATGGAGTTCATCAACTATTATATAGCGCATATAAGAAGATTAAATCTATAGCAACAAACTATAAAAGCAATGGAAATATCAGAAATAAAACTAGCTAAATAAAAAAAAAAGAATGAAAACAACAGAGAAGTTGAGGCACATGGATTGGGCCCTAACCCACGAGCGTCGCTCCCTGAAACTGTATCAGTAAAAAAACATATGACTTCTCATTGCATTAAAAAAATATAGTCTTATTACATCCCGGAGTTCTTAAAAAACAAAATTCTAATAGCTTGCACCAAAATTTTCGAATTGAATTGAATGGCATGGGATGGAATGGAATGGACTGGCATCGAATGGATCAGAATCCCTCGGAATTGACCCTAATTAGCTCTTGATCATATTTATTTATCCTCAAGGGCAACTACCAACAACTCCCTAGAAAATAGTGATTTAGTCCACTTTCACTCCAAGTGAACCATAGATTGAGTGCACTTCATCTTCAGTTTGCTCAGCTACCTTTGATAGTTAAGGAGGGTGGACAACCCCCCTTGAATCTCTCCAATATCTCTCAATAATTTCCTAATATTGTGCTAATTTATAGGCCATTCTTGATCTTCCAGTGTGAGGGAGAAAGTCCCTAAATTATCTCCCTCTCCAAATCTACATAATCTTCCCAATATTCTCACAATATTCTACAAAAATAACCAATATTAGGCACAGATATGCAATTACCTTTAAACCTTCCTAAGAAAATATTAAAGCATAAGAAAACATTATTAAGTGCAGAAGGAGAGATTTAATATATTTTTTCATGCACATAAGAAAGGTAGATGGGCCTAAGAAACTTTAATCGAGCCTTAATTTATGTCTAATTTAGAGGCCCATCAGTTATCATGATCGTGATGTTTATTTTTAATATTAAATAATAATATATATTAAATATTATGTCCTGATTGTTATTGAAATTTTAATTTTAATTGTATGTAAAATTGTAAAATTGCAATTGTAATTGTATGTCAAGTATTTGTAAAATTGTAATTGTAATTGTATGTACTGTCATGATTCAATTTTATTAAAATTGAAAAATTTGTAAATTTCCAAATTTGAAAATTTGTAAAATTTGTAAATTTGTAATTGTAATTGTATGCATGGTGATTGTAATTGTAATTTTAATTCTAATTGTAAAATTGTAATTGTAATTGTAAATGTATGTAAAATTGTAACATTTTAATTGTAATTGTAATTCTAAATGTAATTTTAATTGTAATTGCATGTAAAATATTTGTAAAACTGTAATTTTAATTGTATTGTGAAATTGCAAAATTGTAATTGTATGTATTGTCATCATTCCATTTTATTAAAATTTGTAAAATTGTAAATTAATTGTCAATTTTGAACCATAACTACCGTAAGTAAAATGTATACGTAAATATTATTAAATTACCATGATTGTAAAATTGTAAATCTATAATTTGTATGAATATATATAATTGTAAAGTAATAAATCTAGAATAATATGAATTTTTGTAACATAATAAAGTTTAGAATAATAATGCAAATAAATTTATGTTTGGAATTATCATTATTTTATTTAGATCTTACATACCAAAAATAACAGTATACATTTTGAATATATCATTCACACACATTTAAAGTGATCAAGTAGTTTTATTATTTTAGGAATTGACATAAAAAAAAGAACTTGATACAGTGCGCCATTGTTTTCGAGATCAACATAATTGAAAATTATAAAGTGAAAAATGTGTTTTAACATTAACACAATGCAAAGTAATTAGTTCAAAATACATATTATATGTTTCGAAAAAAAGAGTCTTAGTTATAAGGTTAAGTCCTCTTCTTTATAAAAACTCATGTTAAAAAGTATAAATGATGAAATAACTCATGTACCATATCACTCTTTGTTCTCATGATCACCCTCATTATCTTCCAGCTCACTTGGCATGATAACACTATTGTTCTCAAAAATATGTTTTGATCTAGGGTCATGTCTAAATACGAACCACCAATCCATATCCAACACATCTGGGGAAAAAACACCTAGTTGTAATGTTTGGGGAAAACATAGGGCTCCTTAGCTTCATCCCACATATTTTTAGAGTTGATACATATTGGGTTAGCTTATTGAGTAAACTAACACACGTATTTAATTATAAATTCGGGTTTGTAGAACTTAGAAGCTTCTCCAAAATATATGGATTTCAACTACAGTCAATTTTAGAGGATGAATTATTAAATTTAAAGGAAATGCATATTACAAATATAAATCTTAACAAAATAATTTCTAATTCAATTTTGTAATAAGCAGCAGAAGATGCTCCTAACTTAGGAGAACTTGTTTTTCCTTCTCTACAAAACTATTTCATGAATTAGAAACCAAAAACCGCTAATGAACAATAGATCAAGATGAATTAAAGAATAACTGAAGAGGCTCCTAGCAAAGGAGATCCTGGCTATCATTCATTACAGATTCATTCATCATTAATTCCATTGTTAGAAAATGGGAACTTCAACAAATCACTTAAAAGAAGGAATGGTGAATTCTACTTCTAGTTCTTGATCAGATAGAAGGAATGTTTAACTTACAAATTGGGTTTCCACTTCATATGAAGAATATAAATTAGAACTATATTCAGCAATCATTACAAATTGTCATACATCTAATTAAAAAATAAAGAATAAAAAAAACAAGTTCAGAAAATTGTAACTAAATTAACCAAAAAGTGCACTTAGCTCGATGTGGGGGCCCTCCACCCTTGCCTCACACACTATGAGTACTTTTGGCTACTGAAAATCAGTCAAGAATTCACCATATATAATAGTAGAAAAGGAAATAGAACAGGTCCTTCAATTATCTCGCAAAGTTTCAGAAATATCGAAGTTAATTTATACAAATTCTACATGTTTCAATGGTTCACAAACTTGGTATAAATAAAGAAATAATAAAAAAACTATGCTAAAATGTCTCGAACAAGCTTATCTTATCCTAATACCATCCATATAGGTTGAACTCATCCAATTAGTTACACTAAATCTGGAAAATCCAAAAATCTATTACTTTTGCACTATTTTGTAGGGATTCCTGAAAAATAGGTCATGTTTGACCAGCATTGACCGAGCATGTTTTAGCTCATTTTGACTGAACCAATAGGTGTTCGTCCATTCTTAGTTCCCCATATTTCTAGAAATTTTCTCAACTTGTGCCCAGTTGTCCTGCAAGTATGACATCGATTGAGCCATTACAGGAATTTCTGGTCCAGTTTAAAAATGCACTTAGAATTCATTTTTTGTAAAAATTTCTAAAAATTGCAAAAATTAATTTATATACCTGGATATGCATAAATTTGTAAAAATAGAGTAAATATGCATGGTATATGGATGGATAGCATGGAAAATAATTTTATTTCATTAAGCAAAATTGGATAGAAAATGAGGGCCAACATCTCCCCCTTGCTTACTCTCAAGCATGTCCTCATGCTTGCCTCTATCTCTTTGACCTTCTACTTCTATATGATGACTGCCCTACTGATGTACCTATTAACCTGGCTCCTAATTTCAAAGCTCTCTGATGAGTTACCTGTAAAAGGATGTCAAGACCCTCATGTCCTTTTTCATTTATTTTATAAATCTCTATTTTCACTTTTTTGTTTCTCATGTTTACAAATGATAGTAACAATGAGCTTTCAAATTCTTGACCTTGTACTATGGAATTCCAATAATCAACATTAACTATGACCATGTGATGAAACTATAGGCAGAATTTATACATGAACTCCTTGGCGATCAATAAAACTATGTAGATTCTTCAAATGCCCAAAATCAAATAGAATATGAAATTCTCAATATGGTTATGGTCATAATCAATGGTGATTTTATTTATATGTAGGGTACCTTCATGCTTTTGAAACCTGTAGCTCTGAACTTCTAACTTTCAACAAAAAGTTATATTCTTTAAGTACCCTTAACATCTTCTTGTGCCAATATTTCAATATCACACAGTCATAGAGAAAACACTAATTGAACACATCATATGTTCTTTCACTTGTGGAGGGGGTTTTCTTCTTGCCATAAATCCACTACAAAATAACTTTTGCCAATCATTTTTATGACTAGGCATTCACTTTCAATTTAGCCATTGTTTTACCCATGCAATCTGCAAAAGAGGGGTCAAAAGAACCAGGAAAATATCCCAAATAGAAATGAATTTGAGAAAATTGCACGTGATGAGACTAACTCGGTTCCTTCTGAAGAAAACCCTTGTTTTTTTTTTCAAATTTCATTTTCGTTTGCTTAAAAAAAGCAATGAAAAATAGTGGCTTCTTAAAAATCGAAATGTGTTTCTGGGATAGAATAGAATTTCATGATCATTCAATTTTCAATCAATTTCTAGAAAATTGACCAATGCATGCATTTAATTAGAAATCTATTTTTGTAGAAACAATTGTATGCATTAATTTTTTCATTGTTTTTTTGGAAGTCGAATTTTGGAAAAAAAAGCCATTCTCCAATTTTGAATGTTGCTTTTAAATTTAATAACACCACCAATTATTGTTTTTATTTTATTTTTAAATCAAATTTTGGAAATAAAAATTTCTCTTATGGGTCTTTGAAGAAATCAATTTTTTTTTAAATTGATGCTACAGGTTCACTGCTTGCTCTCAAAATAAGTTCCCTTTAAAATTGAGAATTAATCATACTTTCTAGTAGAGGAAATTCAGTATTGTCGTTTGCTATAGCAAGTTCATCCACTCTTCACCAAGTAGTTGCTGAAATTAGGTGCAGATGGAATATCTACCGCATCAGTTTCGTATAAGATCATTTCTCTTCAAATGGCGCATAGTATGGTGCAAAATCTGGAACAACATGTATACGAGATTGATCTTTGTTTCAATGAAAAATGAATTCTCTGATTTGATGAAAAGAAAAACTCTTTGTTTTGATGAAAAACGAGTTTTTTGCCTCAAAAAAAAATTATTATGTTGAAGAAACACTCTTTTTGCAATGGTCACAAGCTCATGCTCCATTTCCCTCTTTAAAACCCTTTCCAAGCATATTTACTGTGCATAAAAATTCTTGAGAATATGCATCATGAAATATGGAAATATTTTTTTATAAATCATGTTCATGATTTCACAAATCAAATTTTTATGGAGAGATTTAAAAGTTTTAAATGAGGTACTTGATTTTCAGAGATGAGTTTGAGTTTCATGATAAAAATTAATTAGAGCTCCAGTTGAATTTTTTACAAGTGGCAATTCATTTTGAATGAAGGCACAGTTAAATTTCTAGAAGTGGCAGTGTTGTTTTAAATAGCAACAGAGGGCCATCTTATAACTAGCACTTCGTTTGACACGTCTGAACACAATCTTGATTTCTATCAACCACATAATCTGCTCAACATCAGAAAAATCCAGAATCGAAATCAATTTCCTTGCCTGGCTCCTTTACGTGATCCCTGAAATTTTTTGAAGTGTTTTGTTCCACTCGGCATAGAGGTAACTCGGCTTTTAAATCTACGTTACAACCAATGTTCAAGTTCCCTAGTTATTTCCACATTTCTTCTTCATCACTGTGCTCTGCGTTCCTCTCAATTCCGGTTTCTCTCACAATATTTTGACTATACACAATGTTGAAATCTCTTTCCTGGGCTTACTTTGAGCTACTTGAAAGAAATATGTAATGTAGGTATGGAATATGCAAAAAAAAACATAATACAGAGCACTGTAATTATTTGTCAGAGCATTTGAACTTTGTTTGACTAATTCAATTATGCCAACTCAATGCTCATTGTACCTACCATGACTGGGTCCTCCCCGTGGCTATGTCCTTCGGATTACATGGTGTACAACCCTGTCTTTTCACTGCAGCATCGTATTTTTATTATTATCATGTCTACTTCATACATGCCTTTTATTATATTTCATACCCACTTTGTATTATATGCCCATTAGTTCCTTTTTCATTTTTTCTTTGGCATCTTTTTCATTGTAATTCTTCGCATATATCTTTAGGAATATACCTTAGGCATTTTAGAATCATGCTTAGCACTCATACTTTAGAATTTCTCATTTTATCTCTTACATCCTTAATTTGTTTTAAAATAACCATAGGATAGGTCATTTAAAATAAATTTTTTATTATGAAAATAACCTTGTATGGTTTATGCAGGTCAATAAGGATTGAATATTTAGCCTTGAATTCTTGATCCATATTCTTGAGAAAATAATTACGATTAATGTCATGGGCTTAAAATTATTGGAATGATGGTATATGGAATGATGATTAATGTAGAAAAGGGTAATGAAGTATGGTATATGGAATGATGGTTAATGTATGAGGGTAAATGTAAAGGGGTAATGAATAGGGATAGGATTATAATTAATATAATAGGTAGTGTAGTGAAATGTAGGTAGGATATGCATATCAAGCACTAAATTAGTCTTAACAACTTCTAGAAAATTAAAAAAAAAAAAATCGAAATTTTAAGAGAAATTATTTTTACTTAATATACTTGTACTCCCATAAAATTCTTGATGCCAATATTATTTGAGGATGTCCTCCGGTCAATATTATTCGATGATGTCCTCTGATGGTTGACGATGCCTTCATTATATAGAAATGGTCCTTCTAGGATGTATTTAAATGTAGAGACTTATTTTTGCTTCATGTTTTCGCATTTGATTATTGATTCAGGATGATGTTGTTCAGGTCCCTTCTGACATGTTCTTCAGGCTTGAATATTGATGTAGTTTAGGTCCCTTCTGAAATTTTGTTGTTTCAGGTACCTTCTATCATATGATACATGTCCCTTCTAGATAATTTTCTTAATGATATCTTAGGTCCCTTCTGCACAATACAGCTACTCAAACTATTCACATAGTTTTATAATGAACTTCCCCCTTGCTTATGTTAAGGCTTGTCCTCAACTCTTGGATTTCTTGGAGGATTATTTCTGAAAAATCAAACTGAAGTAAAACAAAATAGAGAATTCATATTATCCGAACAAGTTGGTTTTCCAATATGAATTCGAATTTGTATTGTGCCAGTTTCCTGGATTTTCACAACCAAAATCCATTATTATTTTTATCTTTTTTTACTTATTTTTTTAGTTTATGGATGGAGGTGGCTTTTAATGGAGTTGGAAATTATGGAATGTTTATGAAATTAATATAGGTTTAAGTCGTCATCTCAGAGTAGATATATAGAAAATCGGTCTGGACTTCAACATGCATGATTTTGGAACTTAGCATACAAACTGGTAGATGAATGACATCATGAACAATATGGGTTCTGAAAGGCTTCCTTGATAATGGGTTGTGACTTGTCATGGTAAAAAACTTGACTTCTTCTTCTTATTATTAGATTCATATCTTTTGCCTCGATCTTGATCTTCTTGTAGGGTTGTTGGTGTTTTTGGTCAACCATTGAAAGTATGCTTCATGAGTTTTTAGTTTCATTAGATGAACTCAACATCCTATGAATTCCACTTTTCTTTGACTTGAAAATTTGTATTCATATTCTGAAATATGAATTTTTTAAAATTTTCTTTGAAAATTCCTTTTTCAATGGAGTGCTCCTCTTAAATCTTCTTATGACCTGAAAAAAAATAGAATTTTCTTGGAACACAATATTAGATGATGAAGGAAGAGAGGTGTACAATCTCTCTTCTTCCAAGAAAAATGTGAAATAATTACAAGAAATGCTTGAAAACAAGTCAATAGATAATATACAAAGAAAGTGCATTTGTTTACCCCTTTGAGGAATGGTGGCCATCCTAGACATCTTAACGGTATTTTGTTCACAAAATATTTTCTTTATGTCCAATTAGAGTGATTCCAATGCCAAGTTAAAGTGAACTCATATGGATACTTCTATTACAAACGAGTTTTCAAAATTGTTTAAAATGGCATGGTAAAAATGATAAGGAGTGCCATGTTTGATAGAGTTGCTTATGAAGTTTTGACTAGAACAACAGTCACTATTTGAAGTGTAAATTTTTCGTGAAAGATCGGATCGACGTGATTCCACTTGGAGATTAAATTAGATTCATTTTTTTCTTTCAAGTAGAAACATTTTTTTTGAAATATCTAGGCTTTATATCACAAAATTTCTGATGAACAAACCTAAGTGACAGAGTTTTACTATGCTGATTTGAAGACATGCAGTCACTAAATGTGCCATAAATTTTTCATTTGACCTCAAAATGGGATGATTAAAATTGTGCCTTAAACTAGACTAGAATATCTATCTCCCATAGAAATCGGTTTTGAAAATAAGATGATTTGATATGTGAAATATGCAAATGAACAGTGAAGACCTAGAATTGTCACCATGCCGATGTTTCGAGAAGCAGATAGTATTTTGAGCATAGATTTTTCATATGATGTCAGATTGTGATGATTCAAATTGATTTAGAAACTATATTCGAAGGTATAGCTTCCTTATGAATATAATGTAAAAATGTTTCCAATTAGAACCCTCAAATCAATGTTGTACTAAATCTGTCCTTAATTTATTTTTTGAAATCTAGTGTTTATTTTGATAAAAAAAAATTTAATTTGTGTTCCAAATTGAAATTTTCAAAATGGATTTAAAAACTATATTTCAAGAGATACCTTGTTTAAAAAAATTATTTTAAAAATTATTTTATATGGTTCCCCATAATATGATTTTCCTTAGTGCATTTTGTCATGAAATCCTTTCAAATAAGTATTGAACAATGATGTGAGAAAATATTTATGAGAAAAAGTCTTATTGTGAACTCATTCCACCCATTTATTTATTTTTTTCTATTCTATCCTACTCTATTGTATAAAATAAGTCATTCCCTCAAGTATAAGATAATTTCCAATGCATCCATTTGCGTAGCAAGATCATAAGTAAACTCATATCCAAGTTCGAAAAATACATTTTAATGAATGCTTGGACATGAAAAATTATTTGATTATAAATATTTGATGCTAAGAAATATTTAGAAATGGAGTGGTTTTGTGGCGTAATGACTCAATGAAACCACGTTTTAATATGATCTATGTTTGATTGGCTCTCCTTAGTTGTCATATCACAAAGTTCTTCTTGTGGTACTTGCTCAAAAACTTGAATGCACAAGGGATCCTGTGATATACATGCTAGAAATTATTCAATTTTGGGTTCTAATTTTTTATCTTCATTGCATGTGATCCATGAATCATTCACCTCCTTACAAAATTAATTAGAACAAGATTCTAATTTTTCTTATTGTGGATCCTCTTCATGGATTCTTTGTTCCTCTTCTAATTTCTGAAATGAAGATTCATCCCTAGTGATCAATCTAAATTTTGGACAAGGATCTAAGAAGATCCTTGTAGTGGCATAACCTCCTTCACTAAACGACTTCTTTAACATAATATTTTGGAGATCTTGTTGGGAAAATGGATTTTTTAGTTTTTAGTTTTTTTTTTTTTTTTTTTTTTTTTTTTTTTTATGAATATACCCTTCTAATATCTATCTCTAGGCATAAAGAAACATAACTAAAGGAAAAACTAAGTTTTTGTAGTTTTTGTTGTGTTTTTTTATTTTTTTTTATTTTTATCCTCCTAATTGGCTATGTTGAGGTACGCTTCCCTAGAACCGGCACCAAAATGTTGGGTCAGTTTACTAAGTAAACTAACAGAAGTATTTAGTTATCAATTTGGGTTTGTAGAACTTAGAAGCCTCTCCCAAATATATGGATTTCAACTACAGTCAAGTTTGGAAGATGAATTATTAAATATAAATGAAATTCATATTACAAATATAAATCTTTACTAAATAATTTCTAATTCAATTATGTAATAAGCAGCAGAAGAAGCTCCTAACTTGGGAGAACTTGTTTGTCCTTCTCTACAAAACTACTTCATGAATCAGAAACCAAAAACCACTAATGAAAAATAGATCAAGATACATGAAATAATAACTCAAGAGGCTCCTAACTAAGGATATCTTGGTTTTCCTTCATTACAGATTCATTCATCATTAATTCTATTGTTAGAAAATAGTAACTTCAGAAAATCACTTAAAAGTAAGAAACATGAATTTTAGTTCTAGTTCTTGATCAGATAGAAGGAATGTTTAAATTAAACATTGGGTTGCACCTTCATATGCAGAATATAAATTAGAATTAGATTCATCAGCAATCATAACACATCATCATACATATAATTAACATATTAAGCATAAAACAAAACTAGTTCAGGAAATTGCAACTAAATTAACCAGAATATGCACTTAGCTTGGTGTGGGGGCCCTCCACCCTTGCCTCGCACAATGTAATTACTTTCAGCTACTAAAACTCTTTCAATAATTCACCATATAGAATAGCAGAAAAGGAAATAGAACAGGGCCTTCAATTATGTCCCAAAAATTCAGAAATATCAAAGTTAAGTTATACAAATTCTACATGTTTCAATGGTTCAAAAACTTGGTATAAATAGAGAAAAAATAAACAAACTATGCTACAATGTCTCTAAAAACTGTCTCTTATCCTAATCCCATCCATCTAGGTTGAGCTAATCCAATTAGTTAAACTAAATCTGGAAAAATCCCAAAATCCACTCTTTTTGCCCCATTTTCTAGGGATTCTTGAAAAATAGGTCATGTTTGACCGACGTTGACTAGGCCTATTTTAGCTCGGTTTGAATGAAACAATAGGTGTTCGTCCATTATTATTTCCCAATATTTCTAGAAATGTGCTCATTTCATGTCCAGGTGTCCTAAAAGTATGACATCAATGAAGCCATTATGGGAATTTCTGGTCCAGTCCAAAAATGCACTTAAAATTCAATTTTTGTAAATATTTCTAAAAATTGCAAAGCTTAAATTATATACCTGGATATACATAAATTGGTAAAAATAGAGTGAATATGGATGGTATAATGATGGATAGCATGGAAAATAAGTGTATTTAATTAAGCAAAATTGGATCAAAAGCGAGGGCCAACAATACATATCAGCCTACTATTGTGATATTTCTTTACATTATTCTAATCAAAGGTTTCCCACTAATTGCACCTCAAAATAACATATTGGAAAGAAGAGAAATCCAGTTCAATGATCTCTTGTATATTTTTGACATAACCTAACGTCCCTCATTCCCGGATGAGGATGCCAGTTTGACATGGCCGACAACAAGCCCATTAATTTCGTACTTCGGAGATCTCCAAAGCAATTCACCAATTGCTTTCGATCTAATCATGGCCATAACCTCGCACGATCCTTACGTAAACACTCCATCACGCATCGATGTGTCCGATGTCTCCCGCACCGGAACATCTACCCTAACTCTATTAATGACCATGCTACAATCAATACCGTAGCATTGCTTATCTATTTCCGTGTCTCCGCCAACAAGCTAAAGCTCACACACGTAGATCACTCGTAGCCTGACAGGCCTCTTCCGCAATCCTATATATCCTCCCATTCTCAGCCCCTTCCCTTCCTTATTTGCTTTCCACTACAATTCGCTCTCTTGATTTGGATGCTCGCAACTAACAATCAGCTGCGAAGTCCATGTCCTGGTGCAAAGCTACGTAGCCCTCCTCTGCTTTGCTCATTGTATCCTGCGCACCTACCCCTCAACCTCTATAGTTTCTCCTGCCCATGTGCTTCCCCTTCCATCCCTCCCAAGTGTGCAATGGATCCTAGGCTGCACCAACGCACAATTCACGGAGGTCAATGAGGCGCTCTCCCACACCGCTACCATCGCAGCGAGGAAAATCGTCTTGAATGGCTCGAGGACTCCTCATCTCACTCCCCTTCCAACCACCCCTTTGTTCCTGAGTAGAATACAGATTGCGCCAGAAGCCTGGCGCACAGAGGAAGACATGGTGCGCGAAGGTCTACCTCCATCTCCAGGGCCCCTTCATCGCAGCACATTACTACACCACCGAATAGCCCTGCGCAGGAAGACACAAACACAGATATTTGGATAATGGATTTTGACAACATGTGGACGAAGGTTCTGGATGGAGTAGATCCAGACTCCCCCATCCTCTACACTTTGTCAAATATCCCCATTCGCACTGCTGCTGAAGTGGAAGCTGCAAGGGAAGCGACCATCGTGCAGGCCCTTGCCTGCGCCATTCTCAAGGAAACTCCCAACCACAATGATGATGAGAATGCGTAATTTTTTTTGTTGTTGTTCAGTCCTATTTTGTTTTTTGTCTTTTGTGCCCGCAAGGCTACACTGTCATGTCCTCCTCTCATGCTCCTAAATGTATCAGTGCCTTTGCGCACATAGTAATTTTTGCTCACAAGTATTGTCTGGGCTAGCCCCCTACCCCGTGGAAGCCCAGAAATAGTGTAACAAAGGCAAGGATTGGTTAAGAACTACTTACCAACCTTGCCTGTAAACTATGTACTTGTATGTTTTCGAATTAATAGAATTAGCACAACTTACCAAAAAAAAAAAAAAACCTAACATCCCTTGTATTAGGTTTTAATCATGATGGCTAGTTCGACTAGGTTGATCGAACTAGACTTCCACTCCACAGTCTTGTGTCATGTGTCCATCATCGTCATTTTCTGTGCGAAACTGGTGTCCATATGCCCACATATATGGGAACAAATTCACCTATAAAAAAGTTAAAAAATCATAGTGTCATGTGTCTTATAATAACCCAACTGTTAAAAAATGAAATATAGATGTTACATTTCAAAAGTGCTTTATTAAGTTTAAAATTTATATAAATAGATTATTACCAAGTGGGTGCACCCAATCCCTAGGTTTAGTGCATCCTCTTCAGCACGCGGGTAACGACCAATTGCATCGTATTTCTCTCTTACTTAGTCAGCAACCCAACTCCTGGGGCACATAATTGGCATATTTTCTTTTAAATGATCGGGATAAGGAAAAATTATACCATTTAACCGTCTAAATTCTTTCTTGTCACTATCCCATTTCATCCTCTTTTGTTTGTACAATGCGACCCACAGTTGTGTAACTTCGGAATTGTTAAAGAAATAATTTATTGATTGCTTCAATTTTTTCATTCGCTGATGAAATCAAACCGACACATAGTATATATGAGATAAAAATATACATTATATGGAAGTTCAACATGAATATTTACTTTTTGTAAATTTGAAAAATTATAAGTTGCTAAGTCTTTATCAAGCGTCTTTTTCCATTCGTTTGGAGAAGGTCCCCTTATTTTTTTGTCTTCATCCCTTTCATCATCCCAAATCACCGCACCTCTTATGTTGTCGATCTACTTGATGTACTCACTAGTATAATAGAAATACTCATATGATATGTACCCCTTTACCATAGACCCCTCAGGTTTTTCCCTTTTTCGAACAAAAACTTTCAATTTCTTCATGTACCTCCCTAAGAAGAACATCCAATGACAAGAAACCACCCCAACTAATTCAGCCTCATCTACTAGGTGGATTAGAATATGAGCCTGCAAGTCCATGAAACTCGTTAGCGGTTCCTTCTCAAACATACAAAAAATATCAACTATCTCTTGAAGCCACCATGGAATCCTAGCCACATAAATCTCCTTGAAGTGATCCAACGTACACATGCAGATAATTTAGATATGGCACGTCCTAGGTCTTGCGGGATGTCATGTTTCACAAACCCACACACGGACAAAGGATAATGACACTGCAAAGTTATAAACACATGCAATAATATACAAAATTAGTTATGTTTTATGATCCCTGCATGGGATAAAATTTATTAATATAACAAATAGTAAAATCATACTTTTGACATTATACATATACTATTAGAATTTTCAAATGGTCATGCGATTTCAACCCTGAAAAATGGTCATCCACGGTGAAGCAACACCATAGTGAAGACCCGTATGAAGATGACAATCTAACACCCATTGTAACTTCCTTTTCCAAAGAAAGATCATCTTTTTTTAAATGCATGGGACATCACCTTCTTTGAAATACCAATTAGAGGGACCAATTGCCTCTGACCCTGTACTTTCTAATAGTCTTGGCTAATGATTCTTTTTAGTTTTTAAAGTAATAATATCTTTCCTAACAGCCAATGTGTCACTTTGTTTCGATGATATGTGCCTCCATAAAGAAGATGATTTTTTTTTAAATATATGCATGTGATCTAATAAGTGGGTAATATAAATATGATCCCAACATGGGAGGTTATAAAAGATAGATTTCCTTTTCATCCCAATGGGAAATTTCTCAACATAGGTGTCGAATAATTCTAGATCATCGAACATAGGCTCCCCATTTGAATCAAACATCTATATGAACTCCTTCTCCTTCTCTCTCTCATATGCTCTAATCCATTCAGTTAGTATCGTTACTGGAGGCCTTTGGGTTCTCTCTCATTTAACATTGAAAGTGGATGGTTCTCTTCTATAAGAGTGTTCTTCTAGGAGGAATACCCTGGTGCAATCATACACTGGCTTTCGTAGGTCCTTAGACCATCTAGCTTTCAGAGAAGGTCCACAACATTTACATTCATAATACCCTATTGTTACAAGACCTGTGAAATTATTGTATACAATATGCATGGAACATTGGAGAATATCATGAAGATCATAACAATTACAAAGAATTAAATAACTAATATGTGAAAGAATATTGTTACGTATATAAAAAATACATAAACATGTAATTTACGAGAGCCAAATCCTAAGCCTGGATAATCATGTGTTGTGTAAGCACATATACCATACAACGTAAAACTCCTCTCTATTGCGATGGGTCTTGATACATCGTATACATTTATCCCATCCCATAATTCATTCAATTCATCTATCAGTCGTTGTAAGAAAACATTCATATTCTTCACTTGTCTTGTACGAGGGACTATGTGAGCCAACATAAGATGCTCATTCTTCATGGACAACCACGGGGGCTTATTTTTATTGATCACTACTATAGGCTAAACAGAATAGTTGGTGTTCTAGAGGGAATATGGTTTGATGCCATCCATGTCTATGCTAAGTCGTAGACTTCATACATCATCCTTGAATTTTTTGGACCATGTATCCTCTATATGCTTCATGGCTATTAAATTTTTTGGGATTCGCATAACTCCCAACCCACTTCTACATGTAGCATGCCATTCTTGTAACATAACTAATTCTTTGCAATGAAATAGCCTTTAAATCCTTAGGATTATAGGCATGTGCCTCAATATCTTAAAAGGAGGACCACGTGATATGTCATGTCCACATTTCAGACATATCTCTTTCTCTGCATATTCTCCTCTATATAGAATACAATAATTTGGACATGCATGATATGTTATGTACTCAAAACCCAACATTTTCAACATTTTCTTTTCCTCTTCGTAGCTACCAGGAAAGACATTATCACTCGGAAGAACCTTATCTTTAAATAATCTGTAGTTGGTCATGGACAATATTAAATGTACATTAATGCTGATAATTATTAGCATTCATAAAATTAACCTTTTGTAATGTTCATTATGTGATTATATTTCTCAAAATATAAGGAACTTGATGGTCAGTTACCTCAAAATTTCTGAGAAACATGCATTCGACAAGCCAAACTTTTCTTTCAAGTTGTACAGTAAACTTAGTTCCCCTAACTGGGTAGACTTTGACTGACCGTGAGGTCCAAAGAGAGGGGTGCTAGAAGAAAATTTAAGGCTTTCGAAAAAGTTATCAATGATATGAGCATCATCCCATAGTTGATCATCGTTCTGGAATGCATCTAACAACATTTTCTCCATGGAAGTCATATCCCTTAAGAAATCATCCATACCAACCTCTATTTGAATGCCTCCATTGCCAGCTTGTGAATAAATACTATTGTTGTAGTCATTCATAATTGGTGAATCTGGACGTAGTGGGAATTGAATAGGTGGTCTATTCAATCATTCTTGGTATCGTTCCTCTTCGAGTTTTTCTCTTAATTCATCCTTCTCTCGATTTAACATTGTTGTGGGGTGCATGGGAAAATGGTAGGTATGTCATTCATCATCACTAGAATCCTTATAATTTCAAAAAATATATTTGAACATGATTAGTACAAAATCGATGATATCAACTAGTAAGCACGTCGATAATGCATTATTAATTGGTTTGACGTTGAAATAATTAAATTAATATACCAAACAATTATTATTACCATCATTGTCCCAGGATTGTGGCTAGAATATGCAATGTTACAATTGGCAGGGTGAAGCGGTTGTCCATTTTCATATACCAAATTCACCTTGCGGTATGCTGCTCCTGATAAGAGCTTCTGATTTTTTCGAGTTTTTTGAATATTTTGTGCATCTGACCTTGATTCTGAATTTGCATGAAGCTGCAAATTTGTATACATTAATTTTATTCAACTGATTGACATGGATAAAATAAAATAAAGATCAATTAGATAATGAAAATATAAATAAAATATGAAGTAATTACGTCTGGAGATGGATAGGGAGAACTCTGCGATGGACTTTGAGAAATATTATGGAACGAGCTGGATTTTGAAGAATTTTCCATTTTAAATAATTATGAGATTTTCTCCCTGCATTTGAGAAAAATCAACAATAAATTTTGGTGTACAATATACCCAAAAGTAATCTTGGTGCCTTAAAAATGGAATTGTTGTTATCAGTGTTAATGTATTGTTCACCACACTAGTGCATTTTAGTTACCGCGCATCGATGTGGTTTTATTAACTAACGTAGTGGTGCTATTAGTTAAAAAACAAACCGAATATCAAAAAATAAAAAATATCAACTTTATTTTTTTGAAGTAAAAAAAGCGGTAAACTGAAAAATGGGCTACAAATTATTTTCGAAAATCTAATTTCATAAAAAAATTTCTTTAAATAGTAAAAGATATTCATTATTCAATTATTTTTGCAAAAAAATTCAGGGAGGAATTTGCATGAGAGACATACCCAGAGCAAGAGAGCACGAGAGCACTATGGAGTAGCAAAATACTTTTGAACAGTAGCACTATTCAGAGAATCAGAATTTGAAACATTTGGTGATTCACATAAAAACCCTGTAGTATAGTAAAAATTTTAAATTTTACTGTAATAATTATTTTTGTTATAGTTTATGTTGAATTTAATACATGCATAGTAACAATTTTAAATTTTAGTGTGCATTTTCAGAAAACAAAATATATGCATTGTTACGTTAAACCCTTGCTTCTTCTTGTTTATGTGAATTCAAAATTAGGGCTTTTCATTTTAGATTTATAGCGTTTATATTACTATATATAGATTTACAACATCTAACCCTTAGGACCACTTGCAGAGTTAGATCCCAAACCATTTCGACCCCTGCACGATTTTTTTTTTAAATATTTTTTTTAATTGGTGCCATATTTAAAATAACCCACCGGTGCGCTATTATTGTATAGCGCACCAACCACATACTGACAAAAAATAATATTTGATAAAATTAGTTTTTTATTCATTTATGTTTGCTTTAATTAGTGCACTGGTTAACATATAACACACTGGGTCTCCTTGTTGACAAAGAGAAATGTATGATGTTTCTACTATATTGGAGTTGTGTTGAAAAAACCTATCGTGCCGTGTTTAGTGCGTACTTTGGGAAAGGAGCACTGTCTTCTTGATTTTTATTTTTACCTGAAAATTGTGTGATTTATTTATGAAATATATTAATTAATGGTATGGTGCAGGTTTCATATTGATAAATAAATGGATAAGAAGAGTTCAAGTAACAAAAATATTGATAACCTATCGAGAAAAGAAAAAAATGCAAGTTCTTTGTAAATTATTTACAAAAATTATTATTTTTGAACTATATGTAAGTTTAACTAATATGTATTGTTTAGTGTGTATCATGCAGAGACAAAAAATGACAGATATCAATAAGATTATTTATGATCTAAGACCATACGAGTGTAAAAACTTGAGGGAAAAATTTCAGAAGGATGAATGAGGTGAATGAAAAAATACTATCGATCTAATATGAGTTTCTTTTTTGAATTTTCATTAATAATATACTTAAAAATATTAGAGAACATGTTTCAAACAATATATTAATTCACATATGTTTAATGTTCTACAGGGACCAACAACGAAGAAGAGGAATGTTGTTCTATGAAAAGAAAAAAATAAAACATGCAAATGAAAATGAATTGCTCCTTAGCTCATCTAGAGTGGTGCTGGAGGTTAACGAAAGGGTGAAAAATGTTTATAAAACTTTGAGGAATCTAGTGGAACAAATGTATTGATGTTATTTCCACTTACAATACAAAAATTAATCCAATGATTCCAAGAACCAAATTTTATTTAAACTACAGGATGAGTTTCTAGAGAATTTGTGAATGAGACATGTCAGACTTTTAATAGCAAAAACGTACAACAATAAAAATGAAGGAATGAAAAGGTAATATTCCTTTAGATTTTTTTTCTAGCATTATATGTATATATTACTAGAAAGTAGTCATTTATAAATATCACTTTTGTTATATTTACTTTTCATATATCAATATAAAAATTAAATAGTTTATTGTCATGTTATATTTTCAGTAAGATTATGAAAATCTCAAAGGATGAATGAGATGATATCAGAAATATGCCAGTAGGAATTTCCAGAAAGGTGTACAAGGAGATGGTCAAAGAAATGGAGATAATTGCATCGCATGAGGAGCCATCTCTACAGCAACTTGCTTCAAATGTAAAATGAAATGATTGAATTTTTCGATTAGGTACAATAAATAAACAATTTATCATTAAGTATTAATTTTCAAGTATTTTCTTGCAGAAAATAAAAGAAAATGGAACCCATTCAGCACATAAAACAAGACAAGGAAGGAAAGCGTTGATCATATATATGTTTGTGAATAATTGTCACTTCCTTATAACAAATTAACTAGATTTCAATTTTGTATATTTTAAGTTGTTTTCCAACAATCATCATTGAATTTCTTCAAACAGGTGCTAACATACAAAGAAGAACCATCAGGAGAATTGATTAACACTGTGTTAAATATGGGTTGTCAGTATATGTTGTCATATCAAAAATTAATTGTGAAATTTATAAGCATCTATCTTGTTTTATTTAGCTCCATCTATAATTAATAGAACAAAAAAATCTTTTATATTAAATCTATGATTTGTTATGGGGTATAAAAATTGTAGGAAACAAAGTATGGAACTGCGCCAACAAATGAATTGTTGAGAGATGGCATGAAATTTTGTTTTGAAACAATGGTTATAGTTCATGAGTCAATTCTTGCTTTGGTACATTTATTTTCGATTTACATTGATGTATATTATTTAATATTGCAATTTTCATTATTCTCACCAATGTATATACATTCATTAAACTTTATTTCTATGTTTGTAGATGGAACTTGAAGAAGAAGAAAGTAATGAACTCAATGAACAAAACATTCCTCTAAATAACCCAAGTCATGGAAGTAGCTTGAGAAGTGAAAACAGTTCCAGTGAAGAATGATGATCAATATGTTTGGATATCAAAGAAATGCATTGTATTTTTTAAATATTTGTCTATGAAATCAGACATTTTGTTTAATGTAATGGACATAGTGACCCAATTGAAAGACAAAGGGATACCAATAGCTGTCCCATTTTGTATGACAAAGGGTGTCATATTCATATATATATATATATATATATATATATATATATATATATATATATATATATATATATTTAATTTATTCTATTGCATTCTCCATTGTCATTGTGAAATTTTACACCACTCATTAAATATATGGATCATTAAATATTATAATGAAGAGATGCGAAAATTGATGATATGATATGAAAAATTAATCAAGGCATCACATTCAAATGCACTAATAAAAAATTAATTTATATGAATACTGTTATAAGATATGTGTTGACTTTTGATGAATAATGAATTTCAAAAAATCACAATAATTGCCCTGTCACAGGTCGATGTTTCTAAAAAATACAAAATGAGCACAAGTGCATATTAGTTACTATGCACCGGTGTGTTTGTATGATACTACACACCTGTGTGTTTCTACGACCTATGGGCACCACAAAAATACCAATACCAATTATAACGCTTGTGCGCTTTATCTATGACTACCACTCAGGCAGTTCGATAGGCGTTGCATGCACCGGTACAGTTTTCCTTTAACGCACAGGTGCATTTTTATAACTTAGTGGCTTGGTGTCGTTTTAGCACCTAGACGGCCCAATGTCATTTTACACCTTAACGGCCCGATGCAATTTTACATGTTAACGGCCCGGTGCATGCACCTTCCATTGGCTCGGTGCGTCTTGTTGGATGACACGCATCAGGACGTTGCTAAATGCCCTAGGGCATCTAAAATTTGTCTTCCATCCTGGTGCTTGGTATGTTTATAGCACCGGTGTGTACATGGTAAAATGCATCAGTGTATTCACTCCTTATGCATGCACTGATGAGAAAAACATTCGTAAAAACCTCCAGCTGCCTAGCTTTTTTTTGTTGTGTTGAAATTCCATTAGAAGCTCCAATAAAACCTCTGTTACCAAAAAAATATGTCGTATCAAATGTTTTTTTGACAATTTTGGCCAATTTTATAACATTAAAAACCTCCTTATAACCTCCGCTAAAGGGTCTTTTCCTTGTAGTGCTAGGAATCCCTTGGTGGATTTCTTTAAAGCCTGTGGAAGCCCTGGTTTTTTTTTTGTAAGTCCCACATTCTTGCTTGGAATATGGCACGAGGGTGATTGGTTGAAATAAATATTTGGTCCAACCCAATCTATGGTCACGTGGTTTGTGGAAGCCTTTGACCTAGTTGCACTTTGCATATGTTAATAAGAGTTCTTTTTCTCTTGTGTATTATGTGTAATTGTGCTTGTTATTATGTGATATTAATGACTATTCTATCATTTCTATTATGTTTATTATATGTTGGTCATAAGCATGGTTTATGCCAGACATTATTTACGGATCTCATCATGTTTGATTAGTAAATGAATGGTTAATGAATGCATGACTTGATATATGATATTGCAACTATTATGAGAGGGCATTGGACCTTCTTGATGATTCTGAAATAAGTATGAGATCCCTATGTTCAGATGTGGATTTATGACATGTACATTACATGTTCATGACGTGATTGAAGAAATTCCTATCATGGTTAGGCTTGGTTAGGTCAAGTCCTTGTTAATTTTTAAGTTAGAAACTTTGTCTTTGTGTCAATTATTATTTTAGAAAGACTCATGATGTTCTGCGAAGTGGCTTGGAGTCTAGTCCTGAAAAGGTGGCATAAATTTAAATATCTCAAGCACAAAAATAGCTGAAGAAGATGGAAATCACACCCTTCCAATGGTTATGCATGCAATTTCAGGCCTGTAATCGCATGGATGTAGGCTTGTGCATGCTACTCGGAGTCCAAATAAGTGAAAAATAAAGCTAACTCAGTGTTTGGACACCTATAAAGGTGGTTTTTCCCTCGGAGGTCCTCTAGCACCTAAGGAAGGTTAATAAGGTCATGTTTGTCAATTCCACTACTTTAAGGTGATATAGGAGGTTGAATCATATCATAGTAACTCTTGGTCACATATTTACCCCGGTGAACCTGTAAACTTGGGTATGTGTGGGAGGGGGTGTTACATTTTTCATTCACTATCATTGGACCTTCCTCAATTGTGTTTAAGGATGGTGAGTTTGATGATGATTAAAGCCTATTTTGTTGATATACTATATAATAGTGTTTTGTTGTCTTGTTGATATCATTTTCTTGTTCATGTTTGAAAATTGCTAATGGCGATAGTGTTCAAAATTCTCCGGGAGAAATTGTATCATGTTCTGATCATGTTTTTCACTTAAAAACAAATTAAGGGGGAAAGTTATGCTAATTAATTTTTTTTCTCCAAGATGAGTATTCCATAATTTTTTTTTGAACCTTTAGGTGTCTACAATAATTTATTGATGGTGGGTTCTTATGTTGGAATTCTTTGTTCTATAATTTTTCAATCCCTATTTGCTTCTTTTACGAGGCAATTGTTGGTGTTTGTCTTTGTTATGCATCTATAACATCTTCTACTTCAAAGTTTAAGCAAATTAATTTACGATTCTTTCCTCTCATCTTCAAAAGTGTGGTGCTCATCTCCATGTTTCGAGCATAACCATCTTTCTTTCTTTTGGAGACAATTTTTTTCTAGAGTGTTTCTCCTTTTCTCCACATATGAAAGTTCTACTTGGGAATTTATCAGGTCTTGTTGTGAGTACCAAATATTTTTTTATGTTTAATTCATATGTTTTACTTAAAGCTGGGTGTTAGTGTTGGTATTTTCCAATGCTCCTCTCCCTAATGTGCCAACTTGTTTGAGTTGTAAGCTCAAGTAGGAGTTCTTATATGTCGAACTCTCAAAGCTATATTTAGATAACTTCGTGCCTCTTCCATTATTAAATATGGAAGACATATTTTTTTATTTCATATACCATGAGTAATATATTTGACACTCTTTCAAGAAAATAAATTGTTATTAATATATTTTTGAATGTTGCATAAGAAACATCTCTGTGTCTCTTAATTTTTTGACTTTCCTTTACGTTATCTCTCTATATATAATTCATATAAAATTATATTACTTAATATAAAAATTGAATTTTTTTTATTTATGACTAACAATTTTTTTATATATTTGTGTTATTAATATTTCTTTTTAAATACCACATGTACCTTGTATTGAACACTAGAGAAATTACACAATGTAGAATAATATGAAGATTATTTTAAATGTCCTCCAATGAAGTAGTGATATTGAGATATTATAAGCATTAACCATTAAATAGATTAATTATATTATATTATGTTAGGAATAATATATTAATGAAGAATATATATTAATTATATTAGGTAGAAAAAACACAAAATGGAACCGAGAATCCTCAAACTCAATCCCTATGGCTCTGGACACATGATTTTTTTTAATCTCACTCAAAATATCTTATCCTCCTTCTGATGGATTCACATTATTAAGTTGACAGCCTTGCTAACTCGATGGAATTCATAAGAATATCACATTTTTGCTTGAGTTTTCTTCATTCTTGTTGTAAATACTACGTGTTATTTGAATTCTTTATATTAACCACATATGGCATGCTATTATTCCTGAGAATAAATGAAAGCCGATTAAAGTTGATTATGAGATCAAGTCAACTTACATCAAATTCTATAAGAGCTCTCTCCTTTTCGATGTTCTCCTTGTGGATTTAGTTAATAAAAACACAATATAATTAATCTTATAATTTATAACCATATTTAGAATTGCTAAAATCTTGGACAAACAGACACCTTCATCCTCAAGATCAGGCTCGCAGAAAGTGATGGCCCAACTCTAGAGATTAAACAACATGTTTTCTCGCATGAACTCCAACATAATATAGACTCTCTGCAATGTTTGGGATATTCCAGATATATGGGTCAGGTGAAGCACACTTTGCAATAGAAGGTCGAGCATTAAAAAATACTCATTTTAGATCTTCAAAACGAGATGTAGCATGTGCGTCGGGGAATTGTCTACAAAGTCTCTGAATGCATTTGATGCATGGGAAATGTATAAATTATACAACAAGCACGTATATCTTGGATTCACCTGATCTAAAAATGTGCTAAAGTTAAATACTAAATCGCTTCTACAAATATTTTTCAGAATTAAAAACACAATTGCTAATCACATGAACATGAAGAAAGATCAATCATACACAACATAGATAATTTCCCACTGAAAGCTTATAGCTAAAAACCCCACTATATTCTAATGTATATTCTATCATGGATCATGAAACAATTACATACAAAACTCTTCTCACAAGAGCCCTTAGTACATCAGATAATTGTCTCACATTTTCATACAAAAATTGGCAAATCGCTTAGCTAATTTACTGCCTCCAGACAGCCTGCCTTCACTGTGTAATCCCTGCTGAATGCAATCCCTGAATTGATGCAATCATGCCTACCCTGACTGCACAAGTATCATGGGCACATCCAATGTGTGTTTACTTTCATGTGTGCAAGGGAATAATGTCACAATTGGTATTCAACCTCCCTTTCACTAAGAACTCAATTGGGTCTCCACTAGATCTGACATGCATGGAGCTAATAATAGTAAATCCTCAGTTGCATGTGAGATCACTGATTGTGAATTAATTAATATTTAACTCAATAGATCTCTCACTTGAGTATCTTGAGCTACAACTAGCACAACTGAGTTTAACTCACTTAACTGAGTTAAACTAATTTACAACTTGCACGAACTCATGCACCACTGCACTTCGAACTCTGTTACAACTAGAATTACTCTACATGTCCCACCAACCAACCTCTAACTCAAAATTCACTAGCTAATTGAATTTTCCACTTCAGTTAACTATTTCAAGTCCAAATTGAGAATAGATTACAGTTTAATGTCCATCTAAATTAAGGGATAATAAAAATAGACTTGCACCCAAAAATATCCATGTGGGCCCCACCCTAGTGTAGGTGCTTAATGCAACTAGGTGCTTAATGCACTAGTGTGGGTGTTGAATCTTCTTGTTGAATATCAACACTCCCTCTCAACAAGAAATGGATTGTCCTTCACCCCAATATTTCCCCTATGGTATTCGAACTTGCTCCTGGTGAGGGCCTTCGTCAGAATATCTGCATCTTGATATTACATGGGAATGTACTGAAGTAACATGATCCTTCTCTGCACATAATCTCTGAGATGATGGTACCGGATATCTATATTCTTGGACCTATCATGAAACACATAATTAATCACGATTTTAATTTAATTATGATTATCTTGATGAATCATTTTCAGATCCATCTGAGACCCAAACAAACCAACCAAGATATTTCTCATCCAAATAGCCTCACATGTAGCTTGGCTTGCTGCCATGCATTCCGCTTCCACTGAACTTAGTGCCACGGATCTATGCTTCCTACTGTACCAAGAAACAATTGTAGATCCAATGCTAAATATCCCTCCTGATGTGCTCTTTCTATCTGATGGAGTCCTAGCCCAATCTGAATCTGTGAAGCCATGCAACTTCACTTCATCCATTCTTTTGTACCATAGACCATACTCTGATGTGCCCCTCAGATATCTCAAGACATGCTTCCCTACCTTCCAAAAGAGCTTGGTAGGCTTAAACATAGATTGACTTAGCTGTTTAACCACATAGAAAATGTTTTGTCTCGTGTTCACTAAATACATTAGTGAACCCACTAACTGTCGATAGACAGTAGCATCCACTACCTCTCTAGAAGTAGCATCCTCTTTCCTCCAATTTATCGGAAGAGGAGTATCCATGGGTTTGCAGTTGTCCATGTTAAACTTACCCAGTATCTACTTTACATACGTGCCTTGAGACACACAAATTTCACCATCCCGCTGCCATATTTCCAATCCACGGAAATAATGAAGGAGGCCCATATCCTTCATTTTGAACTCCCTTGCAAGATCCTCCTTGCATGATTGTATTAGCTGATCATCACTAGTCAAAATTAAATCATCAAAATAAAGAATAATAATCAATAGCCTACCCTCAACCACGATATGGTACATGTTTGAATTTGCTTCACTTTTGGTGAACCTGAGTCCGGTGAAATAACTGTCTATCTGAGTGTACCAAGCACGAGGTACTTGCTTCAGCCCATACACTGCTATTTTGAGCCTGCACACATGTGACTCACTGTTGAAGATTTCTAAACATTTAGGATGATCTATGTAAACCTTTTCCTCAATGATCCCATTGAGAAATGAAGTTTTCACATCCATCTGATGAATGTGCCAGCCTCTCTGCATTGAGAGTGCAAGGACGGATCTTATGGAAGAGTACCTTGTGACAGGCGTAAAATTCTCATCATAATCTATCCCCTCGATCTGTGAGAATCCCTGGGCCACAATCTAGCCTTGTATTTCTCCACACTCCCATCAGCAACTTTCTTTACCTTGTAGATATATCTCGAACCTACCACTGATTTGTCAACCGGTCTTGGGACAATTTCCCATGCATTGTTTTTGACAATGGAGTCATACTCCTCCACCATTGCATCAACCCAAATAGGTTGTTGCATTGCTTCCTAAAATGAAGATAGTTCAGTCACAATACATTTGCTCGTAAGAGATATGTATCTAGTAAATCAGTCAGGATATTGTCTTTTTTTGTGTTGTGAAGTAGGGGATCCTACATTCTGTGTAGCATCAAGTCTCAGCCTATCAGATTCTGGTGCACCTTCTGCCATTTCTGATGGCTGGCTCTGCATTAGTGATTTTCTCCACTCCATGAACCTCCTATTGTGGTTGATCCACATATTGAGACTCATCGTTGCGAACCAGAAGTTCCTCCTCTGTAGGCAAGTCGAGCTCCCTCTCAAGGGACAACCACATGGCTTTCCCCTCATCAAATTTTATATCCTGTCACACAACAGTCATTCTGTTGTTTGGAAAATACACACGATAATTATGGGGTGTTTTTGTGTACCCCACAACAATCCCAACTTCAGTAGTCGATTCCAGCTTCTTCCTGGCGTCCTTGGTCACATGCACATAAACATATGAGTCAAAAATATTAAAGTGTGAAATGCTAGCTTTATTACCAGTGAAAGCCTCTTCAGGTGCACTCATGACAAGTACTCTATGAGGACAACAGTTTTTCACATAAACTACAGTGTTGCATTCTTCTACCCACAAATGAATTGGTAGGCCCTAATTATAAAAGATGGTTTGTGCTACATCCACGATCATTCTGTTCTTCCTCTCAGCGACCCCATTCTGCTGTGGGTTATGAGGAGCTATGAGTTCTCTTCGAAATATTTATTTTCTGCAGAAGTTATTGAATTCATTAGAGATGTATTCTCCAACATTATCGCTCCTAAGAGTCTTCACTTTCTTCCCTGACTCTTTCTCCACCAATGCCTTAAACTCATAGAACTTAGATAATGTTTGATATTTCTTCTGCATGAATAAGATCCACATTTACAAGAATAGTCATTAAAAAATATTACATAGTACTTGCTTTTTTCTTTTGAAGCAACTAAGAATGGTCCACACACGTCTGTGTGAACTCTCTCAAGGATCCCCGAAGCACGACTCTCCTTCTCATGAAAGGAAGAATTTACATACTTCCCCATGGTGCAACCCTTGCACTGATCTAACTGAGCAAGTGTTCCCATTGGAATTTTAGTAGAAATTTGTTGCATGAATTTCAAGGCTCCATGATGAAGATGGCCCAATCAGTTGTGCCATAATTCGTCCTCATCCTGACTCACCACTTTCTTCACCTTTCCCATCATGGCAGTGCAACCATCTACTCCAGCTTTTACATATTCTTAACTCTAATCCCTATACTCTTGGCTTGAACCACTTTTTTATGTTGCAGGAAAGCTTTTCCATCACTAAAAAAGATGTCATAGCCTATGTCCTCCAACATTGCGACTGAGACCAAATTTTTCTTCAGACCTGGTACATGCATTACATCTTTTAATTGAAATGGTTTACCTAAATCCCTCTAAAATGTAATGGTACCAATCCTGGAAGCACTGTACCGTTCGTCGTCACCCATCTCAATATGCATCTGGAGATCTTTCTCCTCGAAGTCACTGAAAATTTCATTATCTCCCGTCATCTGAAGGGAAGCGCCACTATCCAAATAGCACACTGATCCCAATGCACTTCACACCATGCATGAAATCAAGGAGAATTCAAGCACAAATTGCGAGGCAAGGGCCTCACCAGCTGCCGATCCAACAACCTTCTTGTTCTTCTTCTTTTGGGGAAAGTTGTAGCAAAATGCCCATGTTCGTGACAGTGAAAACACTTCACCTTGGACATGTCTTGCTTCTTGCCTTTAGACTTGGATTTAGAATGAAATTTCTTCCCCTTCCCCTTCTTCGCCTTGGCAGTCAAAGACAAATCCTCTTCATCATCATGCTTTGATGAAGAGCCATCTCTCGTGCTCCATCTGAAATCCTCCTGCGCTAAATCCAACCACAGTCATTCCAAATATGGAAATTTTTATCATCCGTTGACAAAGTCTTCAGAACTATTCCAACTCTTAAGAAGTCCTGGGAGAGCCAAAATCACCAAATCATCATCAACAATTATTATTCCCACACTCCCCAGTTCATCTCGACATTGGAAAAACTTTGTGAGATACTTTGGAATGGTGTCTCCCTTTTCCATCTTGATCTTCCTAAGCTTATCTTTGAGCGCCAATTTCCTATGGTCGATGCTGCTTTGGAATAGATACGTCAAAGCCTTCCACATAGAATATGGTGTGGCTTTCCCATGGAGGCTTGAGACAATGTGGTCTCGTACTTCCTCCAACAAGATCCTCCTCACATTTTCCACTTTCTTTTTCCATGCATCAAGATTGGCAGCATCTGGCCTAGGAACATCTTTTTCAATGAATTCCTTCAAGCCATTGTCTTTGAGTATTGCCTCCATCCTGTCCTTCCAAGAAATGTAGTTGGAGATGCCCTCGAGTGCATACCCTAACCTCAAGCCATTGAAATCCATTTCGATCTTGAATCCGTTGTAGCACCAAGAAAATCTTTCTGCACATTCGAATTCTATCCAGTCACAAACTCAGCTCCTACTTCACTTCTGCAATTTCTTGTGCTTTGATACCATGAAGAAATTCTACAACAAGAATGTATATCTTGGATTCACCTGATCTAAAAGTGTGCTAAAGTTAAATACTGAATCACTTCTACAAATATTTTTCAGAAAATAAAAACACAATCGCTAATCACATGAACATGAAGAAATATCAATCACACACAACACAGATAATTTCCCAGGGAAACCTTACAGCTAAAAACCCCAATATCTTCTATTGTATATTATATCATGGATCATGAAACAATTACATATAAAACTCTTCTCACAAGAGACCTTAGTACATCATCTAATTGTCTCATACTGTCATAAAAATTGGCAAATTCCTTAGCCAATTTACTGCCTCCAGACAACCTGCCTTCACTGCGCAATCCCTACTGAATGCAGTCCCTCTATTGATGTAATCCTGCCAACCTTGACTACGCAAGTATCATGGGCACATCTAATATGTATTTACTTTCATGTGTGCAAGCAGCTAATGTCACAAGTGATAGACAACCTCCCTTTCACCTAGAACTCAACTGGGTCTCCACTGGATCTGACATGCATGTAACTAATAATAGTAAATCCTTAGTTGCATGTGAGATAATTGATTGTGAATTAATTAATATTTAATTCACTAGATCTCTCATTAGTGTATCTTCAGTTACAACTAGCACAATTGAGTTTAACTCACTTAACTGAGTTAAACTGATTTACAACTTGCACCAACTCATCCACCACTGCACTTTGAATGATGTTACAACTAGACTTATTCTGCATGTCCCACCAACCAACCTCTAACTCAAAATTCACTAGCTAACTGAATTTTCCACTTCAGTTAACTATTCCAAGTCCACATTGAGAATAGATTACTGTTTAATTTCCATCTAATTTAAGGGATAATAAAAATAAACATGCACCCAAAAATAGCCCTATGGGCCCCACCCTAGTGTAGGTGCTTAATGCAACCAAGTTCTTAATACACTAGTGTGGGTGTTGAATCTTGTTTTTGAATCTCAACATGAAACAACTCTCGTGATTGTGAGTTTGGCAGAGTTTTGCTGAGTCAACCAATGTTATAAGTCATTGATGCATGATGGACATAACATTGAATCTTATGACAATGTTAGGAGAAACTCATTTAAACATTCTAACATTCATTAAAAACAAGTGTTCTAACGTTTGCATGCATTGCAAGCATAGATTCATATCAACAATTTACATACATCTAAATCATAGATTTAGTTTAGAATAGAAGCATCCCAACGGTGCATCAAATTGAACCCACAAGCAATAATTCCATAGGAGATACCTTATCGATAGATGTTGTGAACTAGTCAATTCAGGTAGTTGATTTTCCAGGAGATTCATCGGAGAACCAAAGTTTAGTGAATGAGAACTTACACTTGATCTTCTCAACTAGTTTACGATCCATTTTTTCAAATAAAAGAGGGGCTTTAATATGGCACAAAATTAAATTTTGATAAGCACAAAAAAAATTCTATATTCACATCCAATAATACTACAAAATAAATACAAGAAAAATATGTTTATACGTAGCTAATTTATTTTGGACATACCTTTTGGTTGAATGAACATTTCAACCATACACTAATTTAGAGAAGCTAACTAATTAGAGAGAATCTCTCAACTAATTAGACTTAAAAAACTATTATTAATAAGAACAAACTCATTTTAAAATTGATGAATATAGAACAAACTCATTCTAAAATTGACGAGTACACCAAAAACAAGTACAAATTATATTTTCAAATACAACATTATTGATGGTATTTCGAAGTAACAAAAAAATAACAAAGCAGCCCAAATTCCTTCATTTATTGGAAATTATAAAGAAATGGAAAAATAAGCACCCTAGCCATACCTAATGGATCAAATATTGAGAGTAGAATATATCTAATGGATCAGATAGTGAGTAGAGTTTGTAGATAAACTTATTATTATTTAGTAAATTATAGAGTATTTATAAATTAACATAAATTTGTTTTACCTCCTTTTATCTCCTTACATATCCTTAGAGGTGCAGGTGCAATGAGCACATCACGACGGAATTATCGACAAATGGAATATTCAGCGTCATAGTCAAATTCAACGACTCTTGATAGGGATAGTAAAGTTTGTACATAGACTCGCTATTTAGTTTTATAGGGTGCTTTTAAATCAAAATAGAGTTATCTAAATTTATGACAAAAATTTAAAGGTGCAACCCACACAACACATTCATCGATAGGGAATTATAGAGAAGATGGAAAAGGAATCACCATATCTAAATCTCTAAGTGTGATAGTAGGGTTTCTATACAAACATATTATTATTTAGTTTTGTATGGTATTTATTAGAAGAGATTTTGAGATAATAGAATGGTTTTTCTAATAAAGAAATTGAAATTCAGAGTTAGTAATATAAGATAAAATGGATTGCACCATACCCAAATCCAGTTGCTCAAATAATGTGATAGTAAGGTTTGTAAACGAACTTATTATTATTTAGTTTTGTAGAGTATTTATAAAGAATTATAGAGAAGAAGGAAAAAGAGATACTCAAATAGTGTGATAGTAAAAATAGTATGATAGTAAGGTTTGTAAACAAACTTATTATTATTTAGTTCAGTAGAGTAATTATTATTTTATTTAGTTTTATTTGTATTTGTATTTGTATTTGTATTAGTATTAGTATTAGTATTAGTATTAGTTTTAATTTTATTAATTTTTTTATTAATAATTAAATTTGTAAATAATTTTAATTAATAATATTATCTAGGGTTATCACAAATACTACAATAATGTATTAAGATATTCTTTACTAGTAAGTACTAATAATATATAATCTATTAATATATAATCTATTAGTAGATTAAATAATAAATAATAAATTATTTCACATAATTTTATTAAATTCATTAATTATTATTATTATTAGCATTAATTATAAATGTTTATTAATTTAATTATAGAATTCTAAGTATTGGTTAGTAATAAATCGAATTAATAATTCTAATTTAAAAAAAATAGTAATATTTAAATATTATTATGTATTAAATAAAATAATTAATATAATTATTATTATTGATTATCTCGAAATAATTAATATTATTATTCTTAAAAAACTATTGGATTAAATAAATTATTTAATTATTACTTAGAAATTTATTAAAAATAAAATAAAATTTTAATTATTATTTTCTTTTTGTCCGCTTTCTTTATTTTTCTGTTTTCACTATTAATCCTTGACCTAAGTCCTTCTTTCATCCTTCATTCAACAATTGTTCTTGAAGATAAATCTAGATTGAGATTAGAAACCTAGACGACTATTCTATAACATTATGGATAATCCAAAAAACTCTTCAATAAACAATAACCATAAGAACTAAAAAACCATAAAAGTGCTTATTAACTTTTAAGACTTCAGAATTAGTAATTTGTCACATAAAATAAGTTGGAAAAGAAAATGAAATAATGTATTAAAAAACTAGATAAAGTATTGGTAAACTATTAAATCAATGTTGACTTTAATTTTAATTTGACTTTACATTATCTAAACTTTACACTTTCGAAATGATCTTCAACCTAAACTACAAAATCAAAGTTGTCCTTAATTTTAATTTCAATTTGACTCAACATTATCTAAGCTTTGTAGTTTAGAAATGATCTAGAACCCCACTTCGTTGCCATATTCATCTCGGACGTTCTTCTTCGTTGTCATATTCATGTGGGGCGTTCTCCAAGGATATTGTGAAAGATCTTTTAAGTGCTTTTCTGATAAGGCATGTAAAGAAATGGAAATGGACGTTGGTGGTTTGCAAACTTTTCAATGCCTAAATAAAAAAAAGAGTTTGCAAAAAAAATAAAATTGGTTGATATTTTTGATGACGTGGTATAATTCTGATAAAATATTATAGCATTAGTTCTTCGGAAGCACTTGTACTTGTCTGCGCAGAACATAGAGCGAATATGATATTGATATGCAAGTTGCAAAATGAGAGGGTTTCAAAAATAATCTGAAATCAAATAAATAAGAGTGAGTGACTTCAACAAAAATATGTTCCAACCACTATTTCTTCTCAACGCATTTGGTCATATCAACCCCTCACCTCTTTTCAACGTAAGTCGTCATCACTGAGCACGCTTTGAATTAGTGAAATGTTGGGCGAAAAACGACTTTACTTAAATGTTAGCCGGATCCACAAGAAGTAGAATACAAACTCTATTCATAAATATCTATTATTATCATTTTCACAGATCTATCAAATCTAATATCTTTTATTTTTAACAGAAGTTACGTATTCTTCACGAAGTACAATACAACTCGACATTCAAAATTATCTCGTCAAACCATGGGCATTTACCATGATGTATTACATTTGCACCTTGTTCTTCAAAAGCGTCATTAGTACTTAATATATGTATCAAACTCAAATTTAAATAGACTTACTAGTATAGATTACGATTACTAGTTTTTCATCAGTGGAATCTCTAACAATACTTTTCCATTTAAATCTAACTTGGTAAACTTACAAAAATTATCTTCTAAATATGGAAAATTCAACTACTTAATGGTAGTTTTCCATTTAAAACTAACATTTTATACCTACATAATTGATCTTCTATGTATGGAAAAATCAATTTACTTAGTTCTACATGATCACAATAAGCATTTGAAGTATGTTACTCAACTATTCATCAAGTTTAAATATTATCCATTGAAAATTTATTTACAAAATTAGACATGAAATTTAATATTAAAAAAAAAAAA
The DNA here is from genome assembly GCA_034641835.2 of Pinus albicaulis. NCBI lineage: Eukaryota > Viridiplantae > Streptophyta > Pinopsida > Pinales > Pinaceae > Pinus > Pinus albicaulis. The sequence goes on from CM076574.1 coordinate 853,743,552, forward strand.
TTATTTTAAAAATAAAAATTATAATATGAAATTCTAAAATTTCTATTTAATAATAAATTAAAATTACATTATAAGATATTTTAACATTATGGTATTTTTACAAAGCATTAAATATTATGATGTTTTACAAATTATTTTAAAAAATTCATTATATATAATAATATAGAGTTTATATAAACCTTATCAATATTAGATTATTAACTTTATCTAATTGATTGATTTTTATCTTTGAATTGTTTCTTACTATTTATATTTAAATAGTAATTTTTTTGCAAGTTTATTATTACATTTAGATGTTGTTTAATTGGTGTAAATTATTTTTTTATTACTCAAAAGTATATACTTTTCTCTAGTTCTTTGTAGTAATATGATTGGAAATGGTTGTGAAAATGAAGTGAATTCAATTGGAAATGGTTGTGAAAATGAAGTGTTACATGCATGTGCGAGGAGATTAGAGGTTCAAATCTCACTGATTCACTTGTGTCTCGAGAAGGACATATATATGTGCCTAGGAGTTATAGTAGTAGTGGTTCGGACATATGTATGTGCTTAGGAGTTATAGCAGTAGTGGTTATAATTCTAAAAATCACATTATTTGACCCCCTATGAATATGAATATAATACACCTTCACCAAAAAAAAAAAACAAAAACAAAAAAAAAAAAACCTACTTTCACTAAATATTCATTATTTAACCCTTTATACACTTTCACAATTAAAAAGAAAAAACTTACTTTCATTAAATATTATAGATGCCTATTTTTTATTAACATTTTTTATAGCTTTTTCTATTTTATCATTAATTTTGAGCTCCATTTTTTATACTTGCCAATATAAAAACCCTTTACCCCTTATTATATGTGTCATATATTATGTCATTTTTTCTTCAATATATATCCCCCAAACATGAATACAGATGTAAGGTAAATTAAAAAAAAAATTAGTTTCACTAAATGTTGTAGGTATCTATTTTTTCATTAACATTTTCTATATCCTTTTATATTTTATCATTAAGCTCATTTTTTATACTTGCCAATATAAAAACCTTTTACCTCTTATTATATGCTCAATATATTATGTATTTTTTTCCTCGTATATTATTTTTTCCTCAATTTATATCACACACATAAATATAAATGATATAATATTATTTTCTTATTCCTACTATACTATGTATTAAAATAAACTCATTCACTACCATGAGTAGAAATGAACCCATATCAAAAAAATAAAACACATATCTCTTTCTCTTTTTTTCACTTTCCAATCTCCCATCTACTAATTTGACTAATTAAATGCTCATGTGCCTTTCCAAGTGAGTGGCATTTTTGGTGGTTTGCATCAATTCCCAAATTCACAAATATTTGGATGGCCCAATGACATAATGATGTGGGTCGATCATGAAAATGTAGTCACAATGAATTCAATATCGCTGGTAAGATGTGTTTGGCTGCAATATGTGTCCGAAGGATCTGTGTTTCTCCAATGTCGACATACCTGATTAGTTATACTTTTTCTGTACATGTAGCTTATCATTGTGTGTTATATAACTTTCATTATATCATTTTTTTTTAAAGAAGGAAAACATTTCAGTTTATCCGATTGTTTATAAAACTTACAAATACTTGCTAATAGTACTACTTTACCAGATAGTCATATCTTTTTAACCTTAGTGTCATTAGATGTCAAATGACAACCGTTTTGATAGCGTCCTTTGTTCCCTTCTAACAAGGTGAAAAGCTTCTACAGTCTCAAACCATAAACATACCACTACATACTCTTATGGTATACATATATGTGGGTGGGTTAATATTCGTCGGTTTAATATCATATTTTTAAATATCTTTCGATCAAATTTATATATTTTATTTGTTAAAAGTTGTTATGACTTTTTATATTTAAAAGCTTAATTATATTTCTGAACTTCAAAAACGTGTGACTAAGGTATGTGAAGTTGTTATATAGAATGAAGTCTTTGCTAAAATGTTGAAATTATTTATATTTTTGGTGGGTGTTTACATTTAATCTATGTTATATTAATTTATTTGTCACGAAGTTTGATTATAAGTGGATTATTATTAGTTTTTGTCTTAAAGTTGGTTGATTTTTAATAATTTTCTGATTGTATTGTAATTTTAATTAAAGTTTGGAGAAAATGCTTAGTTTTTTTATTTTTTTGGAAATTCAAAAATAGTTTTTTAATTTTCTGGTAGTCTTATATACAATTTTTGATTGGTTGAATAAGGTTAGATGAGACATAATTTCCCTAGTGGAGGGATTTTTTTTTCTATTTGTGAGTGTCACAAATAATTTAAAAATCGGGAAAAAAAAAACTAATTTTGTGACTAACCATTGTGTAGGTGAGTGCTTTGACACTAATAGTGAGACTGAAATTGTTACGCAACTACACTTCCCAATGATGCTAGAACTAATGTGGTTGCAGGTTCTTTACGTAGACGAGGGTAGGGTGGGCTGGCGTGGAGGGGGGGTGCTTTAAATCAATGTCCAACTCACTGTTCAAAGGAAGTGTCTTTTACATAGACGTGGACTGGTTGATGAACGGGAACGAATATCCAATTATAATAATTGCAATATAACTTAACAATTGCAAGCCTTGTTTGCACATTTCTCATCCCTCTTCGACAAACTTGATAAACACTTTGTAGCGTAGAAGCAAATGGTGCCCCTTGTGGATGTGTGGTAGCTCAAAAAATTTTGCTATAAAAATTGTACCCGTTGATTATGTCTTATTTACCTTAACTATAGAAAATTATGAAGATGGATCAGAGGTTTTCACTATGATATTATAATAATCATTGTTATATACTAATTATTCTTAATTATGTATGGGAGAAAGTGTGTGGGAGGATGTGTTTGCTCTGAACTATAACACCCTCCTCCCACATTTACCCAAGCTAACTGGTCCATTGGGGTAAACATGTGAGGAAGAATTACTATGATATGATTCAACTCCCCATGTACAATTAAGTAAGTGGAACAGACAAGACAAGACCAATCTACCCTTCCTCTGATGCTACAAAACCTTTAGGAGCCAACCAACCCCTGAGATAACTTTCTTTCTGATTGATCTAGGGCATGATTCACACTAATGAAAATTACTCCATGTGGCTGAAACCCTCTAGTCACAAGCACAAGCTTGCATCCATGCGATTGCAGACTTTTCTAGGAATTTGTGTCAGCAACCCTGGATTCTGAGCCACATTTTTAGGGCCAGGACTGAGTCCTCTTCCCACAACTTCATGAAAATTCAAGAAATGATAAATAACAATGATATAAGGCTACTAATGCAAGCAATTGACGAAAGACTTGAATTCACCCCTACCAGCCATGACAGGAATTCCAGAAAACATATCACAAATATGCAATGTACAAGTCATAATTACACATATGAGCATAGGGGCCTCACATATAGCTGAGAATCTCCAAGAAGGACTGATGCCTCCTCACAATAGTTGAAATATCATCTATGATGCCATACATTCCTTAAAATTCCATCTACTAATCAAAACACCATGAGAGCCATAACTCAAGTTTGTCATTAACCATGCTTATAACTAGCATATAACCAACAAAATAAAAATAACAAGACAACCATTAAGATCACATAATAACGAGTACATTTACCCATAAATTATAAGAGGAAGATATCTCTTATTAACATATGAAAAATGAAACCAGGTCAAGGACTTCCATGTACCACCCAATCATAGATTGGGTTGACTCAAATATTTCTTTCAGTCAATCACCTTTGTGCCATATTCCAAGCATGAATATGGGATCTCATGGAATAAACTAAACAAAACCAAACCAAGGATTCCAGAGTCCAAATTGCCTCAACCTTTAACCACTAATTCCACCTCATGGTTGAACATCACTAACCATCACCAGATCAGTCTCTATCCAAGCTGTCAAGGGCTCTAGGGCATTTTTTCCAGCTAGGGCTTATATGACTAATAACTCAACCCACCAAGGGCTTCCAGAGCATTTGTCCCACCAAGGCTTCCAGGACTAGTAACTCAAACCAACATGTTATAGGGTTTTAGAGCATGTATCCCACCAAGGCTTCCTTGAACTAGTAAGTAAACCCACAACCATAACGAACATGAGAACCAATCAGAAAAACAAGAAGAACCCACAACACCATGAATATCTAGGAAATATTAAGGCTAGGAAAAACCACTATCAATCCATGCAATCCTCCAGGCCAATGATAGGTCACAACCAATAAACCACATCCGTGTCTCATGCATGCAAATACTAGCAAGGAAATCATACATGAAAATTGGTGCCTACAAGCAAAACCCATTGTAGTTGTTGATCACATTTTCCTCTTGCACTTTCCTTATTTTCCTTTTCCTTATTGCTCCAAATCCAAAGTATGCCACACTCCTCCAAGAGTTCTCCAAGAAAAATATGTGTCCAAGAGTGTGAGAGAGAATATAAGAGAGAGAGAGCTCCAAGCTAGAGACAAAAGTTTGTGAAATTATCCTCAGAAGCCTTTTTATAAATGAGACGTCTATTTTCTTCATTTTCCATTATTTTCCTTCAATTTACTCCTCACATGAAATCTATGACCTTTGACCTTGATTTTTTCCTAATCTCCATTTCATAAATAAATTCTAATAAATACCACATTTCCTTTGGAAATCCTTTGCCATTTCCTTTTCCAATTTACATAGTCATTAATTAATCACCATTGATCCCCATCACTATTATTTTTCCCAACATTCAACATGGAATACATGTCCCATGACCTTGGTTATTATTTTTCCTTTATTAACTTTATTACATAGATTTTAGACCAAGGTTGTTACAGAACCGTCCCCCTTGGGGGAACACTATCATTGGTGTTCAATGACACCTATAATCAACAATACCATTGAAAAGAAAAATATAATGCCCATGGAGCTTTATTACTTAAATCGTTGCAGTATTTACATTGAATAACCTATTGAGAGCACCAACATAACTAACATGACAAACATAACATCATGACAACCATACAAATTATTGAAGCTTTATAACATAGCTTGGTGTGATATTTACATACATATACATATACATGGACATGGCCAAAACACAACATCAAAACATATACCAAAAATAGTTTTCCTCAACTGGAAAATAGTGAAGGATACATAACCCACATCTCATCAGTGATCTCCCATGTAGCTTCATCAGGCCTAAAGTGCTTCCACTGCGCTTTAACCTACTCAATTCCTCAGTTCCAGATCATAAGCATATTTCTTTGAAAAATTCACTCAGGATCTAGCTAGAATTATCCTTCTGGATTTACCTACAATATAGACCACTTAATCACATGACTAACACCTTTAACATACTTATTAAGCAATGACACATGGAAAACATCATGGACTTTAATTTTCAAAGGAATTGAAAGCCGATAGGCTACTCGTCTAACCCCCTCAAGAATCTTGAATGTTCCAAACTATCAAGGTGCCAACTTGACACATGATCCAATCATCAAAGATCTCTTCTTGGGCTTGATGCGCAAGCACGCCCATTCCCCAACCTGTAACTCATTAAACAACATGTGTTGGTCCTCATAGCTATTGTGTTTATCCTATGTTGCCTTTAAATTTTGATGGATAACCTACATTTCTTGTTCCATATTTTCCATCATGTCTGGTCCAATCAATACCTTGTTAACTCGATCACTCCAACTTATAGGAGTATTACAAATCCTCCCATAGAGTGCCTCAAATAGACTCATCCTCAGAGGCTCTTGATACCCATTGTTGTAAGTGAACTGAAGTAGTGGAAGATACTCTTCCCACTTTTGATGTTGATGCATGTTTTAAAATATTAACATGTCCTCCAAAATCCTATTGACCCTCTATGTCTATCCATCTGTCTGTGGATGATATGTTGTACTGAAGGCCAACTCTGTACCCAAACCTGCAAACAACCCTTTCCAAAACCTAGAAGTGAACTTAACATCCTTGTCTAATACAATCTTCTTTCATCCACCATGAAACTTCACTACATCTCTAATGAAAACCTGTGCTACATCATTATATTAATACGTAGACTTCATTGGAATGAGGTGTGATACCTTAGTTAGCCTGTCAATTAAAACCATAATATATTCATGTTGTTTAGTTTTCCTTGGTAAGAATGTATTGAAATCCATGGAAATGACCTCCCATTTTCATTCTGGAAATCAAATCAGCTATAGTAATCGAACTAGATGATTACACTCTGATTTTACCTATTGAAAATCCAAGCATCTAGCCACAAACGCTGCCACTTACTTCTTCAACTTCGGCCAATAGTTGAACGTTTTCACCCTTGTCAATGTTTTCTGATATCTTAGGTGACATGAATATGGTTTAGCATGTAATTATCTCAATATAATATTCTTGAGCTCAATGTTGTCCAACACAGAGATCCTATCCCAAAATATGACCAATTCATATGTTTTGAGATAGTAGTCCACATCTTGATGGACTGTACCTTGTTGTAACCTATGCATAAGATCCCTATACCTGTCATCATTATTTCATGCCTATAAGAATCGATCATGTAACTTTGTCCCATATGACCTCATAATTGTTATGTGATTCACTTGTAATATTCTACTAAGATCATATGCAACCCTCTTCTCTATACCTTTAATGTACCTAATCTCAAAGTCAAACTCACTGATCCTATAGAACCACCTAACTTGTATGAAATTGAGGTTCGATTGGTCAAATAAGTACCTCAATCCATTATGATAACTCATCAATACAAACCTCTTGCCCAAGGATATAGTGCCTCGACATATACAATGCATGAACAATCACTTCCAACTCAAGATCATGTGTCACATATTTCTGCTCATGCTCATTCAGTTTCCTTGATTCATAGCACACTACCTGTCCTTCTTGTATCAAGACTCCACCAAATACTTTCTTGGAAGCATCTATACATACCAAGAACTCTTTTTTTTTATCTATAATATTTAAAACTAGAGAATTTGTCAAAAAATACTTCAACCTCTCAAAACAGGCTTCACATTCCTCTGTCCATTCAAGTTTCTTACCCTTCCTCAGTAATGATGTAATGAGATAGGAAATTCGAGAGAAGTTCCTAATGAACCTCCTATAAAACCTACTAGACCCATGAATGATCTCACCTCATCCACATTTCTATGGGTTTCCCATTCCATGATGGCTCTTATCATTTCCAGTTCCACTTCTATGCCTTCCTTGGAAACCACATGCCCCAAGTCATGTACCTATGTCTGAAAGAAATTGCATTTTCTAAGATTGGAATACAACTGATTCTACCTTAGCAATCTCAACACTCTTGCTAAGTGCTTGACATGCTCTTACTCATCCTTAGAATATATCAATATATCATCATTGAATACAATAAAAAACCTATCTAGATAGGGATTCAACACACTATTCATTAAGAACATAAAATTAGTTGGAGCATTAGTCAAACCAAATGGAACTACAACAAACTCATAATTCCCATACCTGGTCCAGAAAGCAGTGTTGTAGATGTCCTATTCTTTAATGAGTATGTGATGGTATCTCGATTTCAAATCAATCTTTGAGAATATTTTTTCTACCTTCAACTTTTCAAACAAGTCATAAATCATCGATAGAAGATACCCATTCTTGATGGCACCTTGTTCAACTACCTTTAATCGATGCAAAACCTGAGAGTACCATCCTTTTTCTTCACAAACAACAGTGGTGCACCCCATGATGACATAGTTGGCATAGTTTACCCTTTTTCAATAATTTCCTTCAAATGCAACTTCAATTCCACTAACTCTAGTGTGCTCATCTTGTATGGTGCCTTTGATGCTAGTGCTTCCCCTAATACCAATTCAATAGAAAAATCCACTTCCCTTTGAGGTGGTAACTCTATAATCTCTACTGGAAACACAACCTACAATTTTTGCAAAACTGAATACTTCTTCGAGACATTTTCATCCTCAATTTCCTTACCTTTATCATAGGAAATATGCAATACAAATAACACACACCCTTTTCGGCGATTGCGATTTTCTTGCAAATTTGTAATGAGTCTGTCTAACGTTTCCTTCTTCTTACCTTGCAAGTTTCTTTGTTCCCCATTGTAATCCAAGAGCTCAATTGACTTTTCATAAAAATAGACCTTGGTCCTATAAATATATAGCCAATCCATACCCAAAAACATACTATATGATCCCAATGGAAGTGCATTCAAATGCGCTGATGTAGGAATACCATTTAATTCAAATGCACAAGCTCTAACCCAGTGATGTACTCTTTTCTTTGTACCTGCATCCAAATTCACATATGAAGGTTGTGCATGCACTTAATTATTCAAGAAGCATTTATCCCCTAGCTTAGGATTAACATAACTATAATTAGATCGAGGTTCAATGAAAATAGAAACTACTTGATCATAAAGCTTATCATACATCTCAATAATAGATTCATGGTGATCAACCTCCCTATTATCCAACACTGCATAAATACGTCGCATACTCTATCCAACATCCCCAAATGTTTGTTCTTCCTGAGAACTATAAATTTGTGGTATGCCACCCTGATGTTATGGAAAATATCTATGAATATGATCCTTGCCATAGGTCCAACACTGTAAAGGCTTCCAAATTGCGCTTAAGTTTTTCTCAGAAAACTAAAATCCATGTCCTCTTCCAGATGCATTGAACTTCTCAGGTAGTGTTGCATTCTCTTATTTACCTCTATGCTGAGGTCTAGTTCTCTTCTTATACATTTTACTTAATTCCTTGCATTACCCCTCCAATCCTTCTTAGTCTTAGATCTGCGCTTCGATTTCTCATAATAATGTTTCAAGTTTCTAATGGATTCCACCAATGATCTAGGCTCATCGAACTCAATATTTCCTTTTAATTCTACCATAAACCCATTGATGAATATTTGAATCTTAACTTTCTCCTAGTTTAGATAAGGTACATACCTCAATAACTCCAATAATATGCTAGTGTACTCCTTATGAGTCATAGATCCCATCTTTAGCTCATACAGTTATTTTCTCATGTAATCATAGTATCTCTTAGGTAGATACTTATTCCTGAAAAGTCTCTCTAACTCACTCCAAGCTAAATCCTCCTCATTAATACCTATGAAATTCTTTACATCTTCCCACCAAATGTATGTTTTACCTTTTGAGACTGAATGTAGGTATTATGGTCTTCACGTTCTCTGAGTAATCATGCAACTGAAATACCTTATTCATCACAGGTAACCATTCTTCTGCATCCTTTGACTTCTTCATTTCTCCATTAAAGTTAGGTGGATTTTATTTCTTGAACTCATCCAGAAAATATCCCCTGTCACTCCCCCTGTAGGGATGATAGAGATGATGACCATGATACATGTCCAAACAAGAACTAGAACGAAGCCCATGTCCAATGCCTCACATATCAGTTGTATCCAAGAATATTCCTATCTCTTACCATGTGATATCTATCCAACTTCTACCCACCATGTAACCTCCTACCATATGATCCATTCGTCCTATTGTAGTCTCCCTTCTTGGTGAGATAACATTCATGACACTTAGAGATGGTGAATTTGATATAATGATATAATATTATGCATCACAAACTTATGTACATGCTTATATGCTATAGACCTCATTTGGGTCACCTGGTTGTTGTGTGCTTATGATAATATATATGGTTGTGTGTATAAGAATTTATTTTGGTTAAGAGCATTTTAGCGATGTTTTCTATTTTGGTATCCGATTTTGGACATAGGTATATGACATGGGTGGTGATCCAGGATGGAGACACAGATCCATGGATGTTCATGATTATGTGGAACATATGGGTAATTATGATTTATGGATGATACACGATTTTTATGATTATATGTACATAATATCATACTAAGTATGATGTGGCAAGGAATTTGGTCATTTCCAGCAAGGATGCTCGAGTTATAAATGACCGCAGAAGTCATTTCTCCAAAACAAAATTCACTGTGGAAGTCATGCACAATCCTTGGTAAAATGTGAATAAGCTAATTATGAAATTCATTTGATTTCTTTGATCTATGAGATTGTGATGTGTGCAGGTGCTGGAATAAGACCTTACCAATGAACCATGAGATGGGTATGATCTCACAATCAATACCTTAAGGTGAAGCACAAATTTTCAAAGGAGAGAAGATGAGAAGCCATGGAAATTAGGGTACAAAGTCCTAAATACATGAAATATAAAGACATAGAGTCTTTGATGTATAATAAAAGCATTAGGGCGCGAAGTCCTAAATCCACGAAATATAAATACATTGAGTCCTGGATCTATAATGAAATTTTTAGGGCATAGAGTGCTGAATATTTAAAAATATCAAGGTATGGAATCTTGGATCTTTAGAGTAGATCAGGGCGCATAGTCCTCAATCTACTAAGGCATAGAGATGCATGCAATGGGGGTGAATAATCCCTATTCTCCGAAACAAAAGTACCACTCATGGACAACTTAGGGATTACTTTCCTTAAGAAAATATCATTCCTGACAATTTTTGAGTGAATTTATAAAAATAGAAAGTCATGTCTAGCATCTTACTATGACTTTCCAAAAATAGTAAATCACCTCCAATCAATGGGTAATAAAGTATACTTGAAGTAAAATCACTTATCATTTATCAATATTAATAATTCAATGTTGAAGTAATCATCAATATTATAATACTATTATTATTATTACTATCTTTTATGAGAATATTATATTATTATTAAAAGGGAATTATATCTCCTCAATCACTTTACACCTCTCTCCTTGATGATTCTCATGGTTCTATGTAACTCTCTCTCTCTCTCTTTTAATTATATATTACACTCCCTTTTATGCACTCATCAAGGAATGGAATATTCCTCTTACACTCATTAACGACATGTCATAAAATATTCCTCTTACACTCTCTTTAAGGTATATGCTACACTCTCCTTAACTAAGGCATGCATACCTCTCCTTAATGGCATGAGTTACAATCCTCTAAAAGGAATACAACACATGCATATTACTCCTCTATTGTGACAAGAATTTTTTGCTCCTCCTATATATGTGCCTCATGTATGCTCACTTGGGGGAGGTGCATTGTGATACCAAGAGTTGGAGAGATTTGAAAAATATTATGAGAGGGAGAGACTTGGAAAGTAGCCAATTTATTTCAAAATGAATTTGAAATTCCTAAACTAAATTACTAAGTAGCTCTGCATGGTGGAGCTGACCATGAGTGGTATTGGGAGGAAGTGAAACTCATATTCCTAAGCTTCCCTTGGATATCTCTCTCTACTACTATATTTTGGTACTGTTTGTGAGCTCTTACAACTTGGGGGTTTAAGGGAGAGAAGTTCTCCCTGGATATGGTTGGGTGGAAAACTGGATGGTCACAATGTGTTGGTAAGTATATGCATACTCTCATTGGAGATGGAGCATATTCCCATCCTTTTCGACTTGTATAAATACACAACCATGTATCCTCATAAGAATTTTTTAAATTTGAGTTATTATTATTTTAAAGTGTTATAAAACTTTCAATTTATTGGAACAGATACTTGTGAATGTTTATGAGATATTTACAGATTTAATTATAAGAAAACCATTAATCAATGACAACTATAGTTGAGCATGTACATGTAGGAGGGATTAAAACAAGAATGTGTTCCTAAAGTTTTTAAGTTCAGTTTATAATGAAAATTTGTTCATAGAATGTTTTCATGAGTTGATGAAAGCATCACATCAACATAAATTTGGGTTTTCTTTCTCCATGTACAACTGTAGTTGAAGTTTTCACACTAAGTGTTTGACAAAATTGATAAATGAGGTAGTAGGAATTTGTGTTGTTGTTGGTTTAACAAATCACATTTCTGAGCATTTTTCTTAATATTAAGCTTAACGTCAGGGGGTATTCATGCCTTATGGACCTGTAACCCACTACTTGATTAAAAAAAAAAACACACACTTTTTCAAACCCAGATCATAAATCTGGGTGATTTTGCAGATTGTTGTTGCCACTATGTGCATCTGTTGTAATGTTTTGGGTAAAAGAATAAGATGTTTTAATCTATGATTTAACATTTTGTGTATGAAGAATTAATTTATAAATTTTATGAGCTAAATAGGTTGAGGGAGAATCTTAGATTCATGTCAAATTGCCTTAAGAGATTATGGCTTCCAAGTGTTTGACAAAATGCCTCAATGGTTGTAGATTGCTTGCTTGCATGCTTGCAAAGTGTTTGTCAAAATGCTTCAATGGTTGTAGATTGCATGTTTTCAAATTGTTTTTCAAAAGGCCTCAATGGTTAAAGATTGCATGTTTTCAAAGTTTCTTTCAAAAGGCTTCAATGGCTGTAACTTATAGATTTCATGCTTGCAAAGTGTGTAACAAAACTTCAATGGATGTAGTTTTTGTGCATATAAATTGTTAGAGTAAATGGCGTACTTACTGTAGCTTTTATGAACTAGAAAAATTATGAATAATTCATTTAATGGATGTAGCTTCCTATGTCATCAATTTGTATGAATGTGAAGACGAATCTAATAAATTGTTGAAGTGTGAATAGATAATATCATAGTTGTTACTTTTATTATCTAAAGATTTCATTTAAAAGAAAAGGATTTTTTGTTGGAAACAATTTTATGGTGACTAATTCTGTTGGATTTTGTGCAAGTGAGCATAATAAGTTTCGTCTAAGTTGCATGTATTCAAAGGTGCAATGTTATGTTTTAATGGTCGTAGCAAACAAATAGTGTGCTCAATTTTGGTAAGTCTATTTTTTTATTTGGAACTTTCAGAAGAATAATATGCTTCTAAATTGATAATAGTATTTTCTCTTGCTGCAACATTCATTATACAGTTTTCATGATTAAAGAATTTCCTTAATAATTAGGATTGAAAAATTTTTAATTGATGAGTTTGGAATGTTGTTGGCTCAATATATTTTGTTCCATTTCATAAACATATCATATTTATTAGATTTACTGATGAAGAGAGGCCTATTATTCCCTTATTTACCTTGTTACATGTAGGGTAATACTCATACACTTATATGTAATTTGTGTAATAGAAGCATGATACTTTTGTGGTTATGATATCATGAGTCAATAAGCGTAACTTATTTAGCATAATCTAGTAAATTAGATAGTTTAATCTAACTTAATGTTCGCACATGGCATTATGGTGGAATTTACTCCCAATATTACTTAGAGCTTATGTAAAAGTATGAAAAGGGAACATGGTATCATATTTTAAATTTGAGAGGAAATGTGTTTTGGAATTTGTTTTAAGGGAAAGTTATCCTTGACTTCTTATGTGATAGTATTATAGTGAAATAGATGAAGGAACATGATTACATGATAACTAAGTTAGTAATGTTACAAAAAAAAAAGTATTAGTGATTAATGTGACCTATACTTCTCTATTTATTAACGGTTGGTAAGGTGGGACCTTACATATGGTGTCAGAGTTAGTTACAACATTAGGGGCTAATGGGCCAACATGCTTACTTGTAGGTTGATGATGTATGAATGTTTATTTTACATGCATGTTGAGTTGTTTTATATCTTGAATTAGAAGCATATTGGTTGCATAGAGGATGTTATTATTATTATGTCATTTAGAAACTCATGAAGAAAATAAAAATTATTTATTATATTCCCTTATATTTTTGTTAAGAGATGTTATTAGCACTATGTTAAAATGCTTAAAGACATGCTGGGAAAGGATGTGCTTGAGAAAGTTGTGGTTAAATCGAAGTATGTCAATGACTTGATTATCAATCGATGAGTGAGATAGGTGGAGTGCATGCATGGTTTCATATATGTTTAATGCATCATTTTCAATGTGATATGGTCTTAGTATCCATATCTACTAGCTGAAATCGTATCTACTAGGAAAAATATTGGCTTAATATGGACTATAGTATGATGACCTTGGTGCTTATTCTTTGGGAATGAGTAAGAAGTGTAAGGTTGAGATTCAATTAACATGATGATTTAGTTCATCATGTTATTTTTGACTCTTTTCATATACACTAATGGAAACTTAACAAAAATCTACCTTGAAGGATGTCACTTTTAACTTTGAATGTAGATTCAAGAGGAATGGATGTGAATTGATTAGATGTGTTAAAATATGACTTTGGAATACATTCTTAATGAGTAAGAATGAAATTCCTATGATTTATTTGACATGATTTTGTGTATTTTTGGTTGACATTATGCATCAAATAACTTTAAATTAGCCAAATACTAGGCTGAGGTATGACCTTCCTAATAAACAAGAGGCTTAAATGACTGGTGCATGAATGATTGTGGAAGCCATTTTAAGGAACACTTGAAGGTTATGTTTTCCTTAATATAGTGTGCGAGTGTGGAATCCATACTAGCATATATCTATGAGAAAATGTATGGGTGTGGAATCCATACTAACATATATCTATGAGTTAATGGGTGTGGAATCCATAATAGCATATATCTATGAGAAAATGTATGGGTGTGGAATCCATGCTAGTATATATGTATGAGATAAGTAATGAGGTAAGGGATGTGTGTGGAATCCACACTAAAATACATCTATGAGCTAAGTAATTATTTTGGTTAGAATATTTTGAGGGAATCTCATAGACATGATTAAGAAGTGATTATGTGTAATTAAAGTTAAATGGATAGAGATTTGTAGCATGACTTTTCTTGAGCTTTATATCAATTATATTTTTTTAATTACAAATGAAGATACTAATATTGGCATATTGAAAACCATTAGGTTGTTTAGAATGTTTAGAATAATTGATTTTGATATATGGAGTCAAGTGTGAACTAGATGTATATCCTCTAGTATTGTAATCCTTTTGTATGTGTTGAATTTAGGTAAAATTAAAATGATTTTCAAATTCTTGACATGTAGAAAAAGATTATTGTGATAAGTTGATGAAATAATTTTTTCATTGGCTTAAGATAAATTAGGTCTAGGAAATCTATAATAGTCTCTTTAATGAATTTTTCAGTTGAATATTGGTTGAATTCTATTTAACCAAATTACTTAGAGAAATTATGAGGATTGAACTCATGTATTGATCTAAATTGTTTTTAGGTAGGTGATCGAGTCAAAATTCTTATTGTTTATAAATTTTTAAGAGAATAACATGTTTAGAAGGTAAAAATTTTATGTGGTGAGAAAAAGGCATATCATTAATTAAAATCTTAGTTGAATTCTTGCTTTACAAGAATATATGCTTGTGAGATTTTTTTAGGGAGAAATTTAAGGAGAGTGAGATCACATTTTGATGAATTGGAATTCTTGCATGATTTCGAAGCCTAAGGTGATTGTATTGTATGTGGAATGGAAGAGATTTTTGGATTTAGGTATTTTTCGTTGGGATGTTGTTGACGGAAAATTCTAGCCGCCAATGTACAGGATCTCCCAGAAAGTCCCAATTAGACCTTAAACCGCTTGGAGTAGGGATCCCGTCCGAGTGTGGGTCAGTCCCGCTACCACTTAAGATGACTTCTCTTCGGTCTCAGGGATCTCCCGGTAGAAAGTCCCAATTAGACCTTAAACCGTTTGGAGTAGGGATCCCGTCCGGAGTGTGGATCCGGCTACCACTTAAGATGACTTCTCTTCGGTCTCAAAAGAACCTGCTTGAACCTGCGAACATACACTTATTCACCTGATATAGAATACGAGATTAACGTGTTAAACATGAATTAAACACTATGTGTAGCAAGATTATAGAGAAAGCACATACACCTCAAGAGATGTCATTAGCAACACATCTTTTGTGGGGTAATTGCTTGTACAGTGGTCTGATCACACAAAAAATAGTTCTTGATGATAAGATACCTCTGCACTTCCTGAAAGATGAAACGAAATGCTAACAATCTAGTTTATTAACACTCATTAATATAACAGATAATAAGATAAACATCATTGATACAACACGGATAGCCATGACGTATAAACGATATCATGAAAAGAACAGATTCATTAATCATAGGATATTCTGAAACTGTTGAAAGAAATACACAAAGTGTTCATAAAGCAAAACACATCATAACCATAGGGTATTTTAACAAGATTCTATATTCATATGCTCAAGTGTCAGATCTTTAAATACAATGCTTGTAGCTCCTGAGTTTCCCAAAAGAAAAAGCCCTTTGTACAATGTCCCGTAGGAGTATTTATAATGCACAAATTGTCTGTTGGGTTTCCTTGACTGTTCACCTTCTTGACTTTTGGGCTACCTTGCGACCAACTCCTTCTGCGACCTGGGTAGATGATGCGACCTGCGACCTGTCCTGTTGTTGCGATTTGCGACCTGGTTCTTCTTGCTGCTCAGGACTTGCTGCTGCCGGGACGCGAAATGTTAATGTCAACCTGTTGTTTCTTAAGGAAATCCTGCCATGCCTGGTATTCTGCCGCTATGGGGGACACCAGGGGCACCTCCTCTTTCAACCTATACACGCATTCCAAAGCGTTCGGTACTAGGGTCTCCCTCTTCTGTCCAATCTGATTTGAGAGCGACGCAAGCTTGGTATAAATCCGTGCTGGAGTGGCGATGAATTGACTGAGATGCTCTTGAGATGCGGAGGGCTCCGGATCAGCTGCGGCCTGCTTGATGGGTTGCAAGAATGTTTGAATATCCTGGTTTACTTGTTCCCAGGTCTTCTCTTCCTCTAATGCTCCAAGCGATGGGATGTGGTGCAGCGTATGCATTGAGTCGATACCACTAATCAGATGGTCGTACGAGGACATCACTTTGTCCAGGTCTTTGGTCAATTTGTCTCCAGATTGCATCGCTATGCGGAGTTGAACTTTCGCATCCTGCGTGTGGATCCAGTCCCTCTTAGGCAAATTTTCAGGTGCCTGAGGGTACTGAATGGTCCAACCCATCATCCTGTCCAAAGCCTGTGAAGCCTCTTTGAGATGATCTTGTCTTTGCCTGGTTTCCATTCGTGCTCTTGCCAGAGGAGCGACTGTTTGCTTGATGGTGAACATCTCACCATATACCTGTCTCATAGTCATCTCCAACACCTCACACTCCTTGAAAATGGCAAGTGAGACTTCATTTCCTGGCAGAGCCTGGTTTCGAAGTTGCTGGACTTCCGCTTGCAATGCTGCTCTCTCCTGCTCTGCCATCTTTTCGCGTTGCTCAGCTGCGTGTAGTCTGTTTTGTAGAGCTACTATTTCTCTACTCATCCGGGTTACATTCTCTTCTGTAGCCGCAGCGAAGGCAGTACCTGTTGACGCTATCATTACCGGATTAGTCCTGGTATCCAAAACTATATCCTTACCTGTGGATACTGCAGATGATGCAGAGGGACTATGTGCCAACGACCTCCTCTTCTCCTGATGGATCTTGAACGAAAACTGATCAAATGTGAGTCTGGTCAGGTCGAACACATCTTCTTCCTGTCTCTGGGGCGATCTAACATCAGAGAGTTGTGTACGGCCCAAAGGTACGTCGAGAGGAGTTACTTCAAGATCATCTAGCGTGTCATCTTCTCTTTCCTCTGTTTTCTTCTCTTCCTCTTCCTTCCTCCGCCGTTCAGCTTCTGCTGCTGCTTCTATCTCGGCCCTCTTCTTCTGTTCAGCTGCAGCTGCCTGCTCGGCTTTCCTTTGTCGTTCAGCCTCTGCGGCTGCTTCTATTTCGGCCCTCTTCCTTTGTTCAGCTGCAGCAGCCTGCTCGGCTTTCTTTTGGCGTTCAGCCTCCGCCTTGTCCAACTCCGCCTTAAGCGCCTGTTCCGCTGCAGCTTGTGCCTCTTTGTCGTCTTTTTCTTTCCTGGCCTCTTTGGCCAGCTTCTTCTTTTGTGCTGCAGTTGTACCTTTTGAGCGCGCCTCCTCATCTTCTTTTAGCTTCCTCTCCCTTTCCTGCTGGGCCTTTGATTCTGCCTCCTTTTGTTTGGCGGATGGAGTTGACCCTGTGTTGATTCGGGATTTCTGGAGCATGGATGAAGAAGAAGCTCCTAACTGACGTCTTCTGTCTTCTAAGTTCTGATCATCCGAGTCTTCCTGGACCACGTCAACCCCCAGAGCAAGTTGTCTTTCAGCATTATACCAGTTTCTTCTCTCATCTTCTGCTGGGCGTTCGAGATGCTGATAAGTCCACCTGAGGTTGGCTCTCCGGCAGTGTTCAGGGACCAATCTCTCTGGGTCATAGTTTCGGTGTTCAATTGCCCCCGGCTGATAACTTCTCATTGCGTCTGCTTCTGCTAGCACCTCCTTGAAGTCTTTAACTGTGAATGCACCAATAGTGAGGGGCAGAGTGGGCCATGGCTTCTTTTTTTCCTTAGACAAGATGTTGGAGAAACCATGTGACATCTGAAAGCACACCTCCTGCATCAGCATTTTGTCCGTCACGAAGCGAGGCATAACATGTGGCGCCTTGTAAGTTCCAAAGACTCAGATGAAGGTGTACTCAGGGAAAGGGAACCAGTGCGCCACTTTAACCAGGGTCTCCTTGGCCCGCCATGACATGCAAGGGGCGTCTTGGCCAAATAAATGCCTGTACAGAGCGGGAACAAATACTTGGGAGATCCGATCTAGGTCCTGTTTGTATTTAGACTCCCAGAATACTTTCGTTGTAGATGGATTGCGCGTGTTCTCGGGGGGTCCCGAGTTGTGCTCCCCGGCGCGTCGAGCTCACTCGGGCGCACACGCATCTAATAGGTATGAAGCCGTGTAAAATTCGAGCGGGCATTCCTTCGTCGGAGCCAATGCGAGGTTCAAGTTGGTCGCTAACGACGTCATCGGTATCTGCCGGCCCAGTTAAAAACGGGTCCCCTGTGTTGTCACATACTCCATTAACGTATTTGGCCCCAACGTTGAAAGTGGAGCAATACGGCGCCGCCAAACTGCCCGAGCATGGCGACCTTGATTGCAAAGCTACTTCTTAGGCTTGCCACTGGGTATTCCTGGTTCTTTTTCACTTTGAACTTCTCGGGCTCCTCCCACCATTGTTTAATAGTATCGACGATCGGGACGGCGTGAGTAGCAGCCCATTCTCGAGTAAAGTGTTGGTTTGGGCGCGGTAGTGAATAATAAAGGTGTGCATCTGAGCCTACCAGCGTAGTGAAAGCTCTGCCTTCATGATCTCTGATCACAAATTTCTCTGGGTCTGTCTTTTGTATTATCCAGTCTATGATCTCCGGACATGGGAATATGGCTGGATGCGCCCCTGCGAGATGTAGTTTGGACCTCTTTACCGCCAAGTATATTTCTCGGTCTGGGAGGTCTTCCGGAAATTCTTCTGGCAACTTGGCGAACTCCTGATAAATCTGGTACCACCTCATGCTGTCGTCTTTCGAAAAAGTACATAATGTATCTCGGAATATTGGGGGTGGGGACACCACCACCAGCTCATCAGTCCCTTCCGTTGTTCCCTTGTCCTTTCTCCGAGACCGCGGGGGCGCCATGTCACTAGAATCTGAGAGCACAGGTATGCACTCTATGTCTTCACCTGTCAAATTCAGAAAGGAGTCCCACGATAAGAACGTCATGGCGATAAAAAATCAGTTACAATTTAGTGACAAAACCTAAATGCGTTAAAGCAAAACTGGACTGGTGAGTCGCTGGGTCGCGGATCACACAAACAGGGCCCGGGCGCGATCTTGCGACCTCGCGACCTGGCGACCTGAGGTCGCTGGGTCGCTAGGTCGCAGATCTACAAAAACAAAGGAAAGTGCGACCTGGTGACCTGGCGACTAGGTCGCTGGGTCGCAGGTCGCAAATCTGTAAAACTGGAGAAAATCGCGACTCTGCGACCTTGCGACTAGGTCGCTGGGTCGCAGGTCGCAGATTGGCTTGCCGGGGGTTTGGTGCGCGCGGCCTTGAACCCTTTTGCCTCCTTTCTCTTGGGAATTTGCAAGGTTTCTGGGGCCAGGGAGAGCTGTGGCATGATTTTAAAGAAAAGGGGATGATGCCATGGGGTAAAATAGCAAACAAAGAGGTTTTTGGTAATTTATGTAATATGTAATTGGCAAAATTCTCAGAAAACATTAAAGCATGGCCAAAAGACAATTTATAGGCTACAAGGGGAGATGGGTTTAGTAAGAAAATCATTAGAATGGAAACAGCAGGAAGAAATGGCAACTTACCCGGGAAAAACTCGTCAGTTGAGCTGTCATAGGCGTTTTCCTTACAAATCGCTGAATGTGAATAATGCGACCTGCGACCCCCCTTTATAGGAAGTCGCACGTGCGGGCCATTAATGTGGGTCGCTAGGTCGCAGATTCGTCAAACCTTGAGTTTTGCGACCTGGCGACCTTGCGACCCGGCGACCTGGGGTCGCTGGGTCGCAAGGTCGCTAAGTCGCGATTTTCGGAAAATGACCAAATTGCGACCTGGCGACTTGGCGACCTGGGTCGCTAGGTCGCTAGGTCGCAGTTTTCATAAGTTTATGTAATGTGCGACCTGGCGACCTGGCGACCTGAGGTCGCTAGGTCGCAAGGTCGCAATTTTCATGAATGTCTACTTTTGCGACTTAGTGACTTAGCAATTTCTCTTTAGTTCTAAGGGGCTCCAAAATTTTAAAAAGGTAGTATTTTTTGGAGGGTGTTGTAAAGGTTACAACAAATGGCGATTCACTGGACGAACTCAGAGTCTCTGCTGATGGTTAGCCTTAGTGGGGGGAGGGAGGGGCTTATGCTAACTGTCCTCTTTTACCATGTGGTTGCCATTTCCTAGCCTTCGGTCGTCCAGCTGAGTTGCCTAGCTTGCTGGTCCGGTTGGGCGCCATTCAAACAAATTCTTTCTTCAGGTCTCCAGACTGGAAGGGTTGGAGAACTCTAGGCGGCTACAGGGTCTGGTACGATTATTTTGTCCTCATCGTGTTGCTCCGCTGCCAGCGAACCTCTCGATCCCGGCGGAGTCACTGCCTAGGAATCATGAACGTTGCTCCGCTGCCAGCGAGCCTGGTTAGTACCCCGGCGGAGTCGTTACATCACCTCTCTGCGCAGGAAGCCTTTCTCAAGCCTTTACCCTTATTTGTGTGCTGTTGCACTTATTTTGAATGTGCCTGAGGCACTTATTTAAATGTGCTCATGGCACTTATTTGAAATGGCTATTTAGCCTGGGCGGATGAGGGATCCCGACTTATCTTGCTTGCAGAGAGGCTGCTCCTGGTCTGATATGAGGACTTTGGTTTTTCCCAGATGCCCTATCGTCGTTTTAGAGTATCTCTCTTCCCTTTTGGTCCGGTTACCATTTACACTGCATTTTCTTTTGTGGACACCCTCTCAGCCTGGCGAGGTAAGTTCCCCTGCTTGACGACTTGTGCTTGGTAATGTGCTACCTCTAGGTGTAGAGGGCAAACAACTTTCGCCGCCTTTGAGTTTATCGGGAAAGGCCTTCCATCAGCGGAGAACCTGCTGCAGTATGCCAATCTGCGTAGTTCTAACAAATCCTCCTTTAGGTTCTTCTTCTTTTTTTTTTTTTTTTTTTTTTTGATATATAAACAAACAAAAGACAAGGAACTATGGTACAAAACCAGACAGCCCTCGAAGGGCTGTTAAGTGAAATAGTGCTTGAGGTCATGCCCGTTTACCGGGAGGACCTCGACTCGTCCATCAAGGGTTTGTAATCTGAATGTGTGGGAACCTATCTTTTCATTAATTTGGAACGGGCCTGTCCAAAGTGCTTGGAACTTGGCATGCTTCCCCTTTTCCTCATGGGCTTTATCCCACTTAAGGACCAGGTCTCCTACCTCAAAATTTTTGTTTCCCGCGGACTTTTTATCAAACCATCTTTTGATTCGGCTCTGATGGATGGCAAATTTTTCCCGGGTCTTTTGCCTTTCTTCCTCCAATTTCAGCAAGCTGTCGATTCGGTTTTGCAAGGTGGGACACGGAGTACCATGACATTCTTGGGACAGTTGGAGGGCCGGGAGAGATAGATGAGAAGGGAGGACAACTTCTTTTCCATACACGAGAAAAAATGGGGAGGTGCCTAAAGAGGACTTGGGAGTAATACGGTCAGCCCACAGTGCATTGTGAAGGGCAATGTGCCAATTTCGCTGGTGGGATAGGAGAGTCTTCTTAATAATACGGATAAGGTTCTTGTTAGTGGACTCAGCTAAACCATTTCCCTGGGGGTAGTAGTTTGCAGAATGTTTCAGAATAATTCCATTTTCCAGCGCAAAATCATATAACTTAAAAGATGAGAAATAAGTCGCATTATCAAAAACTAAAGAAGTCGGAACACCAAACCTGGTCATGATGAAATGCGTGAGGAATTCTATTACCTCTTGATCGTTGATTCGGCGTAACGGTATTGCCTCAACCCACCTGGTGAAGTAATTTGTAGCCGTAAGGATATACCGATGTTGTTTAGAAGAGTGAGGTATGATTTCCCCAATTACATCCAAACCCCATTGTTGGAAAGGTTCCTCTACTGCTACTGAGAGTAGTGGTGCGGTAGGCCGTGCTTCTCGGTTGGCGAACTTCTGGCACTGAATGCATTTCTGGACATATGCATGCGCGTCTCTGAAAAGAGTAGGCCAATAATATCCTGCACGCATTATCTTATGGGCAGTGGTATCCCCGGAAAAATGACCTCCAGCTGGTCCGTCATGCAACTCGGTTAAGATTTTTTGTGCTTCGTTAGTTTCCAAGCAGCGTAGCAGGACCCCATCGTGGTGTTTCTTGAATAACTTACCTTGGATCAGTTGGTGAGATGCGGCTTTTAATCTTATTGCGCGCTTCTGTCGGGCAGTAAGAGCAGGGTCCATCGTGCCTTGGGCCAGATATCTTGAAATGTCAGAATACCAAGAAGGTCTATTTTGCTGGGGCACATGGTCGCTTTGATACATGTCGATTTCTTGTTCCCAACATTCTTCTTCCATCTCGCGTGTATTTGCAGCCTCTGCGGCCATTTGACATAAGCCCTGTCCTTTGACGGTATGTGCTGGTTTGAACTCTAAATCGTATTCTTGTAAACATGCCATCCAGTTGCCCCGCCTTTCACCTAGTTCTTGCTGTACGAAGAGTGAGCGGACTGCTGGGTGCGGTACAAAAACCGTGACGTGACTTTTCAAGATGTAGGGCCTAAAATGTTTTACTGCCTTATAAACCGCATAGGCTTGCTTGTCAATTTCCGGATAGTTTAATTCAGCTCCCTGTAGACCGGTGCTCATAAAAGAAATGGGCCGTTCATCGTTGTTATTATCTTTTTGTGTGAGGACAGACGCAAGCGAGGAATCTGAAGCGAAAGTGTATAGGATGAAACCTTTATCAAAATCTGGACTTTGGAGGGAAGGAGTTTCAGCTATAGCCCTTTTGATTTTTTCGAAAGCCTCTTTCTCTTCGGGATTCCATTTGAATGCAGCATTCTTCTTAATCATTCCCTGCAGTGGCCTGACAATTTGCGCAAAATCTGAAATGAATTTACGGACAAAATTAATCTTCCCCAGGAAGGATTGCATTGCTTTCTTGTTGTTCGGGGGCGGAATCTGGGCAATGGCTTTAGCCCGTTCCGGATCAACCACAATGCCCTGTTTAGTGATAATGTGGCCTAGCAAATTTCCCTCTGCCACAGCAAAAACGCTTTTTTTAGGATTGAGTGATATTCCATACCTCCTGCATCTATCGAAGATTTGTCTAAGGTGACGTAAATGATCGCCCCTGCATTTTGAAAATACAGTAACATCGTCTAAATAAACCACCACGCTCTACCCTATTAGACCGCGGAAGGCTATGTCCATAGCTCGTTGGAAGGTGGCTCCTGCATTGATCAATCCAAAGGGCATGCGTCTGAAAGCAAAGGTTCCCCATTTTGTCCGGAATGTGGTTTTCAATCTGTCAGGTTCGGCTACCAAAACTTGGTTATAGCCGGAGAAGCCGTCCAATAGGGAAAACATCTCAGATCCAGACACAGCTTGTAATATCTGTTCCATGGGGGGCACCGGGTAGTTGTCTTTGTTTGAGGACCGATTCACATTGCGGAAATCTACACACAAGCGAATTTCACCAGACTTCTTTCGCACAGGTACCAGATTCGACACCCACGTGGAGTGACGAACTTTGAAAATGATGCGAGCATCTAAAAGCTTTTTAAGTTCTTTTAGAATCATTGGCTCCAAAGCTTGATGTATTTTCCTGAGTTTCTGTTGGAAGGGTTTAACTCCTTCCCTCATGGGTATTACATGTTGAATGATACGAGTATCGTATGTACGTAGATCTTCATATGTCCAGGCAAATACATCACGATACTTCCGGAATAGCTGGGTGAAAGCCCGTGCCTCTTCATCACTACAGTATTTGCCAAGGTTAACAAACTTAGGGTTCTCATCTGACCCCAAGTTGACTTGCCGATGAGCCAATATGGAACTTTGCACTTTGGTGTTCGGAGGCCTGCGGAATCGGTTTTGCAGATCAAACATCTTTTCTAATGATACCACCCCCTTGGGCATAATGTTCTCTTTGTGTTCCTCATTCTTTTTCTGTAACGCACGCTCATGTTCTTCCTCATCAATTGCCGCGTCTTTGAATACTTCAGCGTTGCACATAAAATCCAAAATCTGTTGATCATCATTAAACACGCGTAAATTAGAAATATTGTCTGGCACAGAGGGCCTATATACAATTTCAATAGAAAAGCCATCCCTCAAAGGCGTGAATCTAGCAGCAGCATTGGCCAGAGTATCTGCTGCTGCGTTGTGCATCCTAAGGACAGATTTTATTCCAAATGCATCAAAACCAGAAATCAAACGCCATACCTCTTGTTGATACGCCTTTAAATGTGGAGATAAACAGTGAATAGTGTTGCGTACCTGGCGGGTGATGATTTCGGAATCTCCAATGACCTGCAAACATTTTACCTTCAAGTCCATTGCCTTTTTAAGCCCGAGGATTAATGCCTCGTACTCAGCCGAGTTGTTGGTGCACTGGAACTCTAGCCGGCATGAGATCAAGTATTTATTCTTATGCGGGTCAAGCAAGATGCAACCAGCACCAGCTCCGTCATTAGTCTTGGATCCATCATAATACAAGGTCCATAGGTCACTTTCTGGCTCCTTCAGGGCACTAGGCTGTGAAGGAGTTTCTGCGGGTGATAAGTCGGGAATTACTTGTTGTTCAGCGACAAAGGCTACCTCAGATTGAACTTCGAGGCCTATAGGAGACTGGGGGGGTTGGTAGCATCCAAATATGGACTCTAGAAGACACATGCCTAGCTCTTCTTGTGCAAAGCTGATGGGTTCATTAACGGCGTCCAGATCAGTAACGGTGTGTTTCATATAAGGTTCACTTTCTACCCTGATTTGATTATTCCGTCCTTTGTAAGGGAGCCACAAGTGGGACCAGTCGGTGGCGAAGTAGCCTTGTAATTTACTGGACCAATCTCTACTGAGCAATAGGCCGTATGCTTCTGGAATATCGACAACCACAATGTCGATGCACTGATGGACCCTAGAGTCTGATGACAAGCGGATAATGACATTGTTCAATTCTCCTATGGCGGGTACTTGTGATCTATCGAGCTGTATGATTTTTGCATCAGTATTCTCCGGGCGGATGTTGAGTTTCTTACAAACGGATAAAGGCATGACATTTGTAGAGGCACCGGAGTCGACTAGACAGTTGTGGACATTGAAGTTAAAAATCTCGAAGGACAACAGGAAGGGAGGTGTGGATCCTCTTGAGTTTGTATTGATGGCGTTTACTATGGATTGCACCTCTGGTCTGGCTTGCGCAGACGCGTTGCTTACAGTCTTCGTAGCCGAAGTGTTTGCGAAAGCCTTAAGAATGAGCTCCTTTTGGTTAGTAATGCGGGCCAACTCATAGAGAGAAATGTTTGCTCTTGTTTTCTTCATATCTTCAACAATGTTATAGCTGGGCTCTGGTTGAGGGCTAGGTTCGACAGAAGTCTTAGAGGGTTCTGACGGAAGTTTATTCTTTTGACTTACCCGGGTAGCGTTATTCGGGTGTTTCTCTGTGGCAGATTGTTTTCCGTTACCCGGGGGCAGGATTTTCCTTAGAAAGGCCCTTTTCTTGTCTTCATAAGACTGTTCAGGAACAGGTCCTTTGCTTCTGAGACTATAATTTCGTACGGGCTGATCTTTGGGAACATTTGCCATGTAAATATCAATGGGGTTAAGGTTCTCTCCACCTCGAATTATGTCAAAAGCAAGGATAGAAGATCCTGGTTCGTCGTTATGGGGTGGATCCTCCTCATGATCTGAAACATCATCCTCCGTGACATCTCCTGGGGTTTGGTCATCTAAAAGTTGATTAACTACTGCTGTCATGCTGCCAATCCATTGAGGGCACGTTTTTTCAGAGTGGGCAGCTTGGTGAAATGAGCAGAAGTTGTCTTTCCCGATCTCCTCCACATTGAGAGCGGCATTTGTGTTTGACGGAGGTTTGTTAGTGTTGGGATTGATTTTCCTGAAAAAAGGCTTGGGTGGTCTAGTGCTAGTTGTAGTTTCTGTGCCTTTTCTCCTTAGGTCGGTAACTTCGTTTGTTAAATGCTTTAGCGTTTTGGCCATGCTTTCAAAATCAAAAGCATCTCTGTCCCTATCAGTAGTCTTAGGAGTGGAGGACTGACCTTTTTTTGTGTTAGGCTTGTGGTCATCTCTCCCTTCATGATCGATGGCTCCTATCGAAAGCATGTCTTTCTCCACGGCGAGAGCAGCCTCATAATTAGCCGTGAGAGTAGCACGGGCTTCGCGTTTAACGAACACAGCAATGTCTCTAGGTAGGGCTTTGGTATAGTAGTCAATAGTGATTGAGTCATCCAATGCTAGGTTCGGAGAAAATTTCTGTAGTATAGTGGCGAAGCGTTGGTTGAAGTCTTTCACTTTTTCCTTTTTATGACACTTGATGGTGCTCAATTCAGTGAGAAGCATTGAAGGAGTTTTATCTTCTGAAAACTTATGCAGGAATGCGCGACGGAATTGCTCCCATGAAGTGATAGAGGCACTGGGGAGAGAGCGGTACCATGTGGCTGCTTTGTTTTCGAGGGTATGGGGAAACAGTCGACATGCGACATCATCGGACTGGACTCTCATGATTTGAAGAGACAAATAGAAACTGCTAATATGATCTTCAGCTAGGGTACCTTTTTCAGGGTCGAACTTTGGTAGATGTTTCTCCGGATGCCTAGGCAAATCTTGGAGTGGGCCTTGGAGATTTAAAGGGGATTGAGCCATCCAAGCTAGGGGTTGCACTCGCCTAGCCCGTTGGTGTTGCCTAAACTCATGTTCAGATTCGTCTCCCGAACCTGAGACAGATGCTTCTGACTCATGACAGGAATTTTCGTCTTGGTGTCTCCCACGGTGCAGAAAATCTCTAAGATATCCCAAGTTGTGTACAGGTGGCCTTATTGGGTTTGGTTGACGGTTGTGAGCTTGATGTCCTTGACCTCGGCCTCTATCCCCTCTGCCTCCAGCCCCCCGACCTCTATTTCTATCTCCTTCATTTCTACGAGCCCTATTCCCCCTGTCTACATTTCCCCGGCCTCTGCCACCCTCACCATCCCCGGGTAGGGGGTGTGCCTGGTTGTTGTTTTGTCGAGTCTGGTTAGGCCGGAAGTCGGGGGAAGGCCCGGTGTCAGCAAACTCTTCACCCTCTTGGAGAACAGGATCATTTTCCTCAACAGCATTTGCGAGGTCTTCCAACATGAGATTCACGAGCTCGGGTATAGTACTTGCAATGGCACCGTTACGGGTGATGTTCTCGGGCGGGGTCCTAGTATGGGTAAGGTATTCCATGATTGGAGTGAACCGTAACTGGTTGACAAGATCTCGGGCAGTTGGGCGTAAGGCTCTCAGCTGCTCCCTAGTGATTTCATAATATCGAAGCTCCCTCCCTGGAATATCTTCTGGAATAGGAGGGTTAGTTTCATTGTTTGTGACCTCCCCTTGGGGAGTTTGTGATGGGATGTTTGTTGTGTGCTGGGAGGCTGCCATTCAGGCCCTCCTTCTAGCGCCAATTCTGTTGACGGGAAAATTTGTACGGCCAATAGCAGGGGATCTCCCCGGTAGAAAGTCCCGATTAGACCTTAAACCGTTTGGAGTAGGGATCCCGTCCGGAGTGTGGGTCCGGCTACCACTTAAGATGACTTCTCTTCGGTCTCAAAAGAACCTGCTGGAACCTGCGAACATACACTTATTCACCTGATATAGAATACGAGATTAACGTGTTAAACATGAATTAAACACTATGTGTAGCAAGATTATAGATAAAGCACATACACCTCAAGAGATGTCATTAGCAACACATGTTTTGTGGGGTAATTGCTTGTACAGTGGCCTGATCACACAAAAAATAGTTCTTGAAGATAAGATACCTCTGCACTTCCTGAAAGATGAAACGAAATGCTAACAATCTAGTTTATTAACATTCATTAATATAACAGATAATAAGATAAACATCATTGATACAACACGGATAGCCATGACGTATAAGCGATATCATGAAAAGAACAGATTCATTAATCATAGGATATTCTGAAACTGTTGAAAGAAATACACAAAGTGTTCATACAGCAAAACACATCGTAACCATAGGGTATTTTAACAAGATTCTATATTCATATGCTCAAGTGTCAGATCTTTAAATACAATGCTTGTAGCTCCTGAGTTTCCCAAAAGAAAAAAGCCCTTGTACAATGTCCCGTAGGAGTATTTATAATGCCAAAATTGTCTGTTGGGTTTCCTTGACTGTTCACCTTCTTGACTTTTGGGCTACCTTGCGACCAACTCCTTCTGCGACCTGGTTAGATGATGCGACCTGCGACCTGTCCTGTTGTTGCGATTTGCGACCTGGTTCTTCTTGTTGCTCAGGACTTGCTGCTGCCGGGACGCGAACTGTTAATGTCAACCTGTTGTTCCTTAAGGAAATCCTGCCATGCCTGGTATTCTGCCGCTATGGGGGACACCAGGGGCACCTCCTCTTTCAACCTATACACGCATTCCAAAGCGTTCGGTACTAGGGTCTCCCTCTTCTGTCCAATCTGATTTGAGAGCGACGCAAGCTTGGTATAAATCTGCGCTGGAGCGGCGATGAATTGACTGAGATGCTCTTGAGATGCGGAGGGCTCCGGATCAGCTGCGGCCTGCTTGATGGGTTGCAAGAATGTTTGAATATCCTGGTTTACTTGTTCCCAGGTTTTTTCTTCCTCTAATGCTCCAAGCGATGGGATGTGGTGCAGCGTATGCATTGAGTCGATACCACTAATCAGATGGTCGTACGAGGACATCACTTTGTCCAGGTCTTTAGTCAATTTGTCTCCAGATTGCATCGCTATGCGGAGTTGAACTTTCGCATCCTGCGTGTGGATCCAGGCCCTCTTAGGCAAATTTTCAGGTGCCTGAGGGTACTGAATGGTCCAACCCATCATCCTGTCCAAAGCCTGTGAAGCCTCTTTGAGCTGATCTTGTCTTTTCCTGGTTTCCATTCGTGCTCTTGCCAGAGGAGCGACTGTTTGTTTGATGGTGAACATCTCACCATATACTTGTCTCATAGTCATCTCCAACACCTCACACTCCTTGAAAATGGCAAGTGAGACTTCATTTGCTGGCAGAGCTTGGTTTCGAAGTTGCTGGACTTCCGCTTGCAATGCTGCTCTCTCCTGCTCTGCCATCTTTTCGCGTTGCTCAGCTGCGTGTAGTCTGTTTTGTAGAGCTACTATTTCTCTACTCATCCGGGTTACATTCTCTTCTGTAGCCGCAGCGAAGGCAGTACCTGCTGATGCTATCATTACCGGATTAGTCCTGGTATCCAAAACTATATCCTTGCCTATTGACACTGCGGATGATGCAGAGGGACTTTGTGCCAACGACCTCCTCTTCTCTTGACGGATTTTGAACGAAAACTGATCAAATGTGAGTCTGGTCAGGTCGAACACATCTTCTTCCTGTCTCTGGGGCGATCTAACATCAGAGAGTTGTGTACGGCCCAAAGGTACGTCGAGATGAGTTACTTCAAGATCATCTAGCGTGTCATCTTCTCTTTCCTCTGTGTTCTTCTCTTCCTCTTCCTTCCTCCGCCGTTCAGCTTCTGCTGCTGCTTCTATCTCGGCCCTCTTCTTCTGTTCAGCTGCAGCTGCCTGCTCGGCTTTCCTTTGTCGTTCAGCCTCTGCGGCTGCTTCTATTTCAGCCCTCTTCTTCTGTTCAGCTGCAGCAGCCTGCTCGGCTTTCTTTTGGCGTTCGGCCTCCGCCTTGTCCAACTCTGCCTTAAGCGCCTGTTCCGCTGCAGCTTGTGCCTCTTTGTCTTCTTTTTCTTTCCTGGCCTCTTTGGCCAGCTTCTTCTTTTGTGCTGCAGTTGTACCTTTTGAGCGCGCCTCCTCATCTTCTTTTAGCTTCCTCTCCCTTTCCTGTTGGGCCTTTGCTTCTGCCTCCTTTTGTTTGGCGGATGGCGTTGACCCTGTGTTGATTCGAGATTTCTGGAGCATGGATGAAGAAGAAGCTCCTAACTGACGTCTTCTGTCTTCCAAGTTCTGATCATCCAAGTCTTCCTGGACCACGTCAACCCCGGAGCAAGCTGTCTTTCAGCATTATACCAGTTTCTCCTCTCATCTTCTGCTGGGCGTTCGAGATGCTGATAAGTCCACCTGAGGTTGGCTCTCCGGCAGTGTTCAGGGACCAATCTCTCTGGGTCATAGTTTCGGTGTTCAATTGCCCCCAGCTGATAACTTCTCATTGCGTCTGCTTCTGCTAGCACCTCCTTGAAGCCTTTAACTGTGAATGCACCAATAGTGAGGGGCAGAGTGGGCCATGGCTTCTTTTTTCCCTTAGACAAGATGTTGGAGAAACCATGTGACATCTGAAAGCACACCTCCTGCATCAGCATTTTGTCCGTCACGAAACGAGGCATAACATGTGGCTCCTTGTAAGTTCCAAAGACTCGGATGAAGGTGTACTCAGGGAAAGGGAACCAGTGCGCCACTTTAACCAGGGTCTCCTTGGCCCGCCATGACATGCAAGGGGCATCTTGGCCAAATAAATGCCTGTACAGAGCGGGAACAAAGATTTGGGAGATCCGATCTAGGTCCTGTTTGTATTTAGACTCCCAGAATACTTTAAGTTGTAGATGGATTGCGCGCGTGTTCTCGGGGTCCCAGTTGTGCTCCCAGCCGTCAAACTCTACTCGGGCGCACACCGCATCTAGTAGGTATGAAGCCATGTAAAATTCAGCAGGCATTCCTTCGTCCGGGGCCAATGCCGAGTTCAAGTTGGTCTGCATCGACGTCATCAGTATGCCGGCCCAGTTAAAACGGGTGCCTTGTGTTGTCACATACTCCATAATAGTGGCCCAACTGCCGTTGAAAGTGGAGCAATCTGGGCGCCCGTAAAGCCTGCAGAGCATGGCAGCAACCAATTTGTAAACTTTTCTTAGGCTCGCCACTGGGTATTCCTAGTTCTTTTTTAACTTGAACTTCTCGGGCTCCTCCCACCATTGTTTAATAGTATCAACTATCGGGACGGCGTGAGTAGCAACCCATTCTCGAGTGAAATGCTGGTTTGGGCGAGGCAGTGAATAATAAACGTGTGCATCCGAGCCTACCAGCGTAGTGAAAGCTCTGCCTTGGGAATCCCTGATCACAAAATTTTCGGGGTTTGTCTTTTGTATGATCCAGTCTATGATCTCCGGACATGGGAATATGGCTGGATGCGCTCCTGCCAGATGTAGTTTGTACCTCTTTACCTCCAAGTATACTTCTCGGTCTGGGAGATCTTCTGGAAATTCTTCTGGCAGTTTGGCGAACTCCTGATAAATCTGGTACCATCTCATGCTGTCGTATTTTGAAAAAGTACATAATGTATCTCGGAATATTGGGGGTGGGGACACCACCACCAACTCATCAATCTCTTCCACTATTCTCTTGTCCTTTCTCCGAGATAGCGGGGGCGCCATGTCACTAGAATCTGAGAGCACAGGTATGCACTCTATGTCTTCACCTGTCAAATTCAGAAAGGAGTCCCACGATAAGAACGTCATGGCGATAAAAAAAACAAGTTACAATTTAGTGACAAAACCTAAATGCGTTAAAGCAGAACTGGACTGGTGAGTCGATGGGTCGCAGATCACACAAACAGGGCCCGGGCGCGACCTTGCGACCTTGCGACCTGGCGACCTGAGGTCGCTGGGTCGCTAGGTCGCAGATCTACGTAACAAAGAAAAGTGCGACCTGACGACCTGGCGACTAGGTCGCTGGGTCGCAGGTCGCAACTCTGTAAATCTGGAGAAAGTTGCGACTCTGCGACCTCGCGACTAGGTCGCTGAGTCGCAGGTCGCAGATTTTCTCGCCGGGGGTTTGGTGCGCGCGGCCTTGCACCCTTTTTGCCTTCTTTCTCTTGGGAAATTGCAAGGTTTCTGGGGCCAGGGAGAGCTGTGGCATGATTTTAAAGAATAGGGGATGATGCCATGGGGTGAAAAAGCAAACAGAGAGGTTTTTGGTAATTCATGCAATATGCAATTGGCAAAATTCTCAGAACACATTAAATCATGACCAAAAACAATTTATAGGCTAGAAGGGGAGATGGGTTTAGCAAGAAAATCATTAGAATGGAAACACCTCAAGATCATCTAGCATGTCATCCGCTCTTTCCTCTGTATTCTTCTCTTCTTCTTCCTTCCTCCGCCGTTCAGCTTCTGCTGCTGCTTCGATTTCGGCCTTCTTCTTCAGTTGAGCTGCAGCAGCCTGCTCGGCTTTCTTTTGGAATCCAGCCTCTGCTGCTGCTTCTATTTTGGCCCTCTTCTTCTGTTCAGCTGCAGCAGCCTGCTCGGCTTTCTTTTGGCGTTCAGCCTCTGCCTTGTCCAGCTCTGCCTTAAGCGCCTGTTCCGCTGCAGCTTGCGCCTCTTTGTCTTCCCTTTCTTCCCTAGCCTCTTTGGCCAACTTCTTCTTTTGTGTTGCTGATGCACTCTTTTGGCGCGCCTCCTCATCTTCTTTTAGCTTTTTCTCCCTTTCCTGCTGGGCTTTTGCCTCTACTTCCTTTTGTTTGATGGATGGGGTTGGCCCTGTGTTGAGTCGAGATTTCTTGAGTATGGATGAAGAGGCACCTCCTAACTGACGTCTTCTGTCTTCTAAGTTCTGATCATTTGAGTCTTCCTGGACCACGTCAATTCCTGGAGCAAGTTGTCTTTCAGCATTATACCAGTTTCTTCTCTCATCTTCCGCTGGGCGCTCAAGATGCTGATAAGTCCACTTGAGGTTGGCTCTCCGGCAGTGTTCAGGGACTATTCTCTCTGGGTCATATGTCCGGTGTTCAAGTGCCCCCAGCTGATAACTTCTCATTGCTTCTGCCTCTGCTAGTACTTCCTTGAAGTCTTTAACTGTGAATGCACCAATAGTGAGGGGAAGAGTGGGCCATGGCTTCTTTTTGCCCTTAGATAGGATGTTGGAGAATCCGTGTGACATCTGAAAGCACACCTCCTGCATCAGCATTTTGTCTGTCACGAAGCGAGGCATAGCATGTGGTGCTTTGTAAGTTCCAAAGACTCGGATGAAGGTGTACCCAGGGAAAGGGAACCAGTGCGCCACTTTAACCAGAGTCTCCTTGGCCCGCCATGACATGCAAGGGGCGTCTTGGCCAAATAAATGTCTGTACAGAGAGGGAACAAATATTTGGGAGATCTGATCTATATCCTGT